>OV049924.1:303053050-303522489 GCA_920104205.1 Eupeodes latifasciatus | reverse complement strand
TGAAGCTTTCATTGGACAAATTCACAACTAAGTTTTCTACCTCTTGTACAACGGGTTTAGGTTCGATGGATTTTACCTTATATTTTAATAATGCATGAAATATAATTGTTTT
Organism: Eupeodes latifasciatus; assembly: GCA_920104205.1. Classification (NCBI taxonomy): domain Eukaryota; kingdom Metazoa; phylum Arthropoda; class Insecta; order Diptera; family Syrphidae; genus Eupeodes; species Eupeodes latifasciatus. Next base: position 303,522,377 of record OV049924.1, on the reverse strand, counting down.
CAATTTAGAAACAAGTACTATTCTAATGACTTTGGTTGCAGCATGGGCAATAGTCTTTCACCGTACATAGCTGAAGCATTTATGTGCAAATTAGAAAGAGAAATGAAAGACGAAAATTTCTTCCCTAGAATTTGGTGGCGTTACGTTGACGACACCTTTGCTGTTGTTAAACAATCTGATGTCGAACGTGTTTTAAATCTAATAAATAGTCGCCATACCAGCATCAAATTTACTTATGAATTGGAGAATACATCAGATCATACATTACCCTTTCTGGATTTAAAAATAAAACGTCTTGGTAAGAAAATTCAATTTGACGTTTACCGAAAACCAACTACCACTGACAGATACATAACACACGATTCATATTGTTCGTATCAAAACAAAATAGCATCATTTAATTCATTGATCTATCGCATGTGTCGGTTACCTCTGTCGTTAGCTGATTATAAACATGAATACGAGCATATTCTACACTTAGCTCAAGTCAACGGCTATAAAAAGTCTGTCATCGATCAATTGATTAAGAAGCATAGCCAAAGAATCAAGAAGAGGAATTGCTCTACTCTCTTCTCTCAAAACAAGCAAAACATCAACTCTGATCGTCGTGTCGCACTTTGGTTCGTACCAAAAATCTGCAATCAACTTAAACACACTTTCAGCAAAGCTAACTTGACTATCGTAAATTCCAACAAAAACAAGCTCAGCTCTTCTCTTGGTACTTCCAAAGATGCCAAACCAATGAACAAAAAGAGTGGAATTTATGAAATCAATTGTTCCACCTGTGGCAGTAAATACATCGGACAGACAAAGCGCGCCGTTGAGTGTCGTATAGCTGAACATCAGAGGTACATAAACAATAAAGACATACAAAAAGCAGTTGCAGCTCATGCATTTGACTTGACCCACACAGAACCTCACCACTTGACACCTCTCCTCGACAACTACAAGCTCATAAAAAGTGTACCTGTTCCATCGAAATTAGACGCATATGAATCCATTTACATTGGCATTAACGAGAATTTGATGAACATAGAAGAAAGTCCAATAAACTCTAATTTATTTGCTCTTGCTAAATAATTTGTATGTGTTATATATGTACATGTAATAATCTCAATGTTACTCTCTGACTTTAAAAATGTTGTTATTGCTTTAATTGTATTACAACTATAAGCTTTTCAGTTGTTCACGCGTATTACGCTGATGATGGTAGGCCAATTCCCTTCCGAAATGCATTCGGTATTTAGAAAAAATAAACAAATGACAACTAAATTGAATTTCGTTTGTGTTTTTGTTTAATTTTTTTCTTCAATCATTTTTGCGGTCAATAAGGAAGAGACTTCTACAATTCTAACATAATCGAGACCACAAATTTTGTTCTCTTTAACAGATTAACTTGTTAAAATTTTTGTTATTCAGGGTCTAGTGACTTACAACTCTCAACCATTTCTGTGTGCGAGTAATGTTGTCATATTGACTACCAAGGTGTAACAAAATGTCAGATCCCAAAATTCACAACTGAAAATTGTCCTATTGACTATCGCGGTTATCGGCTGAAAATTGACCGCCAAATAGTCGATTTGACTACCAAAATAGTCAATCGGATGAATTTGGAGAAAAGGTGTATGTCGATAAGCCAGCAAGATTTCAAGAGCTAAAGCATGAGATAATTCGGCACATTCAAGGCATATAACCTCAATGACAATAATTTCCTAAATATTTTGTGTCTTATTTAAAATAAACATCGGCGCTTAAAATTTTACCACCTTCTTTAAGCAGAGTTTTTGGATGCAGGACCCAGTCGTGCATTTTATTTTTTAAGAATTTTTTATTTTTTTAACAAAATGTGCTAAGCTTTTAAAAAATTTAAAAATAAAGTTTAATTTATAAAATTATTCCCACGAAATAAATTTCAAAATTATTTAGATATAAGTTTTGGTTTTTTATTCAATATTATTGTAACATAACACATTTTAATACATTCCATAATTTGGAGGCAAGAACTCTATCTCAAAAGTTCTATAAGTCAATTTTTGTCAGGGTTGGAAGTGTACTCATGGCAAATTGGAAGTATGTTATTAAGCATTAAGCAATCCTTTAAGGCATTTCCCAGCGGCAATTTAACAACATTGTTGGAGGGTTTGAGGTTTCTAATGGTTAGTTGTATTTCATGGTATGGTAATTTTTTCGTAATAGTGATCTTCAAAATTTTGTGTTTCTATTCGAATCCATAGTAAACAAATGTATTTATTTTGATGCGATGGTTAAAAAAGTTAAGAGGTTGGTCAAAATAGTATTTTAATTGACTAACCAAACAATACTTTTCCAAATGTTGTTTTGTTCTTAATTGAATAAACTCACCTCTTCTCAATTAGGTCAGGTTTTTGAAATTTACTTCTTAAAAAATGTATTCAAAAAACATTATGCAGTGTTTTTAAGCCTAGGTTTGAACATAGCATAGTTCTTAACAACAAATTGATATTGATTTTGGAAATGACCCAACCAACTAAGTAGATGGACTTTTATACTTTGGACCAGATCAGTTTCACTGTACAGCCCGTACACTTTGTCGTTGTATATTCTCCTCTATTGTACATCTAACCAGACGGGAACAAAAATCACCCGAGACATTTTTCTCTCAAAGCATTCTAACATATTCTCATCTTGCCTTAACAAGGTCCAAGCCTCACCGCTGTAAATGAGAAATTGGATGACGAGTGCCTTCTAAATGGTGACTTAAGATACTCGAGAGAGGGCTTTACTATTCATTTACTCTATTAGCCCAAAACAGCAGCGATTTTCAGTGACCACTTGACCCTTCTTCTACGCTTTCTAAAACCTTTTTTTACATCAAAAGCATCGGTGAGATCTTTTCCGACTTTCGATCGTCATTCTGCACAAATTGACAAGTTTAATAGGGATGCCAAAACTAGACATTGCTCTGTAAAACACTTGCCTGTAAATGCTGTCATACGCGGCCTTGAAATCGATTAAGAGATAGTGGTTATCGATTTGAAGTTCCTGGGCTTTTTTACTACTTTAACTTCAAGCTCAAATGTCTCAAAATCTTCGTATCTAATTCTAAAAACAGTAAAAAGTTATATTAAACTAAACATCGCCTTTCATTAGGTATCAATATTATTGGTATACGCACGGGGCTCAAACTTGAATGGAAATTTTGGAAATTCATTGCCAGCCAAATTTTTTAAAAATTTAGTTTAAACTTTGATATTCAAAATTTATTATTGGTTATAATAAAACAAATTTCAATTTATTTAAATTACTGATCCACTCATTCTTAGAACCAAAATGTTTTCTTTCCAATTGAATGAAACATTGAGTTAGTACCTAAAAGTATGCAACTACTGGGTACAATTTTAAGTTTTAGGATTTTATTCTAATCTTAAGCGTAACACGTAACAATGCCTTTAAGTAAACCGTTCGCAGTTTTAACGAAAATGAATGCAATAATCTACAGTTTCAAATATTATATACATAATAATGCAGTAAGATCCAAACCAAAACCTTTATTCCTCGTGTTATTTTATCAAAATGAAAACTATCACTTAAAAGCTATACCTAGTCAAAATCAAAATCAATAAAATTAAACAATCAAGATAAAAGAGTCGACATTTATAGATACATAGCTCAAGATATGTAGACATACACCATGATATGGTTAAAAACGTCACGGTTTATTATTTTACAATATTTTCGTCATCTAGTAATTTTGCTCCATTTGGCAAATTTAACCACAATATCACAAATTCCTTGTGGCGATTTACAAAATTCTATACCTACGCAAAACACATCCTTCATTGAGAAAGGATGAGCGTGGAAACTAGTGAGGATATTCAGCAAACATTCTAAAACTATAAACTTGCAATAATGGTGTCTGTTACTTTAGTTTGGTCTCGCAAATTCTTCCTTTCATGACCGACAATGCACTGCATTACTTTATGATGTTCGAGGCTTGTTCTAATGCGTGCGTAACTAGGTTAGTGTACTTCCTGCAGGCATCAATGTGCAGCATGTACCTATAGATATACAGGGCATAGGTATATAGAACTTTAGTCCTGATGGTATACTAATGGAAGATACCTCTCAAAATGGTAATGTTCTTTACCGGCCGTTGGTTGTTCAAATTTGCACCACCCATATAAAGACTAGAAATAACGTAACCCATTTAAGCCACAAGGCAATATATTCATATAGCTCTTCATGTGTTGGCCTTAGGGAATTTTGGTCACTGCTGTAACATTTACACACCCCACCAGAGCCACCAGGGATATTTTCGAACTTCAAATGATATGGAAAATGCACCTAAATATAATGAACATCATGAAGATGACAACAACAGTTTAAGGACGACGACGACGACGATGACGACGAGTATGAAATTTACCTCGAAGAGAAAAGCCTGTCAAAAGATTTTCAAGCTATCATAAATTGTGTAAAGGTACTAGTTTGTTTATAGCTTAACCAACTTAAAATTTCCAATTAATTATTAAAAAGCCTCAAGTTTACCTCAAGGCAGATGGGACATTCCAAAAGTTGAGCGACATTTTGAAGACACTTTGCAAATTTCTGCAATGAATCTTGGTTTACAACCTGAAAAAAAAGAAACACAAATTACAAGTGGTTCAAAAATCTATAACATTTTGTCTGTCTCACAGTATTTTCAGTCTTATTGCGCCATATCAACATCGTTACATTGTGACAGCCTTTTTTACAATGACTTTGTATTTTAGCTGCTAATTCGGAAATTTTCTGACCTAGCACATCACAGTCATTTAGCTCGAGTACCGTATCACCGGTACGCACACCGGCCTGGTACGCATTCGAACTATCTTGCACTCCACTTACCCAAGGGTATGGATCCCATGGAGCGCGACTTAAATGTAGACCAAGCGTTCCGTTCGGGTAAGTTTGAATCTTGCACAATTTTAGCATTACTTTTTTAAATATACTTAAAGCTATACTATACTCCTACTTCGTCTGGGCTTCTTTATAGTTTTAGTTAGTGAATGCGAACATTTGGGTTCCGCTTTAAAGAAGGCAGTTACGGCAATTGTTAATCTGGAATGAAATTAAAGAAACAAAAGCAATTAAATTAAGAGTGCATTTTGTTGTATTTTATTGTTTAAAGACTTTAATGTTTTAAGGTGAATTTGTCCATAATGGCTTTTAGTAACGTTGAAATAATTTTAAATTCAGCTGAATATTGTCGAGAGGTATGCAAATAAATTTACCAAAAATAATCAATTTGTCCATAAAAAAATGATAATATATATTGTAGATATCACAAGTTTTTGATGCGGTACGCGTCAAAAACGAATAATGTCATGAAAAATATAAAATGTTAGGGAAAAATTTCATAAAAATACGTTAAACCGTTTTTCAGAAAATGTTCGACTAAGTATTAAGTTTTGCCTTCAAAAAATTAAGTCTTTTTTCTGTTGCACAAAAGAAAACAATACTTTTTTAAAGGAATAAGACATCTTGAACTTGAATCTCACCTTTAAACTTGTCTATCCCATCAGGTATTTAAAATATGCCCCTTTAAAAATGCAAAATAAAAACAAGATTTTTAAGAAATGTTTGCCTTTTTTAAACCGTTTTAGCACAAATGGCACTGCGATTCTTTAAGATTAATTTAAGAAACGTGCAATCTAACAACTTATGAGTGTCCTTCGACGATTTTATGAAGAACTAGAAACGAATTATAGGCCATCACGAATTTAATGGAAAGAAAAGCTACTTCATGAATTTAGATAGCCTCAAAAAGACTTGTATGTATGTGTAAGGTAATATCTAAGAAACCATGCTGGACATAGTAATTTTAAAGTTGGATTTCAGATTGGGCTATCAATCCGATTGAAAATGTTCAATTTGATTGCTAGGAGCAAAACCTTGTCGACCAGCTATTTTTAATCGAAAAAAGCGGCATTTTTAGTATGATTTAATTTTTTGTAAAATAAATTGGCACGTGCATTATTCTAAAAATGTTACCTCATGTTAAAAAAATATTGGCGCAAAATTTTAAACAACCTATTGTAAAAGGGTCAATTTGTTTAATATTTAGCAATTTTAAGGGGCTCCCAAAATTTTAAACCCTTCTTTTCGTTTTGCTAATGTAGGCGATAATTTATAAGTAGTTACTGTTCTTGCAAGCCATACTGTTCTTTTTCTTATACTTGCAATTTTTTGTCGCAAGCTAAGTAAATAGAAACCAATTCCGTTGCTTTGATTTCAATGATAATGATCGTATGATCTTCAAGATTACATACATATATAATGTACCGTATTATGCTAAATGTTATAAAAGCTACTGTCGATAGCTGTATTGGGTCGATTCTTAAATAAACTGCCATATATGTAGTTAAGATCTCGTGTTTTGTGTTTTATTGATTTAAAAGACTCTGCCTCCACACTAACTACTAAATTGCTAATTGCCTTTGATAAAAAACTAGTATTCAAACAAGTCTAAAAAAAGTGACAGTTCGTGAAAATAAATAAAGCAAATACGCTTAAACGGACGTTTTAATTGGAATTCAAAACTGTTGACTGGGCCATTCTAACCACTGCTCTTAGAAAAATAACTGTACTGTAGATGTCATATGGATTTCGAAAATTGCTAAAATTTAAAGTAGCCATTCCGTGATTTTAACTTTAGCAATTTCTTAAATTAGGTAAATTATTTTTTAAGTTTAGTAAATTGCTAAAAATGGCTTTAAAATTTTTACTTAATTGTTTAAAATTTTAAGCCATTGTTTTTAACAGTATGAAATAACTTTTAATAAATATGATTTAAAATCACAAAAATAAATATAAACCAGCATAAGTGTTCATATATGCGTTTCGCCCCGATGTAATGGTTGGGCTCATCAATTCGACTGTTAGCAGTCAAATATTTCTTTTTCATAACTTTTAAGCCCGTTTCTTTACTTGTACGAGCCCACATACACACTCACCTACAGACATCTCTTAGAACCATGCATTTGGATTCAAAAAAACTTAAAACTTCGTAAAAAAATTTTATTTGGAAAAAATTGGAACGATTCCAATTACTTTCAATGGGAAGTCAATGACACCGATTTAATAAATATGAAAAAAGAGACTGGGTCACGTTTCAATGATTTTTAATTTACTCATTTTTTCAAAGTAGTCAATATCTTTTTTGAGCCGAAACATATTTCTATAAAAGTTTTTTTGTTGTTTTTGTAGGTTTTCGTGTTTTGTTAAATAAATTGTCAGTTTAATCTTTTGGAAAAATTAACTAAACATTACCATCAATATTTTGCATATGATGAAATAGTGTTATTTCAAAATCTATTTATGTTAACGATATTTTAAGTGGAAAACCAATTTTTACCAGTTTTGAAAGTTTTTAGTTTCTATATAAAGAATTAGATTTTTCTAAGAACAGCATCCTACGTTATTAACAAAATTTAGCACAGAACGAAATCATATTTAAGTCAATGTCTTCCTTTATTCATGAGATATCGAGAATGAATATCATTTTTTACCAATTTTGTGTATACTTTTTTCGTAGATTTTAATTTTTATGAAAAAAAACTGATTGTTGTATTTTTATAAAAATTTAATTGAGTGTCGAAAACAATAGTTTCTGTGAGATGAAATTAGTTTGAAGCCAATATCCTAAATTTTTAAAATATTATTTGAGTAGAAAATCATTTTCTACCAACTTTTAGTACTATTACTTTTTAGATTTTTATTTTTTGTCAAAAAACTATCAATTCGATTTTTCTAAAAATTTTATCAGATGTCAAAAACGTTTTTCCTTGTTGCTTAAAATTATTTTGGAGATATAGTCATTTTTTTTCGTAAAATATTCGAGGTGAAAGTTATTTTTTTTTTCAGTTTTTTTATCTATAAAAGAAACCGTTAGTTGAATTTTACAAATTATTAATGAATTATTCAAAATATAATTCGGTTTGGTATAACTGCATATATAATATAAAATTTCATTCAATTCGCTGGCGTTATTGGTTCGTGAGATATTTTAGGTTAACCAAAATGTTCACTTTTTTGTTTTTAAATTGCTATGGTAAAAAAAAACCTGCAACTCAATTTTTTAAGAAACCTTTCTGCATCTTTCTGGCTTATTATCTGTATAACAAAATTTATTTGAAGTCGATATCTCCACTGGTTCTTAAGGTACACACGCACGCACAGACATCTCTCTTTAAACCTTCCTATGGGAAGTTATCTATACTAATATTATAAAGAGGAAAGATTTGTATTTTTGTATGTAACGAATAAACTCAAAAAGTACTGGACCGATTTTAATAATTCTTTTTTCATTAGAAAGCTACTCGTACATTATCACTGAGTAACCTAGGCTATATTTAGTACTAGATTACTACAGAAATCTTTTTTTTTTCTAATTCAGTGATTCATGGTCGTTTTAATTAGCATGCTTATAACTTAAATATTTATTAATTTTGAAGTCTATACGAAGAAATTACATAATACAGTCTAATAAATTTAAAGAGTAAATGTTGAGAAATATATAAGTTAACAGTTGGGAGTTCACAAAAGTTTATAATTTTCTATGTTATTTCTGTTATCGAAAATAAAATAATTTTAAATTGAATTTTCAAACAATTAACTTCTCAAATTGTTTTGAATTTGTCTGTGATATTTTTCATGGACAATTTCAAAGTTTTCGAGCGTCAAAATTTAAACTTTTACCAACAATAAGAGTGATGTATTTTATACAATATCATTAAAAAATTGTTGAGTAGTAGTTAACATTATTCTTAATATGGTTGGTATTATGACTGGCACCTAGTTAATCATTTTAAACTGTATACTGTAAGTGGAAGTATTTTATTATTTTAGTGCACAAAAGTAATAACTTTTCAATAAATAAAAACCCTACTTCGTTTTTTTATCACGAGTCAAAAAGTGACATTAAAAACATTTAAATAAATACAAATTTTAGAAACCATTTAATCCTCAGAAAAGCATTTAACATACTTTTAAGCTTTTTACATCGGGTATACCAAATGCCAACATCAAGATAAATTTGATTTTTGTTTTAGCTACAAATATTACATTTTTTCTTTATCTTAAATATTTATTGCACAATTTACAGAGATTGTTATATAATCTACCTTACCATTGCCAAGTTTAAATGAAGAAATATATATATAAATTAATAAATAAATAAATGAATGAATAAATATATAAATAAATTAAAAATTAATAAATAAGTAATACAAAAAATAAGTTTATAAATAAGTGAATAAATAAACATGTACAAAAATAATAGAATAAATAAATACAAAATTGTAACTATGAAGCTAAATTTAAAATTAAAACATTGTAAGATATTTTGCAGGAAACTTTATATAGTTCTTTTAATTTTATAATTCTATCAGAAATATATTCAACATGAGCTAACCTGCATAGTTCGTTCGTTGAAAAATGCCAAGGAAGGCTTCAAATCATTTTTAACAACTTGTTTTGCGTTAAGTTAAGTTAATTTTCATGACTTAACTTTGATTAATGATTAATAGAAGGATAGAGAATTTTAATAGTTACATCTACTTTTCTTATGATTTCTTTAACATGAATTCGGAAAGTTAGTTTACTGTCCAAGTGAACGCCAAAGCATTTGGCATTTGATTTTCAGTTTGCTTCTACGCCGTTGATTTTAAAGGAATTACCTACTTGACAAAAAAACCGGCTTTCCTTTTTCGAGTAAAAAAGAAAGCCTGAATTTTCAAAACATTTATCTTAATCTTCCAATTGTTAAAATATTGTTGAAATACATTCAAAGAAGATTGCAAATTGGTTTCAATAACGGAACCCAGTGAAACAGATGAAAATATATACAGGTGTCATGTGCAAAAATAGCTTTACAAAACAGGAAAATCAGTAGTAAAAATTGTAAAAAGTATTTGGCCAAAAACGGATCCTTGAGACACACCTACAGTACATACAAACATTTCCGAAAGAACGTCAAGTAAAACTTTACCGGTACTTCCCATTGTTAAAATTGGTTTTAATGATTTTGGTTTTTCCATCGATTTGGTGGACAGTACTATGGTACGCTCGAAATCCAAACTGGTCAGGAGGCAGAATATTATTATTGTTAATGTCTCCCACGAGTTTGTTTTTAATTATTTTTTTCAAAACACATAATTGAAAAAATTAGTAAACTTATAGGACGATAACTTACAGGATGGCTAACGTTTCAAAATTAAAATAATTTTAACATTTTTCCATTCTATTGCAAAAGTAACTTGACTTGATACAAGAATTAGACAAATTTAAAAGAAATTTTAACCCTGAAATTGAAAGGTTTTTTTAAAAAAGATTTTTTATGTTATCAAAGCCAGCTGACTTTCGAATTTTTGACTTTTGAATCCAAGGTGTGCATCAATAATTTCGTTAATTGTAACATGCTCTTCCTGATCATTTGGGATTTTTGAGTTGATCAAATGCAATGATTGAAAAACTAAATATTCCGCATTGCTATTTGTTATGAAGTTGTTGGTTAGTGTATGTTTTTCGGTAAATATTTTTCCTAATGCGTTCGCCTTTTCAAAACCAGACAAGGCTTTTTGACCATTATCTAATACAGGCACATTTAAGTTAGGCTTCTTAATAACTTTGAGTATAATAATTTAATTTTAATAATTACACAATTGATGAAATCATTTTCTCATAAGTTTTTTTTATAACTTTAGCAAATTTTAATAATTGGCCTTATTCCGCTTTTGTAAAGCCAATTTGCAACAGTTAGTCTTATTATACTTAGACAAAGTGCAATTTTGTAAATTGCAATTAGGAACATTTTTGAAAGTTGGTCTTATTTCAATTGGCCTTATTTTACAGCACCAACAAAATCGACTTCGTTTTTTTACCACGAGTCAAAAAGTGACATTAAAAACATTTAAATAAATACAAATTTTAGAAACCATTTAATCCTCAGAAAAGCATTTAACATACTTTTAAGCTACACTTTAAAAACTAAACTTCAACATGATTCCTTTCATTTTAATAAAATTCAGCTCAACAGCAGCTTTTTTACGTAGGTGACGTAGGTTGAAAAACAATAAAATACGAAAAAGGATGTATACGGTCAGTAGTACCATTAATGGCATAAGTATGGCTCATGTAAAGATAAAACACAACTCTCTTTGGTATTTTTGCTTTAAGCAACTGTCAGTATTGGGTTTTCAAAAAACAAAAACCGATTAAATGCCATTACTGTAAAAAAAATCTATTATTTTACCACCCACAATCTTTATTTTAAAATTCAATAAAATCAACTATTTACTCCCCTAAATACTATTTTTAGTTCATTGTTTTAAATTCAATTCAGTCAAGCTTAGTCAAAAAATATTCAATAGTACCAAAAAATGGCAGTAGTTAGATACCACCAAAAAACAAGAGCCTGTTATTATATCCAAAAGATATTGGTAACATCAAAAATAAGACGCGTGTCTCTTTTACGTGTTTCTGCCATTTAATCGAGGCTGATTTAAGCGTCAAGCGAATCAAGCAAAGCAAGCCAAAGCCAAACATCAGACGAATATGTAATTTTTATTGAGGCAGTCAATCGTGGGACGTGACTAAACCATAGCACAATCACCGCAAAACCATCCGCCATCAAAGTCACTCCAGATGGAACTTTTAAGATACTATTTTGAGGTTCTTGCGTTAATTTACGATCGAGTTAACTGCAGACAGACAGTTGAATGCTCAAGGCATCTATATAGGTTACAACAACAATATATATTGAAGAATGGATGGATGGATGGATGAAAGGAAGGAAGGGGACACCGAATCTGCTGAAACCTTGCAAACTACTATATAGTACATACCTCCTACCGCTACCGCCACGGAATACTAATGGTTTTGTAATGTGAGCAATTTGGCAAGCGCACCGATTTAATAGCTGATGGCAAGCGCGCAGAGTGCGAGAGCGAGCGATAACCTTGACGATAGGTGTATTTCAACAGTTAATTTAAAGGCAGCTTATCACCTGCCTTATGGATGGATGCGGTTTAGGTTAGATAGATGGCTAAAGGTCGAACTCCTTTTATGTACATAGGTACCTATACGAAATATTATAGTTTTAGGTGATGGTTATGGTGTGATAATAAAAGCTAATCGGGGTTGAAATGGATATACGAGTTAAGGGTTGTATATAGCGTATAGCTATGTATATTTGACGGTCGTCGTTGCGTGTCGCTCGTCGCTCGTCGTCATCGGTGTGATGATGCGGTGCTGGCATTTTGATGACTGACAGTTATAGTATAAATTATAATAATGTGTATATATTACTTGGGTGACCTATTAATAGGATATGCAATGCACGTTTTGCTAAGGCCATTAGCTGAAAACTTTGAATGACAACTAAAACATAAATTATATCTGCCTATTTTGGTACGGTCCCACTTACAAGTAAGGGATTCGACGTTACAATATTTTTATTGGGCTTTATGAAAGATGACAGTTTGGAAATGTGTATGTTTATGGCTTATGACTAATTAACTTTTAGCTTATGAATTATAAAGTTTAGGAAAATCGATAAGCCGTCTCTTAGTTTGGGTGTATTACATATCTTGGACAATTTGGCAAAAGTATTCTAAAAATATCTTCTGGAATTAAAAGTCTAAAATTTAAGAAATTTCAAGTCAATATATTTGTGTATCAGTTATTTCAACTATGTACTTCGTTTCATTCACAATGTTCAAAACGTTCTAAATGTAAATAGAATAAGTTGTTTTTATAGCCATAACTTTGAACTGACTTGTTTTGTTTTTGTTTTTAATAACGTAAATCAAACCAAAACTTCTTTCCACTTCAAGGAGAAATAATCGATAATAGCACGAGTACTCGATACAAAAATATAAACATTTTCTAACGAAGTTAGGAGTCGGTGGCTGCAATTTTAAAAGTGTTATAGCTTGAATTTTCGGCCGTAATTTCCGCACTAGTAGACTTTCAGTAAAAAGTTTAGTGCAACATTTTGAGATACGATTACCGAAAATATATTTTGGCCGCCCAGAGCTCAGAGCCAACATTGAACGTGCAATAGCGGCCTTTTCGACCGAAATATGTGCATGCTAATCATCGTAAATTATATAGTAGACATTTTTAAGTATAGCATTATTATTTTTTGAAAACAAACTGTCAATATTTCTAAAAACTTAACCAGATGTCAAAAACACATAATTCTTTATTGTTGAATCTGCAGGACTACCAGATGAACTACAAAAAGTCTCAGACATAATTGCATCAATCCTTGGAGCATTTTCTAACAGCTGTTAATATCTGAAAGTTGTGTTTATACCCAAAGCAGGAAAATGATCGCAAGTCAACTCTTAAGATCTACGACCTATAAGTCTATCATCATTCCTTCTTAAGACCTTATAAAGATTGATTGATATCCGTTTAAGGGCAAGTATTGATACAAGACTTCTGACTTTAGTACGCATCATCGAATACTCCCTCCATCATAGAGACTTCACTATGGTTGCTTTCCTTGACATCGAAGGTGCTTTTAACAACGCGGACACATCTGCACTTACATCTCTGAACGTAGAGAATTCGCTTGGGGAATTAATTCATTTGATGCTGACAAGCAGAATAATTAACTCAAAACTGGGCAACTCTTCTGCTAGAAGATTCGTTAGTAGAGGGACACCGCAAGGTTGTGGTATATCCCCTCTCCTCTGGAACCTGGTGGTAAGTGAAATCCTAACTGGTCTGGATGCGGAGAGTGATTGCATATGGGGTTGCATCTTAACACTCTTACAAAATGCCTTAGACAAACTAATGCTTTTGGCTGATCGGTGTGGACTGGGTGTAAGCCCACAAAAAACCGAATTAGTCCTATACCAATATATACGTTGATACATTGCAGGAATTCATTCGAAATAATGTGCCGTTGCTGAATGAACAGCAAAAACAAGTATACGAAACATTAATGCAAGCAGTGGACAATAATACTGGTGGTCTATTCTTCCTGGACGCATCTGGAGGAACAGGGAAAACATTTGTCATTTCATTGATTTTGGCCACTTTTTGATCAAGATGTGACATACGTAGCTTTGGCGTTAGCATCATCTGGAATTGCGGCAACTCTTCTAGATGGCGGTCGTACTGCACATTCTGCGCTTAAGTTGTCACTAAATTTAAACACAATTGATAGTTGATACTCCAACATGCAATATTTCCCGATACAGTGCAATGGGAAAATTGTTGATGCAATGCAAGCTCATTGTTTGGGATGAGTGCACAATGGCACATAAGAAATCACTTGAAGCACTTAACTTCACACTGAAGGATCTTCGACGAAGTAAGAACATCTGTGGCGGCTTGATGATATTGTTGGCAGGCGATTTCAGGCAGACGTTGCCAGTAATTCCCCGTGGAACGCAGTTTATTTATTTATTTATTTATAAAGCTTACTTATGAGAATTCAACTTCAAAATGATCAAAGTGCTGCACAATTTTTTAAACAATTGTTAGCTGTCGGAAATGGAAAAGTGCCAGTTGATGCGACAACTGGATTAATTACTCTAACGACTTTTGCCGATTTGTAGACTCTCAATTAGCTCTTATTGAAAGTGATTTTCCCAAACATTCATGAGAATTATCAGAATTATGCTTGGTTAGGTCAACGAGCAATTCTCGCCGCAAAGAATAATGATGTACACGCACTGAATTTAATTTTTTTAATTTTTTATTTTTTTTTTATTTATTTAGGTACATCAATAAGAGATCGTGTACATCTTCAATTAGACTATTGGTAACAAAAAAATAAAAAAAAATCAATAATAATATAAAAATAATATAATACCTAATGATAACATAATCAATACTTGTAAAAGATTGTGTACCTACTATGTACTTTAAACAAATTAAAAAAAAAGTATGAAGCTAACTTGAAAAGTGCAATAACATGTTTTTCTTTAAAGTTAATCTACTTATATGAAAATCAAAATCAATAATATTAGATATAAGATTAGTTTCTCTAACACAGCGAGTTATAGGTTCGTTGAGTGCATAGTTGACCTTATGTTCATTTTCACGTAGCATACAACGTTCTCTAATCTGTCGAGATGGTGCATAAATGTCAATCAAGGATAAAAGAAAAGGGCATTTAATATGATTATTTAAGATATCACTTATAAACATAACAGAATACAATTTCCATCTATTAAGAAGTGATTGCATTCCAAGAAGTTGACATTTAGTAGAGTAGGAGGGAGTTTCGATGTTCCAGCCTAATTTCCATATTACAAATCTAGTAAATTTTGTTTGGATATTTTCAATTCTATTTGAATGAATGTTGTAATATGGAGTCCATATCCCACAACAGTATTCTAATATTGACCTTACATAAGAGGTATATAAAGATTTTAAAGTATAGGTATCCTTAAAGCCCAAACAATTTCGTTTAATAAATCCCAACATGGAGTTAGCCTTGGCTACAATATAATCAACATGTTTAACAAAATTCATTTTTGCATCAAAAACTACACTGAGGTCCTTTTTTTATAGTTACTCTTTCAAGAACATGGCTCTCAATTTTATATTCAAAGAATATAGGTGAAAAATTGCGACAAAAAGAAAAACAGTGACATTTAGATACATTCAATGATAAATGGTTGACTCTACACCATTCCATTAGCCTTTGGATGTCACACTGTAAAAGAAGACAATCATTAATAGATTTTATACATCTAAAAAACTTTAAATCATCTGCAAACAAAAGCCGACCAGAATTTAAAAGCATTTCAGGCATATCGTTAATAAATAAAAGAAAAAGGAGTGGGCCAAGGTGGCTTCCTTGGGGTACAACCGATGAAACTGTAACAGGTTTAGAAAGTATTTGATCAATAGATACATATTTTATACGACCTTTTAAGTAAGACATTAACCATTTCAACAAACTAGAATGTAAACCTAATCTTTCAATTTTTTGAATCAAAATTACGTGATTTACTCTATCGAATGCCTTAGCAAAGTCGGTGTAAATTACATCGATCTGGTATCTTTTTTCAAGATTATTGAGAATAAAATTGGAAAAAATTGAAAGATTGGTAGTTGTTGATCTTCCTGCAACAAAGCCATGTTGATACGGAGATACATATATATTCCTTAAGTAAAAACGATAACTTATTACACACAATTTTTTCGAAAAGTTTTGGAATAGATGACAGTTTACGGATTGGACGATAATAAGTTATTTCCTGTTTAGGACCGCTTTTGTGAATTGAAATAATGAACGATTTTTTCCACTCTGAAAGAAATTCACCGCATGAAAGAGAGCTATTAAAAACGTAAAATGGGGGTTCAGAAAGGGCAGCTGCACATTTTTTAAGAATGATCGGAGGAACTTCATCAGGACCGGGATTACTATCACAATTTAAATTAAGAAGACCATCTTCAATTTCAGAAATGTTTAACTGCAACTCACCAATGCCAACCTTATGCTCATGAACAAAATTTTCGGAACTACTTACATTCTCATCATTTGAAACCATGTAATTAGATTGAAAGTAGTCAGCAAATAAATTACAAATTGTTTGAAGATCAGAATTTCACCATTCAATCAAAAATCGCTGGCGATTTGGTGGCATACAAATCCGTTGATTCCATAACAAATCCCGATGATGTAGTAAATTATCCAACGGAGTTTTTGAACTCTCTGGAGATACCAGGATTTCCACCACATAACTTGCAACTCAAAGTTGGTCCAGTTATTATGATATTGCGTAATTTGAATCCACCGCGACTTTGCAACGGTACTCGACTAGCGGTGAAAAGACTTATGCCGAATTTGATTGAGCCAAACCATTATTAACGGAAAGTACACAGGTGAAAATGTATGTATTCCTCGAATACCAATGATTCCGACTGATCTTCCGTTTGACTTCAAACGATTGCAATTTCCGGTTCGCCTTGCGTTCGCAATGACAATTAACAAGTCGCAAGGCCAATCGCTTAGTGTTTGCGGGATAAAATTAGAAAATCATTGTTTTTCACATGGGCAGCTATACGTTGCGTGTTCACGAGTTGGGAAACCATCCGCTTTGTTTGTGTTAACGTCAGACCAAACAACAAAAAATGTAGTTTACCAAAGAGCACTTCAATGAAACGTAAATTTGCGGACAAGTATACGGCTTCGATTCAGTATTTACTTTGGATTTACTTTAATTTTTTACTTAGAGAAGTTCAATTAAATTACACTTCATTTTTGTAATCGAAATGAATTCATTACTGTTGTGAAATGAAATAAAATTTTTCCTTTTCAAATATAAAACAAAAAAAATAATTTTTCTTCATCTTTTAATCCCCAAACGAAATGTTACAAAAAACGAAGCCATCTGGTGGCGAAACGGAGTTCGCCGGGTTTGCTAGTTAGTTATATAAACAATTATATTTCATTAAAATTTTGGTTCATTTTCCATTTAAATGCATAAATACTACTTCTTCTATCTTTATCAATGAAAACAAAAAATAAGTAAGCTAATTTATTTATTTAATTTACAATATTAATATTAAATCAATC
This sequence comes from Eupeodes latifasciatus, assembly GCA_920104205.1. Taxonomy (NCBI): domain Eukaryota; kingdom Metazoa; phylum Arthropoda; class Insecta; order Diptera; family Syrphidae; genus Eupeodes; species Eupeodes latifasciatus. Next base: position 303,504,808 of record OV049924.1, on the reverse strand, counting down.
ACCTAGATCTACTGATGAGCTACATAGTTTTATTAGTTTTGTATATCTCGATGCGTAATTAAATCACACACAATCAATTACCAGCACAATAATCTGCATTCGATATAATATGTATGTATGTATATTTTGGTTGAGCTAGGCATTTCTAGGGCAAACCTCAGAATATCCAAACCATATTAAATATGTACGAGCATAGAAGTCCATGTTGATGCCTTCGGGACATTCTAACTAAATTTGTAATCATCAACAACTAAATGAATCAAATTGAATGTCAAATCCCCAAATCTGTATTACGTGCATAGGAATACGCGCTGGAATGGACTTCTATACCTATGTACATTAGACTGATGCACGAAAAACCTAAAACGCCTTCGATTTTCAATGCAAATAGATTTTTGGTTACAGGTTGATAAAATAATAAGTTTGATATTTAGACTTTTTCATGAGGTAAGACTATTTATCAAAATTTAGCACCGAATAAATTTTATCAAAAAAAGTTGTTGTGGAACCAGAAATTAAAATATTTCAAGACATTTTTCAAGGCCATTACAATTTCTTTAAGAAAAAGTGACATTCATGATTTAAACATAACTAGTTCTTATGTTTTTCCACGAAAAAATGAAATAGCCAAAACTTCTGTACAGTGCTCCACCTGAATCGCAGTCTTTCTCTACTGAGCCGCCGCCGTCATTCAAGATTGGATTCGAAGACTTTCCGGACTGGAGCGTTGATGTCCATTCGCTCTACATGACCCAGCCATCTAGGTCGTTGGACTTTAATTCTGTTAACCAGGTCAGTGTCGCTGTAAAGCCCGTACAGTTCGTCGTTATATCTTCTCCTCCATTCTCTCGAAACATCCTAAGACGTCTCATATTTCTTTGACAAGGGCCAGGCCTCAGCGCCATAAATGAAAACCGGAATAATGAGTTTCTTATAATGGGTGATTTTTTTGAGGTTAGGATTTTCATGCATTAGTATTTGACAGATCACGCGGGATTTCAGACATGGTGTCAAAGAGAAAGATGCTCACTATGCTTTGACATTTCATCATGAATAGACTTACTGACGAGCAACGCTTGCAAATCATTGAATTTTATTACCAAAATCAGTGTTCGGTTCGAAATGTGTTTCGCGCAGTGTCGCTGTAAAGCCCGTACAGTTCGTCGTTATATCTTCTCCTCCATTCTCTCGAAACATCCTAAAACGTCTCATATTTCTTTGACAAGGTCCAGGCCTCAGCGCCATAAATGAAAACCGGAATAATGAGTTTCTTATAGATGGTGATTTTAGATGCTCGAGCGAGGACTTTACTACTGAATTGCCTTCAAAGTTCAAAGAAGCAGGGATTTGCAAGAGTTATTGTCTGAATTTATAGCGGTGCCTAGGTAGACAAAGTCCTCAACTACCTCAAAGTTATAGCTGACCATGGAGACGTTTTGTACAGGACGTCGTCGTCGTCGCTCAATGCCCTTTTTTGATGACAGCATATACTTGGTCTTGCCCTCATTGACCACTAAACCCATCTTCTCCGCATCCGTCGCAATGCTCAAAAACGCTCCACTGACATCACGTCAATATTATCTGCGTATCCGAGTAATTAGATAAACCTTTGGAAGATTCTTTCCAGAACGATGTTAAAAAAGTCGCACGACAGTGCATCGCCTTGTCTAAAACCTTTTTTGACTTCAAATGCATCGGTGAGATCTTTTCCGAACTTGATAGAGCAGCGTGCATTCTCCATCGTCATTCTGCACAAACGGATAAATTTGATAGGGATGCCAAAACTAGATATTGCTTTGTAAAGCTTCCCCCTGTAGATGCTATCATACGTGGCTTTAAAATCGATAAAGTTTCTGAGTTTCTTTCCAAGATCTGCGGTAATGTGAATACTTGGTCAATGGTGGATTTTCCTGGTCTGAAGCCATATTGATAAGGACATATCAGGTTGTTGACAAACGGCTTCAGACGTTCAGATAATACGACAGAAAAGATCTTGTATGCGATGTTCACTAGACTGATGCCTCTGTAGATGGCGCAATTCAGAGGGTCTCCTTTCTTGAGTATTGGCAAACTAATGCTGAGATTCCACTCATTGGCCATGATTTCTTCCGACAATAGAATAGTTGGTGAATACTTCCTACCACGTCATCGCCTGCTGCATTTGAAGAATTCAGCAGCAATGACCTCAGCTCCAGCAGCTTTGTTGCGACCTCTTAATATCAATCTAAAAAGGTTACATTTCAACAGGAGTATTATTTCACCTAGCTCTAACCATACAAATCTTGGTGAATTTTTGGACCAGTCTAATGTACATGCGTGTATAGGTAGATACATTAAATAGTTTGTTTTAGAAGGAAAGCTGAAAGCACAAATGGAATCTTTATAACAAATTGCTACCACAATCCCCCGCATTTTGTACCGCACGGTTATTACTCAAACGAAGCTCCATGATGCTCCTCATCAGATCAACCTCAAACACCCAAACGCACATAATAATATTTCACTCAATTAACTGATGCTGCAGAAATATCTAATGGCACACAAGGCTCCAAAATTTAATCAGATGACAAATAACAACATAGGTAATCGTCCCCTAAACTATGTCGAGCAAAGAAAACAGCATTATAACCTCAATGTAAAGGAATAAACGGCGGTGACCATACTCATTTGTTTGGTAAAAACCAAAAACAAAAATTAAAACAGTATTAAAATTAATAAATTTAACAAAACATTCGACTTAATCTCGTTTTATTTTTACTACTCCGCTGCCGTGACGCCGCCGCGCCGTTATGTGGGCCTTAAATTTAATACAAAAATTAACTGCAATATTAATGCCAACAAAATTAGCATACAAGATTTTGAATATTGAAGATGTTGTTTGGTTTTTGCAAATATTAATAATGTTTATTCATTTAAAATTAAATTTCATGGATTATTAATCTAAGCGTTTCGTGCAGGTAAAACATAAATTATAACCACACGTAACTTTGTTTCAAAAATTCATAATGCAAATAATCGTTTTGCTATAATTACAAACAAATTATAATTTAATTGTCCTAAAAACAAACTTTTCACCTTGCGAGTTCAATTGGCCAATGCAATCCTGATATTGGGAATTATGATTTACGAGGAATTCAATAAAGAAAAGAAATTGGTAATTTGCAAGAATTTGGGTATTAAATGATGGCAACCCTAAGACCAACTATCATTAATGATAGTTACTAGAGTGGAAGTTCCATCATCGTTCAAAAAAGCTGTTATCATAAGGGAGCCCTGAATATCGTGGCCAATTACAGAGGTATATCTTTTATGTATATCGTTCTAGAAGACCGATTGGAAAAGTGGATAGAAGGAAAAAAGATAATCTTTGAATTTCAAGCTGGATTTAGGAAAAAGTACTCCATTAACCATTAACTCTTTGACATCGATAGTCAAAGCATTTTATGCTAGAAATATACCTAATGGTGAACGCGTTATTTGTCGATTTCATAGCAGCTTTTGATCTGGTTAATCGAATGCTCTAATTTACAAACTTACACGGATATGTGCCTCAACCCCATTTCTACACGTTATACAAAATATGTAAACAGATACAGAAGTTAAAGTTTTCTATGGGTCAAATTAGTCTGAATGGCTTAGAACTGATTAAGGTGTCAAACATGGATGTCCGCTAAGTGCATCATTATTTGCAACATTTGTTAATAATATTGTTGATGGCCTCCCTGATGGAGGAATTAAACTGGCTGGAATCCAAATCAATGTATTGTTGTATACTGACGACTTGTTCATAATATTATCAATATCAAAAGAGAAATTACAATTGATGATGAACCGACTTTGAAAAATTGGGACGTGAAATAAAAACTGAAAATTCAAAAACTGTGTTTTTTAATCAACCAAATCGTACTGAAGTTAGAAGCAATTGGAAGCACAATGGTAGGAGGCTCGAAGTGAGAAACGAATATCTTGGAATGAACCTTAACTCAATGCAAGATTTTAGAAAACATCTTTTTGAAAAAGCCAAAATCTCTCAAAGTCTCATAAACTTAACATGGAGACAACTTTTTTCTAATAAACAAATAAATATGTTGTCCAAATGAATCTTAATCTAAGTAACAATAATTTCCATGATAACTTACTTACTTAAGGTGGCGCTACAGTCCTGTGTGAACTAGGGCCTCGCCCAACAAACTTCTCCATCTAGCTTCGACTCCAAGCTAGATGTCTCCAGTTGCGCACTTTACGTTGGGTGAGGTCGCTTTCCATTTGTGCGCGCCACCTGATTCGCGATCTAACAATACTGCTCTGTGCTGTGGGCGTATTTTCTAAGACTTTCCGGGCCGGATCATTGGTTTAGATGAGCTCTAAGTAACCCACCCATCTCAGTCGTTGGACTTTTATTCTTCTGGCTAAGTCTAAGTCGCTGTACAGCTCGTCGTTCCACCTATTCCTCCACTCCCCTTCTATGCATACGGGACCGTAGATCACACGAGGAACTTTTCTCTCGAAACGACCCAAGGTGCTTTCATCCGCTTTTTTCATAGTCAATGCTTCTGATCCGTATAGCAGGACGGGGATATGAGGGTCTTATATAGCGACATTTTGATCCTCCAGAGGGCTTTGCTACTTAATTGCTTTATTAGCCCAAAGAAACAGCGGTTAGCAAGAGTTATTCTTCGTTTGATCTCAGCGCTGGTGTTGTTCATAGCGGAGCCTAAGTATACGAAGTCCTTAACTACCTAAAAGTTACGTCTGTGACGTTTTGACCAAGACATCGGTGTTGTAGGTCCTTTCTTGACGACAGCATGTACTTTGTTTTACTCTTTAGAGGAATCTATCGATAAATATTTCAAAAGAAAAAACAAGATATCTTTTGCAATTGAGCTGGATAGGCATCTCTTTAGGACTCACAACTTAGATTATTGTAGAGCGTGTGAAGCCGAAAAGATGAAGGAAGATATATTTTACTTTCTTTGTAAATGCTCATGCATGCCTACAAAAAGAATCTTAACACTTGGAAAATAAAGACATAATTATGTGACTTCTCTTCTTCGCCACTATATGAAGTCATACTAATTCCCAAAAATCAGGATGGTTTAGGGACCACACAAACCTTCTTCCACCTATCCTAATCCTTATTTCTTTCTGGTGAGTATATTGTTTCTATAGATGTTCGGTGGGATGTTTTTCTTTCAATGGTTGTCGAATTTCAACCAATATTTTGACCGTATTTCAATTTTGCTTACAGTTTTTTTTTGTAAGTAACTTGTACAAACAATTATTCATAATTTGAAACCTGTTAAGGGTATATTTTTCGTGTAATTATACACGAAAATTATTAAAATAGAGAATGAAATGATCGACCTGTGACGTCAGTGGTCTAAAATAGTGGAGTGCGTAGTGCACATGACTTCTAAGACTGAGCAAATCTGATATGCGTGGGTTCGAATCAGCGTTGCCAAAATGTGCCCGATCGGGCCATTTGGCACTAAGTTTTTTATTTTGGCCCGTGGCCCGGGGCTAGGGTGACCAGATATAGAGTCAAGGAAAAGAGGACACTTACCAAAATCTCAAAAAAAACAGAAGTTCAATTTTTTTATATAATTTATTTGAATAAAACAAAACAAAACATTTAATTCTAACAAAAAAGTAACAGTTAATAAAAAAATCATAATATCTTATTTTAATATAATATAATATCTTATTTTGCATAAAAATAATAAAAGATCGATATAAACATATAAGAATATTATTCAGATTTTATTAGCACCGTATTTTCATGGAAATAAAAATAGTTAAGAAAAAACATTTCATAATGTTTTTTTTTTTATGATTTTTAACTTCAATTTTGGTTGTATTTGTCATTAGACCTTATTTTATTTAAAGTTTCGGGATTTTGGAAAATATGATTATAAAACTCAGTGCATGACATATTTTTAAAATTATGTTTACAAAATAGAATTGCTTTGACGTTTTCTATTTTTAATCTATTGCGTTCCTCAGTCCATTGATTATTTATTAATGAAAATATGCGCTCAACATTAGCATTATGAGCAGGAATCGCGAATACAAACTGGGCTATCATCAAAAGTTCACTATATAATTCAACATTGCACATTTTTTCAAAATAATTTACCCACTTCTCGTGAATAGGTGAGTTTATAAAATTTATATTTTTTATTTCTTGTTCCAAAAACGTTTTTAAATTTTAAAATTGGTCAAACAATTTACTTTCATTTATGTTAACGCCTTTCTCTCCCAAATAGAGCAAAGAATTTTGGATATCGTTCCATTCCGGAACTTTGTTAAAATTCATCCAAATAAAGCAATTAAATTCATCCAGAGAATCACACCAGCTCTGAAGATATTTTAAGCACCTAGCATAAACCTCAATTAAATTTTGTTCAATGTTCAAAACTTCATTTCTATTTCCACCATTAGCGACTGGAATGGGTGAGTTATTTTTTAATATAAATCGGAAAACTGAGAGAAAACCGAAAAAGAGGACAAATCGCTTTTTTTAAAAAAAGTCACCGGACAAAAGTTTTTTAGGTCAAAAAGAGGACATGTCCTCCATAAAGAGGACGCCTGGTCAGCCTACCCGGGGCCAACATGAAATGGCCCGCATATCATATATTTTGTTATAACCTGCATAGTTATATTATTTATTTTTATTTTATTTATTATTTTATGAACTTAATTTGTACAAGTGTGATAACTAATACCATAAACACAAAGACCTGAAATATAATAATTTTATTTAGAAAAGACAAATTGTTATTATTTTTTTAAACAAATTTTTTCTAGGGTAGTGGGCTAGTGGCCCGCACATTTTTGAAATGGCCCTCAAAATGGCCCTTTAAATTTTTTTCTTCGCGGCAACGCTGGTTCGAATCCTATGGTGTGTGTAAAAAGTTTTTCAAATAAAATTGGATTAAAGCTCAGCACCACAAAGAAGGAGACTGATGAGTGCAAAAGTGGCAAAGCACGAAATAGCTATATCTCCAGCCAAAAACAATGAGTGGTAGCACCTTTAAGTTGTTGTTGTTGTTCAAACATTCAATGATTTAAAACATATTTGGAATGATTTACATACATAAATAATATGGTCACACCATCATCTTAATAATTTATTCAACACACCTTATTGAAAATTCAAAAACTTTAATATTATTTTTGTTTTCTATTTTTATAATATAAAATATGAAAAAATAATATGCAAATTAAAAGCAATATTTCATTTACAGTTAAATATTAAATAAAAATTAAAAAACTCGATTTTAAAATATCGACATTTATGGAAGAACAAATATTTTTGAATAACATAATAAAAACAAAAACATTTATTATTGTTATTTACTATATGACATATAATCTTTAAATTTTATTTGAACAAATGATAAAAAAATGTACACGTGTGCTACAGTAAAAATTAATTTTTAAAGAACTATGACTGTGCAGATAATTTTATGTTACTTTAGGATTTTTGTAGAAATTTTAATTTTTAAACCTTTCAAAATAAAATTAAAACAAATATTTCTATATATCGTTGAAATGTGAGAACACAAACATTTTTTGAGATTTGATATTTTCGAGGTTTACCAAAGTTTCAATTAACAATAAAATGATCAGAAGCCATAACTCCAATTTGTATTAGGTCATTCCAAAACTATATACCTAATTTTTATTTAATTGAAAAGTGTCAAACAAAAACAGTTTGGTAATTGATAAATATTACGATTGTGTTTGAAATGCTTACTGAATAATAGAATAAGAGTTCTTTACTCAAAATTTATAGCCTATTTACTCGTTTGCTTTTTTATAAGTTCAATACTGCATCCCTTAGTACACCAGAGAATTGACAATTAATAGGGAAACTCCCAGCCGTACTCCCATCCATAAGCGTCAATAACCAGTGGAACCCTTTCCGCGATATCATTAGTGAAGTAGCCGAGACTTCCATAGGCCCTACCGAAAAAAAATCCTTGGTATGATGGTGAATGCGCAGTACTGGAAAAAGAGACGGAAAATGTACGAATGCAAATACTGCAACGGAAAACAAGAACAGCTACAGAACGGCCTCTTGGATCAGGTATCTCGAGGAGTTCAGCACCGCCCCGCCAACATAAATGACATTATGATATAGAACCTGCACGCCGGCTCTTCGAAACAGCGAAGGAAATCTGGTTACCGAAGCACAAGGTATTGTAGACGTGTTTAAACGCAAAGTATGAAAGAAAGTCATCCACAATCCTTAGAATAAAAATCCGCGGGCTAGGGTGGCCTATTTGCGGATTACTTCACATATGGAGGTGATGTCTTTGAAGAGTGTCTCTTAAACACCTCTTCAACGAACTGTAAGAAACCGAAAGTAAGCCAAATGACCGATCAAATAGCTCAACATGCTTAATATACAAAAAAGGCAACACTATGATCGGCATGTAGCAGTGTTGCCTTACGCTACACAGGTCAACGAGATAGACCAGGAGATGCTCTATCATCTGATTTCTTTAACATATAGTCATATAGGAAATAGTGCACAACAGTGGTGTTTACCTAAAAGGTACATTCTTAAACAGGTCTTCACAACTGCTTGGCTATTCGGACGACATCGACATCATCGGCCTCTCCAAGCGAGTAGTTTTAGAAGCATTCAAAGCTTTAGATAAAAAGGCGAAACGCATAGGTCTTAAAGTGAATAAGGACAAACAAAGCTTATGCCATCAACAAACAAGGCATCATCTGTTTAAAGCCTATAGGACGGGGTAATCAAAGAGTTCATCAATTCCACGAACGTAGTAGAAATCCGACAAAAAAATACTCTTGCGAACTGCTTCTACTTTGGTTTGGCCAAAAAAATAAGTTCAAAATTCCTTTTTTTGAAAGGCAAAATACACGTTATAGAAAACTCTAATTTTACCAGTTTTATTCTAAGGTACTGAGTGCCTTAAGGGGAAATTGATACTGGACACTTTCCAGAGAAAAATCCCTCCGAAGGTATTTGTTCACATATACGAAGAGGGTGAGGGGATGAGAAGATTCAATCTGAATTCAAGATATGGCTGGAGTCCAAAGAGCCAAAATACGCTGACTATACTGGATCTACCGCATCGAGCGAACAACGCTCCAGAGACGACGACGAGGAAGACCGCACCTCCACCACAGGGCCCAGGCGGTTAAAGAGCACTTGGCCTCGACGACTGGAAATAGCTTTCCAGGGACCGTAAACGATGGAAGAACACAATAGGATTAGATTAGGGCCTCCATGGAGCAGGAACCACATTGTATTCATTCGAATTTGCATGCAACTAGGGGGCGCAACAGTCCGTAGAAAACTAAGACCTAGTGACTTACAACTCTCAACCATTACTGTGTGCGAGTTATGTAAGAAATAGAGGGGACCTATAGTTTTAATCCAAATCCAAACGGTTAACTTGAGAAAGTACTTTTCAAGACAAGAATTACTCTACGAGGATTTGTCAATTCCTCGCAAGAGGAAGTACCCGTGCAAAAAAACTTTCAGGTGGCCCAGGAAGGGATTGATCGTTTTGAAAAAAGAATATTTAAAAAACCCAAAACTTCAAAATTATTTTTAAAAAATATGTACATATACGAGATACAGCTTCTTTCAAATTCAATACAAATTTTGAAAGTTCAAGTGTAACCCTAATTTTGTTCTTCAGGTCATGGTCAATTGTGTTCCTTTTAATTTTGTACATCAAATTACTGAATACGTTTTTGAAAATTGAGCACATTCTTATATTCAGAACAATTTTTTAACCCATTTTACATTATGTTTTTATTTTTTCATACTCCTAAAAAATTTCAGTTGTTGCCAAAAACACAAAACTAAACATTTTGGGTGTATTCATAAACGTCAGCCTAACTACGTAAGAACTGCGTTATTTGCATTCATAAAGTCAGATCTTCGGTCGAACTAACCTAGTCGAACTGCAGTACCTACCGTTGATAAACGTCAGACTGTCGAATTTGTTTGGCTGCAGAAAGAGCAAGAATTATTAAAATAATTTTTACAACAACAAGAAGGACGAAGCATCACTGACTCGTAAAGAATGTAAGTAATGGCAAATATTTTGTTAATTTTTTGATAAAAATAATTTAAATTATTGTTTTTAAAGGGATGATGAAAGTACTGTAGGTACTGTGTAGACAACTAACCACATTAAACTTTTTCTTTTTCGGTAAGCAAATCAAAAATCAAGTTCAACAAAATTTGTTTGGCAGCCATTTTTCTCTGACGTTTATGAACTCTGTTTACATACAAATCGGACTAAGTCAGACCTTATTGTTTACTGCAGACATTCTGCATTGGGAGTGCGTTCACAAATGCATCAGAAAAGAAATGCGATTGTACTAGCGTAGATTTTCTGCGTTTATGAATACACCCTTTATTTAAGATTGAACATGCAACTGATGGTCACCCCAATTATGTTGTATCTCATTTGTATAGACAACACCAAAAACATGACGTTTTCGCATTTAATAAGTTTTGTTAGCATGATGACACAACAACATCATTAACATCTCAAAACATCGTTTGTCGTCCATGCGTCGCGGGCGTCCGTCGCCTCCCGTCGCATCATTGCTAGTGATCATTGCTTGTTGATATCCTTGTGTCATGTCAATATATTTCTGTCATCGACATCTATCATACTCTCATTGGTCCTATTCCTGAATCCTGCGAATATTTTGGTTTGCTTTGGTTTGCATTAATTTAAATTGTTGGTATTCTTTTATAGATATTATTTTATTTTGTGGACAGAGAAAGAGTCTTAATGAGAATTGTATGTTTCCTGTTAATTTTGAAATATATATGTAAACGGTATGTAGCTTTTGTTTTGAATAATAATAATATTGGAAAATATGTCCTTGTTGTCAATATAACTAGGTAGGTACCTCTGTTATAGACAGCCTTTGCGATGAATTGAATTTAAGCTTCTAAGAGATGAGTACGGAGAATAATGTCTACACACAGGATTTAGGAAATCTAAAATAAATCATGAATTAATGTTATGTATATGACCTTGATGTGATTTTAAGGGATGTACATGGACAAAGCCTTAATGAATGTAGCCTTCGTTTCAACCTCTGTGAACGCTGAAAATATCCGTATCATCTGAGCATCATCGGTACCCTTTAATTAAGTCTCGTCTTGGTCTGGTCTTTGTCTCGTTTCTTTTTCATAGTTTCATTTCATACGAAGAAATACGTGCGTCATGAGACCTTCGTTTTTAAAGACTTATCATTCTGAACAAAAAAAGAAAAAAAGTTCCTACAAATCGATGACTTGGATAAATTAATTTTGAGCGACAGATGTGTCGATATTTCAAAAAATGAATCAGCAGTTAAATTTAATATTCAAGCCTAAATCTTACCAATACATAGGTATGTACAATGTACATATATAGAAACAAAATGTAAGAACTGACTTTTGTTGGGTATTTTGAACTTAAGAGCCAATAATGCTAAATTTAATTTGCTATCAGCTCCATCGGAACATTAAAAACATATTTCCCTTTCTATTTTGCAGTGTGTTTCTTGTATATATCTACATACATATATACATTTTGTTATTCATTTTGATTACGTCAAATTCCATAGATAGTTTGAATGAAGAAGACACGAGGCATTTCATTCGTTTCATCAAGAATGCAAATAAAATCTATAAGAATCTTTTCCATCTTAAGTTGCGAACCGGATTGTTAAAGTTGATAATAGAGTACTGCCGAGTGCCGTGGCCTTGGCAACGACGAGACGGATTCACTGTTTTTTTGTATATTTTTATGAACTTGGTATAGAGCACCTCCGTTTCTATATAAATTGTATAGAAGAAGGGTGAGGATCGGGGAGGTTATAAAAGTGTATGCTGTGAAGCTGAAGCTGATGCTGTGGAGCTTCTGTTATTTTCTGTTTTGTCTGATGGATATTCTTGATATTATTCTCGATATCATAAAACGTGACAATTCAATTGGAATTTTATTAGGTCCACTCGTCTTACATTGCTTTCGGGGGAAAAAGACTACAAAAGTATCTGATGGATGAGTTGTTGAGTATCTATAGAGTTATTATGAGATACTACTCAAGTGGATGATACTATACCTACTTGAGTATAGATAAAATAACAGATGACGGATAGATTTATTAATGATTAGTTTTTATTTTTATTATTTAGTGTTGTTGTAATTAATTTTGGTTTAATATTTCCGTTTATTGGTTTCCTTAAGCCTAAGGGCAATCAAATAAATTTATTATAACTTGAATCATATAAAAATATACATACATATAAACTGACAGAATGGGTGTTCCGTGTATTGTTTGTCGTATAGATATGTGGCAACCCTGGTGTCATGCTTATATCGATGATTCTGGGTTAATTTATCACGTGGAGCAATCGATATCTACCTAGATTTAGTTTTTAAGTTCAGTTCTATATTTAAACGTAGATACTCTTATAAGTCATGACTTTGTTAATTGAAACTCGTTTGACTTTCAAGTAAACTTTTGACCATAATAAGTTTTTAACACCGAATCGGAACCAGTTTTCTTTGTTATCCATTTCCGTCTCCCATCTGTAATATTTGTTGTGGCTTAAAGCTGTTTGGGGTATACCCACCTAATGTTGCGCAGGTGTTTTTCTGACTTTTGTTTGGTTTTCGGATTTACATGTACATTTGCACATTACGATTATAACCTTGTTGTCAAAGCAATTACTTAATATGACGACACGGCTATGACGACGCGACGAGGCGCACGACCATTCAGTGGCAGCGAGACGTGACTTTGTGACATAGTTAATGGCAGAAATTAAACTATGTATGTACATACATTTAATCAATTTGTTTTCTTAAAACCTACCTACTTAACTTAAGTAAGTTAAACATAATTGTTGGATTGAGCAAGGGTATTTATTAAGTATTTTTGTATATCAGATTTCAAAAAATATTTCTTGTATTTTTCCTGGGAAGAGTTTAATAGAGTTTTGGGTATTGTTCGATTTTTTAGTAAGTTATTTTAATTTAAAATAAATAGCTCTTAATTATCTGTCTGCTTATTTTGCTTTGATGTTTTTCTTTTTTTTTCTCATTCGTTGAAATAATTAAGATGGTAATTTGATTCAGATTCAGACCATGGATTTAACTTTGGATTTAATTCATTGTAATACTCACGTACAGTTAAATTCTAAAAATATCAGTGGCTATACTTGCGACATTAAGTATAATAATGTAGTCCACCATAAAATGTATTATTTCAAATATAATTTTGTGAGGGCTTGTTTTTAAAATGGAATGCACGTACTTCATGTTGGGCACAGTGTGTTAACTTTGGTGCCAAAATTGAACTAGTATTTATATATAGAAGTTATTGTAATCGGTCCGATTTGTCGAATTGAAAATTTTGACATTTCTCGACGTTTCAAGTCGAAATAAAAGATTTTTAGAGAGATGTTTGTGCGTGCGTATGTATGTACATACGTATGTTCGTACGTCCGTACGTCCGTACATTCGCGACGTTTTTTCGTCGTCCATAGCTTCAAATAAATTTTGTTATACAGATAACAATGCAGAAAGATGAAGAAAGAGCTCTCAAGAAAATTGAGTGCGCAGTTTTTTACCATAGCAACTTATAAAAAAAGTGAACATTTTGGTTAACCGTAAATATCTCACGAACCAATATCGCTAGAGACTTGAATTAAATTTTATATTATATATTGTAACGTGATACAAAACAAATATATTAAAAAAAAATCCAATTAACGTTTTTTTTTTTTTTTAATCAAAAAAACTGAAAAAAATATTTGTCACCTCGAAAATTATACCCCCGATGATGAATGACTAATATTCGAAACGCGTCGCGATATTTTAAACAAAATTCAAAGTTGTGAAAATTATTGTTTTTTCAAAAACAAAATAAAATAAAACAATAAATATAACATTAAAATTTAAAAAATTTAATATTCGTTTTTATTTTTATTTTCGTTTTTTTATATTAACAAAAAATGATTTTACCTCCAAAACAATTTCGTGCAACGAAAAATAACGTTTTCAAAATGTGGTAAAATTTTGAGAAAAATCGAATTGACAAAAAACAAAAAAAAACTTAGTAAAATTTTACTTTTGACTCAAATATCTTTTCAATAATTAAAAATATTGGCTTCAAACTAATTATATCTCAAAGAAAATATTGTTTTCGACATTCAGTAATCTTAATATATAAAAATCCAGTGTCATATGTATGTTCCCAGTGAACTCTTCACCAAGTCAACCGATTTCGATGAAAGTTGGCATTTTATGTGTAATTTGGTCTAACTTGAGATAAAGGATAGTTTATATTTCGATTAATGGTCTTAATAATTTATAATTAACAATAAACTGATTGTCAATGTTCCATAAAACGTCTTTCATCTAATATGCTGCGAAGAGTATTAATTATAGGACAAAAAAATGTTTTCTAATTTAGTGATTCATGGTCGTTTCATTTCCAACAAACACAACACTTATAACTTAAATATCTGTACCTATTTATGTCTACCCGTGCGAAGCCGGGACGGGCCGCTAGTTTGTTTATAAAAATCCAACAGCTCGTTTTTTTCATAATAATTAAAATCTTCTAGAAACAGTACGCAAAATTGTTAAAAATTGATGTTATCGCGTGAACAATTAGAAGATATTGACTTCAAATTAATTCCATTCATCCAATTTGTATTTGTTTATATAAGAAAAAAAAACTTTTAAGAAAATATTGAAATCAAACTATTTCATTACATGCAAAATTTTGTTGGTAATTTTTAAATTTTTAAAAATAATTCAACTGACAACTTTTTTGACAAAAGACGATAACCAACCATTTTTTAAGTAAAACAAATCGACAGACAGATGGGAAGTTATTAGTGTGAGTCGCATCCCAGCCTCTTTTTTTTAACTTTATACACTTCGTGTAACATTCACATGGATAGGAACAATCTTTTTTCGTTTTTTATTTGATGTTATTGAGGTATGTATTAAGTTTATATTGCAAAACAAACATTTAGGATTAAGTTAATAAATACAAGTTTTTTGACGGCTTTTCCGAAGAAGGTCCTAAAAAGTACCCGTATTTTTGTGTCACATGAATAGGGACAAGATCTAAATTTTCCTATTGGCGTGTTTTAAATCAGATAAAAGAATACTCTGATTGTTTAAGAGCATAGTACGAGTATTAATTTGATAGAATCAAGAAGTATGGGTAAAGATAAGGGTCTAACCGAGGAGGAAATAAGCCAAATTCGATCTTACCGGGATCTCGGCAAAACCATCCGTTTTATAGCCAGCAAAAAAGAAGTTAAAATGTTGTATACAACTACCTCAAGGACCCAGAGAGGTATGGAAGAAAAAAACCAAAAAGGAAAAGTCAAGAAAGCCACATCATTTCAGGAAAGCCGGGAGATAGTGAGAGCTGCTTCAAATTCAAGGCTTTCCGTTAGTGAAGAAAAATTCACCATTGAGTGCTGCGCGCAAGAGTCAACGCCTTCATTTTAAAACAAATTAGGTACATCAGTTGGAATCGAGCTTGGCATACCGTCTGTCGTCTTTTCCGATGAAAAAAATGAATTTGGACGGGCTGCTATTTCCATGATTTAAGAAAGGAAAAAATAGGCTGGGATGCGACCCACACTGATAACTTCCCATCCCGTCTGTCGATTTGTTTTGCTTAAAAGTTTGTCTATATGTATCAATTTTTAAAAAATTTGCGTACTATTTTTTGTAGATTTTATTTTTTTTATGAAAAAAAGACTGTTGGATTTTTATACAAAAATTTTACCAAGTACCAAGTACCAAGTTTTAGTATTGTTTTTTTTTTGTAGGTTTTTATTTTTTGCAAAAAAAAAACTGTCAATTCGATTTTTCTCAAAATTTTATCGAATGTTGAAAACAATATTTCTTATAAGATAAAATTAGTTTGAAGCCAATCAATGTCTCAAAGTTTTGAAAAGATATTTACGTCGAAAAACGATTTTTATAAACTTTTGTTACATTTATTTTAGGTTTTTAATTTTTTGTACAAAAACTGTCAATTCGATTTTTTTCAAAATTTTACTGAATGTTTACAACAATACTTTTAAAAAGATAAAAGTAGTTTAAAGCCAATATCTCAAAGTTTTGAAAATATATTGGAGTCGAAAATCAATTTTTACCAAAACTATTATTCTTCGTTGCACAAAATTGTTTTGGACATGAAATCATATTTTAGTCGTAAAATTTTCGAGGTGACACATTTTTTTTCAGTTTTTTTGATTTATAAATCGGATTTTTTCAAAAAATATACTTGTTTTGGATCACGTTCCAATATATAATATAAAATTTAATTCAAGTCTTTAGCGTCATTGGTTCATGAAATATTTAGGGTTAACCAAAAGGTTCACCTTTTTTTTAAACTGCTATGGTAAAAAAAACCACCCACGCAATTTTCTTGAGAGCAATTTCTGCATTATTATCTGTATATAACAAAATTTATTTGAAGTCGATATCTCTTCTGGTTCTTGAGCTATGGACGACGAAAAAAACGTCGTGAACGTACGTACACACGCACGCACAGACATCTTTCTAAAAATCTTTTATTTCGACTTGACCTTGAAACGTCGAGAAATGTCAAAATTTTCAATTCGACAAATCGGACCCATTACAATAACTTCCTATGGGAAGTTAAAAATGCTCAGCAAAGGAGGTGATGTAATGTTATGGGGAGCAATCACCTATTACGGGGCCGTGGAGCTGGATTTTCAAAGCTCTAAAATGACGGAAATCACCTACAAATCGAATCTGGAAAGAACTTTTAATCAGTTTTCTGAACTAATCTTAGTAATGCTCTCTACAAAAAAAAATAAAAACTTAAAAACAAAAATACTACAAGTTGGTAAAAATTGATTTTCGACTCGAATATCTTGGCAACGATTAAAGTTTTTGACGCAAAATTTAAACGATTTAGTAAAATGTTAAAGCCATTTTAGTAAATTACTAAGCTTAACAGATATGTAGCCTAATTTTTAACTTAAAAATTTGCTAAAGTTAAAATCTCTGAATGGCTACTTTAAATTTTAGCATTTTGCTAAATTCAGAAAGACTTTATTTTTGCAAAGATTTCACCATTTTTATAGTTTAACCATTTTCATTGTTTTTGTAGCATGACTTAAGAATTCAAAATATCGTTAGGTATAATATAAATGCACCGTGAATAAATTTTCTATAATTTGACCAGACAAGACATAAAAAGAGGCTGTCGATTTGTTTTGATTAAAAGTTTGTAGGTTTTCCTGTTTTGTTAAAAAAAGGTGTTAGTTGAATTATTCTTAATAATTTTAAAATTACCAACAATATTTTGCATATAATGAAACAGTTTAATTTCAAAATCTATTTTAGTTAACGAGATTTTTAGTCGAAAACCAATTTTTACCAATTTTAGTAGCATTTCTTAAAAGTTTTTATTTCTTATATAAACAAATACAAATTGAATGAATAAATTTAATTTGACGTCAATATTTGAATGAACATCAATTTTTACTAAATTTGGGTACTATTTTTTGTAGATTTTATTTTTTTTATGAAAAAACAGACTGTTGGATTTTTATAAAAAAAACTAGCTGACCCGGCAGACTTCTTACTGCCTCAATCGATAAATAAAAGACCTAAACTTTTGTATAAATTAATTTCAAAACAAAAAAAACGTATTAAATAAAAAAGAATTTTTTTAATAAATCATGAAATAATCATGAATTGCTTAGTGGTAATCCAGGCAATTCCAGTGAATTTAAAAACTCCGTGGGATAGTTGACTACGTCAACCTGGTTCATAACGGTGTCGACTGATTTGAAGGAAATCAACTGTCCTGGAAGAAAATTCTAAATAGTCGCATTGAGATCCTCGACATCTTTATTTTTCGCTGCCGATATTGCTCGTTCACCCAGCCAATTATGGTTATTGAACTTTTGCGCTATATTTGGGAAAACACGCTGAATAAGCTCCCCTTTTGAATCTGTGATGTGACAGAAATCTGTGGGTAATGTGATGAATCCGGTAGAGGTGTCCATTGCAACTTTATTATTTCCAATAGTTAACAACTGCTTCGCAAACACATTTGCAGTTTCATCATGTTGCAAAAATACTCGCATGTTAGTTGTTAATTGGAGTGTCTTTACGTACTGCCACAAATTCGATGATTTTAGGCGTGCATTTAGTTCATCAGCAACAGTTGATCGGAGAATAACTGGAAGAGTCTGACGAAAATCACCTGACAACAGAATCGTGGTTCCACCAAAAATATTTTGGTTGCCACAAAGATCTTTCAATGTTCTGTCCAGCGCCTCCAGTGACCTCTTATGGACCATTGTGCATTCATCCCAAACAATTAATATTATTAAAAATATTCTGGTATAATATCTACCTTGAAAGTGGGCATGAAATTGTCCTGTATAATATGTGTAGCGCCAAATGATGTCATCTGGAAACAGTTGTTTTATTTCTGAATGTTGGCCAAGAAGTGCTTAGAATCATTTCCAATAAAGGATCTGGTGGTGGGACCAATTGCGGCAATCTTACTTTGCCTCCAGCATAACATAATCCAGTAGATTCACCAGTGTATTTTAACGTCTTACAATACATATTTACAAATTATTTTCATTTCCCCAATTGTTACCAATTTGTCGGCACAAAAATCAATTGCCGGATCATAGTGGAATGCAGCTCGTTCAAGAATCACAGGAGCACTGCGTATGCGGATTCGCTCAATTTCATTATGCCATGCTCGCTGTTGTTGTGTTTGATGTGCACGAACTCGTTGCATTCTAAGTCTATCCACTTCATTGTATCTCACTAAATAACGCAATTTTGACATAGCAATACGACTATTTTCTTGATATGTCTCTCTCTGGCCATCAGTGCGGTTAGCACGTGAGGTAGCTCTTGGCACATTTGATTGACTGCGACGACCTAAGTCAGGTCGTCTTCTCCTCGGCATCGTAACGTAATTAATCAAAGTGATAAAATTTCTCGCTCATTTAACAGTAACAATTAAGTTTCGCGAAGCCGACCAAATTAATTGGAAATCAGTACTACTAATAAGTTATTACATTTTTTGTAGCGTTCGCGATTCACTTTTGTTTATTTTCGGAACGCGATATTAGATCCTCCAAAGCGCACGTGAAGACTATTTTCATAGATATGATTGAATTTGAACTTTATGCAGCGATAATAAATTGAAAATTGACTCTTTGACGTTAGGAACACACCTAAATTGCTTAGACAACAGTGAGTGATTATAAGTTAATATGAACTTTATTGAATAGCAATAAAGTTCAAATTGACTCTAGAAAACGTTTGTATGGGAAATAGAAAAGGGCTGTTTTTAGGGTTTTCCCGGAAATTCTTCGATTTTTTCTCGCCTTTTAAACCTTCCCTAGACCTCCACGAACATTTCAAGACTAAGATAAGATAAATCCGTTCAGCCGTTCTCGAGTTTTAGTGAGACTAACGAACAGCAATTAATTTTTATATATATACATAGATGACTGAATGTCGAAAACAATATTTTTTGTGAGATCAAATAAGTTTGAAACCAATATTTTTAATTTTTGATAAGACATTTGAGTCGAAAATCAATGTTTACCAACTTTTAGTAAAGCTTTTTTTAGGTTTTTATTTGTTTGTAAAAAAAAACTGTCAATTCGGTTTTTCACAAAATTTTACTGAATGTTGAAAACAAAATTTCTTATAAAATAAAATTAATTTGAAGCCTATATCTCAAATTTTTGAAAAGATATTGGAGTCGAAAATCAATTTGTACGAACTTTTAGTAATGCTTTTCTTAGGTTTTTATTTTTTTAAGAAAAACTGTTGATTCGATTTTTATAAAAATGTTTCCGAATGTTGACAACAATATTTACATAAGATAAAATTAGTTCGAAGCCATTATCTTAATTTTTTTAAAAGATATTTAAGTCGAAAATCAATTTTTACCAACTTTAAGTAATGTTTATTTTAGGTTTTTATTTTTTTATGGGGAGCACCTAGTTAATGCTAAAGTTTTAGACCACAGAAGTTGAATTTGTTTCCGGTTAATTATACATTGTACCCACAATAACATATACTAAAACAAATCATAAAAAGCATCTAAAAAAAATGAATCACACTTGAAATCATTTAATTTACAATTTCCTATTTTTTTTTCTAAATAAATAATGTCAATAATTTAAGCACATTTGACTTTTTGAACATTCTTGAACAGCAAGAGTTAGTTATTGCCTAGTTTCGCAAAAATGTATTTAAACTTAAACATTTCAACTGCAAACATATTAAAATGGAATTAAGAAGCAATTTGGAAGGAGAAAGTATCTACATCTGAAAATCTTGGACAGAAAATATTTTTGATTTAATATTTCAAGAATCAAAAATATGTATTTCTTTTTTGAATAAAATCATGAAATTACTTTATTTTATATTAAAAATAATGAAACATAAATTAACTCAGGTTAAGCATAAAACTATACTCAACTTAAAATAAAGTACTCAATTTTAAGTACAAAGCCTTTAAAACTTTTGAAAAATTAAAGCTAATAATTTAACTTAACTATTTTTTAACTCAGATTGAAACAAATAATTAGAAACTGGAGAATATTAATTAATGTATTTAATCAAATTTAAACACAAAACTATTAGCTGTAATCATTTAGCTTCTTGTAAAATCTATTAATAATCCTTAAATTTTGATATTTAATTGTTCAAAATCTAACCAATAAAAAAGAGATTTTAAATCATCATCGTGTGCAATAGACATTGATTTCATTGTCACGATGAAAAATAAAAATACATACATAGATTCACAACTAACTTACGCAAATCAGATTGTGTCTGATTTTTTACAGGCAAAAAGAGCTTCATTACTTTTTAACACAAAATACATTTAAGCATAAAAACAATTTTTAAAATGTTATTCTGGTCATTTTTTAATAAATATATAGAAAGACAGAAAAAATCATCGAACCATCCATCGATTGAAAAATAAACTCACTCATCATTAATTCTATTATTATTATTATTTTATTTTTTGAACATTGAATATTGTCGATGATAGCTAATATAAAATCACAACAATAAAAGTTTGTTGCTTTTTTTTCAGTTCTCAAAAAATTATTATGTTCACGTATTTGTACATTTTAAAAAACATAAAAAATTAAATTTATTTTGTTTTTGTATGTTTTTGATTCACATTTTGTTATGAACGTTGAGAATAATTGAGATGTGTGCTGTCATCAGGTCATTTATTTTTTGTTTCACGAATTTACATAATATCACGTGAAACAATCAAAATAAAATCCATACCATGTAAAATAATTGATTCACATTTAATTGTATTGTGGTTCAAGAAAATGTAAAATGTTTATCAAAGCATTGAAAATTTGAGGAAATACCAACGTTATAATCGAAAAAAAAAGGATACAATAATAAAATTAATTACTCGTATTTATCTTGATTGTGTCTTCTATTCAAAATATGTATGCTTTCGTATATTAGCTGACTTCAATAAGACCCGTTTTCAAATGTTGTACACAGAAAAAAAGCTGTCATATTAACAATCGTCGATAGTCAATCGAGGATTGTTATATTGTCAAATTAGATTTCGATTGTCAGAAAAAAATGTCATATTAACTACTGCAGTTGTCATATTGACTACCGCAGTTTTCATGTTGACTATACCATAGTCTTCATACTCGTATTTGCAACCAAGTTGTAAACAAATTTTGGATCGCAAAACTGAGAACCGAAAAGTGTCTTAATGACTATCGCGGTAATCGGCTGAAAATTGACTACCAAATAGTCAATTTGACTACCAAAATAGTCAATAGGATGACTTTTTTCTTTCTGTGTATGACGTTCTGTAGTGACATTATTGAAAACCAAGTTTAAAAGCTGTGATTTATAATAATGTTTGCTATCACATGACGGTGTTGGAATTGTAAGCCTTTAAGACGACTAATTTTAACGTTATTCGGGGGGTATGTAGATAATACTATTTTGCTATCATAAAATAATTGGAATAGGTACATACAAATATTCATTTTCAAATTTTTAACTTCCCATAGGAAGTTATTGTAATCGGTGCGATTTGTCGAATTGAAAATTTTGACATTTCTCGACGTTTCAAGGTCAAAGATTTTTTAGAAAGATGTCTGTGCGTGCGTGTGTACATACGTACGTTCGTACTTCCGTATGTTCGCGACGTTTCTTTCGTCGTTAATTGCTCAACCACAAGAGATATCGACTTCAAATAAATTTTGTTATACAGATAATAATGCAGAAAGATGCAGAAAGGACTCTCAAAAAATTGCGTGGGTGGTTTTTTACCATAGCAATTTAAAAAAAGCTGAACATTTTGTTTAATCCCAAACATCTCACGAACCAATAACGCTAGAGACTTGAATTAAATGTTGTATTATACAATATTGCAATGTAGTGTTAAACTAATATATTTTTGGATACAAATTCAATTAACGTTTTTTTATAAATCACAAAAAAAAAAAAAAAACTGAAAAAAAATATTTGTGACCTCGAAAAGTTTACGAACAAAAAATGATTTTATTTCCAAAATAATTTTGTGCAACGAAGACTGACATTTTTAACATCTGGTAAAATTTTGAGAAAAATCGAGTAAATAAATAAATAAAAACCTATAAAAAACATTACTCAAAGTTGGAAAATATTGATTTTCGACTCACATACCTTTTTAAAACTTTAAGATATTGGCTTTAAACTAATTTTAGCTTTTATAAAATATTGTTGTCAACATTCAGTAAAATTTTGAGAAAAATCGAATTGACAGTTTTTTTTACAAAAAATAAAAACCTAAAAAAAGCAAAATAAAACTTGGTAAAAATTTACTTTCGACTAAAATATCTTTTCAAAAATTTTAAAACAAATAATTATTAAAAATCATCATCTAGTGACTCAATCACTTTCAACCATTCCTGTGTACGAGTAATGTTGTCAGGGATGGAGGCGACCTACAGTTTTTAAGCTGAATCCGAACGACGCACGTATTTAAGAAAGCACTTTTCATGACTAGAATTGAAAGATTTGTCAATTGATCGCAAGGGACAGTACAAGTGAACAATACTTTAGATGGCACAGGCAGGGATTGAACCCAAAACCTCTGACATGACAGTTTTACGTACTATCCATCACGCCATGGTCACATTTAAAAAGCATCTACTAAATATTTTTAAAAGTCCTTTTTCAATATTTGAATGTTACTCGAGAAGATAGTATCTCAAACATAAAAATGCTGACATTTCACTTAAAATCATGTATTTATATATTAGGGAAAAAGTCAAAAATTTGTATTTGCCAAATCAAACTGATTACAAAATTTTAATAATAAGCGCATTTTAATAATAAGCGCACATTTAAGGGTATTTTTGTAACCCTTAAGTACCAAGACTCAGATAAAGAGCATTTGAAAGGAGATGTTGGTTCACATTGGTTTTGAATATTACAATGACAGTTAAAGACAAAGTGTTGTAAGGCATTATACATTCGCGTAGTTCGAATAAAAAACGAATCTCTACACTTAACAGTACGACCAAAGTTGGACTCGTATGATAGTATCATCACCAATCAATTCCACTATGCTACTTTGAATACTGACAAAGAGACTTAAGTAAGTTGAAGGAGCACCAGCCAAGAGATGGGGCTTATACTCTAGCCTTAAATATACTCGTAAGAGCAAGATCAAAGGGGGACAACAACTTCTTGCATTGCCTTAGATAATTCAAACATCTAGCTGCATTTTTGGCGACATCGAGTATGTGGTTGCATATACATGCACATACAGACAATTTCGAGGTTTTACGTCTCCTTGTTGCAAGTGCCACTCATGGATATTGGCAAAAAGGTGTTAAATAAGGTAAATTAGAACAATGGGCAGCATTGAGTTTTGATTCCTCATTTGAGAAGGCTTTCTAGGTCAGAATTTAATGAGCTTATCATACATTGCCCTTGAAGATCCTCATTCTCAAAACTAATATGAATTGCTGAGGGTACTATCTTCAGCGAATCAAGTAAGTAGATCAAAAGTTTCAGGCAGGAGATCATCAATAAAAAATTAGAAAGAGTGTCATCCACAGAACAAAGCCCAGGGGCACACCAGCATTTATTTTGTGTTTCTTAGACCTGAACAGTAATGAAAGGTAATTTCTTGTAAATTTTGAAATATCTAGTGCAATAATCTTACTCTCTCCAAAACGATATAAAGATTTGTTCCACTGTTCGGGGCTATACGAAAGCCGTACATTCGGTCTTCGAGATATTTTTTGAACTAAAATTAAATAGCGTTTCCATTACCTTGAAAAGAAGTAACGTACGATCGTTCTATAATTCGATGGATTAAAACTGAAAGTGGGAAGCTAACATTTTCTAAAAGGATTTCGATCTGGCATTGCAGAATTTTTTTAAGTAATTGGCGCCTTTTTTTACATTAAACGCTTTCCGTGAGAATGTTCAGCAGAATCCAAAGCTTGTTGATTTGACGTCGCTTACAAGAACTTTATATTTTGCAACCCAAAATGAAAAACCTAGCAGCTGAAAGCAAACTCACATAGATAACGATGCGTTTAAGCAAAGTTTGAATATGGACTCTCGCCATTTCTTTCCTCTCAAAATCATTTTGAGCGATGATGGTCGATGATGACAACAGACCACATGAAAAACCCAAAAGTGTTCAATGCATTCTGAAACTGACACTATTTTGGTTAAAAAAAGAACGCTGTCCATTCCTATACCCTCAACAAAGAGCACTACATTTGTTGTTGATTATACCAAATTTTGTTGCACCAAACGACGTGTTACACAGTTCGCGCTACATAAGAAATTCAGAGCCAACAAATTGAAACTCAGTTATGAGTTAAAATTTTGTTTTGACTTGATTCGGCATAAATTAGCTTTTTTTACTTAAGTGGAATTTACTTAAGTCAGAAATGAGATGGCACAACAGTTTCATCTTCACCTTTGCTGCGTGCTGGGCCATAGAGACATTCCAGGAAATTGTAAGGCAATTGAATTCGCCAGAAATGAAATGGAATATTATAACCCATTCTACCACGTTTGTCTAATGCTGGTATACCAATCGCTACATGTAAACTATTGCAAATGCACGACGATATGAAGAAGGCAAACATCAGAAGGAATAACAACACCACGCAATAAGCTCCATATCCTGTGTAATAAAAAACCAGGCATTGTCTCAAATGACTTTTGCAGAACCTGTATTGATGAGGAAGAGGAGCAAACAGTTCTTCACCTCCTGTATACATGCCCTGCTCTAGCTTAAAACGCAAGACTTACCTAGGAGAATTCTTCTATAACGACCCAAACGATCTCAATCATATTAACATAATTAGTCTTTCACGTTTCATAAGGGATTCAAACTGGTTTCATTGAGCTTAGAAGAAAGCCTCAAGATTCATGTGGTATTACAATGGGCCATTGAACTGGGTTAAGTGTGTTCAACTCCATCACGGACAGCCAGTTTAACCTTACCTAAGGTTATTATGACGCTGGTGTCATTAGTCCCAGTTTATTTCGTTGATGAAAATGACCGTCACGATACAGTCAAGAGACATTGCTAAAGTTCGTTGCTTCCATGATAAAACCCTGAACTCCCACAACATAACAAAAAACATCTTATTAAATTGACCAAAGTAATTGATTGTACTTAACTTCAAAAGCTTCATAAAGGTTTCAAGACAATTTAAAGAAAACTAATATTAACCATTGTTATAAACCTTGAACTGTTCAAACTAAGTACTTTAACCCAATAGCATGTACCTGGACAACAACTACCAGTTCAAATTAAATCACACCAAATTTGTACGAGTTACCTTATCGAAACCTAAAACTATATTCATCAAACTTCCAAAAAATTGGGCAACTAACTGTATCAGTATACCCATCCATACTTATACAGATTTTTTGAAAAATATTTAAAATATTCACTCAACGCATAGTAATGAAATCATAAATACGATTAGTATAATTAAGAGCAAAATGAATTAATAATAAGGCAGAGGTGTCTCGCTTATAGGCAAACCATAAACAAATTACTAATTCTCAAAGTTTTTTGACCGACCTTGTCCTTTTCGTATAGGTTAATGATCTATCTTGTTTGTTTTCTTGTTCGTGCCTAGCCTACCTATAGCTATAGTATATACCTATCTTTTTAAGAATGAAACAAATAAATATATGTATACAATTTTCTTTGAACTTAAAAATTTCCATCCGCATCTGGTTCTTTCTTAAAAGTTAAAACAATCAAAATAATTCTTTTGTTTGATTATTTTATACTTCCGGTTTAATACGAGTAAAATCCATAATACGAAGATAACAATTATTACTTATACCAGTTTGAAAATACCACTCACTGCCGGAAGTTAATGGGGGTTAAGTACTCCTCTCTCAAGGTAAAACACCCAAGCAACTCATAGACAAACAATTACTTTTTGAATAAATCAAATTTACAATAAAATAAAAACAATCAGATTATGACTTACCTTATGTTATGTTTGTTTTGATGGATTTATTGAGCTTTTAACACTTTGTTTGTTTTGTTGTTTTTATTTGATGATACATTTGATTAATAACCGACAAACATTAAAAGTTAAGACACAAATCACAGGCTGTAAGGTAAATAGTAAATCAACTTCAAGCTAAAAGCTAAATCAACTACAACAAGTCACAACCTTTTTGCGGACCGATAACAGTTAAGTAACCTTTATTACCCAGCAAGTCCCAAGCAAGACTTCTTTTTTTTTCTTTTAGTACGAAAAACACATAGAAACAAAAGCAAACATTGAACGCCAACAACGTTGTACTTGTACACTATAGGTACTCATTCGATTTAAGCAATAATTTTGCTTCGATTGCATCATAAGCTCATAAACGCTCGAACAACATTGCAGATCCCCAGACTTGTAGAGGTAGACAACAAATACAACAAGTCTAGTCTGTAGCATGGCATGCGGACGCTAAAATGATAAATGAACGCTGTGGTCGCCTCGCCTGAAGCTCAAAAAGCCGGAGATTGTGAGTTGTTGAAAAGTGTTTATTTTATTTCATAACTACCGTTATAACCGTATGTTGCTATAACCTGGATCTGAATGACACACCCGCAAACACTCACTGTCACTGGTTCTGTTACAACTTGTGCAACAACAACAACAACGAACGATCATTCACTTTTGTTTCTTCTTCTAATCTCCCGCACTTTGTTTGAGTATAAACTATAATTTTTGTTTTAATTCCGATTGGAGGCCGGTTGGTGCGTCTTGACTATTAATATCGGACACTACGAGTATATAGAGTGATCTTTAACTAAAGGTCTCTTATAGTAAACACGCGATTAATAAAACCGATCGAGACTAACTGCGACCGTGCTTCTAAACGTTTGAATATCTTCTGATTGTTTAAGCCAAGTTTGATGGCAGTTGAACCCAAAAGACTGGTGTGTAAAATTTACGAAGCACGAGAGGTACGACAACATATGCATTGGAACACGTTTGAGTTGGGTTAGTAGGCTATGGAGGAGAGTTGCATATTCTTTCAAGCTGAAATATACAATTTAACATTGCATAATTTCAGGTGCAAATGATCTACTCAGGCAAGTATGTATACATACATACATATACAAACATTTTGTTGCTGAAAGCAAAAATACAAAACACCGGGGAGAGTACGATAACTCAGGCGACAAAGTTTAATGACGGATTTGTATAGGACAGTTAAAAACAAGCATTTTTTTTTACTATAGGAGGGGGGTCTATCTCCCCCCGTTTAGACGGTAGGGGCAATTTAAAAAAATATGTACGTTAAATGAAAAAAAAAAAAAAAAACAATTAAAAAAATATTGGTAATACTTACAACCAAGTTTTATACATTTTTTTAAAGCCAACACTTTTTTCTATTAGCTTGTTTTTAAATCAAGTCAAAACTATGCATAAGTTTTGAAAAAAATTGTTTTAAACTCAAACTTTGTGCAAAAAAAAGTTAAAAAAAAGGTTAAAAGTGTAATTTTTCAAAACTTGCAGATTATCTACTATTTTTTTTTTTAGAATTCAGTGATCTTATTTGTTTTTGATCAAAAACTGAAAACTAGATGATTTTATGTCTTCTAGTTCTTGAGAAAATTGAAAATTACCAAAAAAAAAAAATATTTTAATTAAATTACTTTTTCCTTGCTTGAGTATTAACGTAGTCTTATTTTGATAGTAATAATCGAATATGAATTAAGATATACATACTCGTACCTAGGGTAAATTAATTTTTCTTAAATCATGCTTATTTAAATGCAAAAGAAACTTTGCATTCACCCCATCTTGCACCCACCGCACCTTTTACCCTCCCCACCTTGCACCCACTCCACCTTGCACCCACCCCAAATCCTATAGTGTTCCCAAGCAGGGGGGTTGCAGGGGGGCAGCTTGTTACATACACCCAAACTAGCACCTACCATTATTACTATCAAAATAAGACCACTCAAGCAAAAATAAAAAGAATTAAATTAAAATAGTAGTTGTTTTTATTTTCAATTTTCTCAAAAACTAAAAGACATAAAATCATCTAGTTTTTTCAAAAAGTAATAAACGGTGAGAGGGAAGTGGTGTCATTGAAATCAGTGATCGTGGATCGTGCAGATTTCTTAGTCACGATATCGCATTGGTCAAGTTAACAAAGCACGTTCGTCATCGAGGCATTTTTCAAGAGTAACGATTCGTACGTAACTGCGCGTCGACAATTTTGTGCACGCTTCGGTATACGACAAATAAGTGAGGTACCGAGTGTTAGGTTAGGTTAGGTAAGGTTGTAAGGGGTGTGCACAGCAAGAAGCTGTTGCGTACACGGGGGCCTATTGGTCCATTGTGATCCCCTGTAAAAGTAAAAATTTAGCATCGATGCTCCCAGTTCAATTCAACTCTGTCGATTAGCGTAGACTGGCTCGTTAACGAACCAGCCTGTGCTATCTATAAATTTCCTCATGCTCGCCATTGAGACCTGTGCTAGATCATCCAGTTCTCCAACAAACCTGTTTCCGAAATGACGGAGTCGGCTGGTTTGGAGGTTCGGACAGTCGCAGAGCAGGTGTTTAATGGTTTCCATTTCTTCCTCATCCTGACAGCTCCTACAAAAATCGGGTGCAAATGCCCCTATTCTGTTAGCCATTGTGCCAATGGCGCAATGACCTGTTAGTACACCTATCAGGATTTTAATGTTCTTTTTACTCAGCGATAGAATATACCGAGTTTCCTTTTCATTTGTGTTAGGCCATAAACTTCTAGAGATTACACAATCGTCCCTGGATTTCCAGGAGATATTGATTTTCTCTTTTAGTTTAAGGTCTATCTTCCTCTTGAGTACCCCAATCGGGACGAGTGGTCCCCTAACTGAATGGTGGCTACTACTTGTGTCTGCTTTTGACCCTTTCCTGGCTAGTTCGTCTTCTATGTCTTTCCCTTCTATATTGCTATGTCCGAGAACCCAGCAGAGTTTTACCTGGTTAGTGTGGCAGATTTTGTTTAATTCCTTCCTACAGTTTAAAACTGCTTTTGATCTAATAGTCTCACTGGCTAAGGCTTTGATAGCAGCCTGGCTGTCCACGAAAAAAGTAATCTCCGAAGAGCTTAGCCTTTCGTGATGTGCCAATTCAGCTGCTTTTCCAATGGCAAAGACCTCGTCCTGAAAGACACTACAGTCAGCCGGGAGTGTATATGACGCTCTGATGTTGAGAGATTGGCAAAACACTCCAGCACCTGTTCCTGATTCCATTTTTGAACCGTCAGTGTAGAAAGGGATACCCTGTTTACTTATAAGTGAATTGGGATCCCAACCCTGTCTTTCTGGTATGAAAATAGAATATTTCCTGTCGAAATCTAGTAAAGGGGGGATGTAATCGGTGGTCTCTCTCAGTCCTGGGATCGTGTCATATCTTTGTAAGATTGACCCGTGGCCATAAGTGCTATGCCTCCAAAAACTCAGTTTTCTTAAACGAATTGCAGTTTTGGCTGCCGTGCACTTTATGAACTCATCCAGAGCCGGGAGGTCCAAGATCATTTCCAATCCAGCTTGTGGTGTGGATCTTTGAGCCCCTGTAATTCCTATACAGGCTAGTCTCTGTACCTTATTCAGGTTCTTGAGATAGCTTGATTTTTCCACCGCCTTCCACCATACAATAGAGCCATAGGTAAGAATGGGTCTGACAATCGCTGTGTACATCCATTGGATGACTTGCGGTCGCATACCCCAACGTACACCGAAGGTCTTTTTGCATGTGTAGAATGCACATAGTGCTTTTTTCATTCTTTCCTCAGTATTACGCTTCCATGTAAGCTTGGAGTCAAGGATTACTCCTAGAAATTTAGCTTCCTTAGAAGGTTTTAGAGGAATGCCATTTAGTTTGGGAGGGTTGAAGTCCTCCAGTTTCCTTTTCCTCGTGAACAAAACTAGCTCTGTCTTGGTGGGGTTGACCCCGAGACCGTTCTTAGTTGCCCAAGAAGATAAATCCTTTAATGCATTTTCCATAATGTTTTCGATGATGGTAAGAAACTTGCCTGTTATCAAAACCACTATGTCATCTGCATACGCAACTATTTTAATGCCCTGATCTTTGAACTTTGTGAGAATTTTGTTGACTACGAGGATCCAGAGCAGGGGTGAGATGACTCCTCCCTGTGGTGTGCTTCTAGTAACTGTTTTCTCAATAGTGCTAACTCCTATTTGAGAGTTCATAATTCTGCCATTTAACATGGTGAAGATCCAATCGACAATAACAGATTCAACCCCAACTTCAACTAAGGCAGTCTTGATCGACTCCGTTTTAACGTTATTAAACGCACCCTCGATATCAAGAAATGCTGCCAGGGTATATTCTTTATGTTCAAGACTTTTCTCAATATGTGAAACTACTTCATGCAAGGCAGTCTCCACTGATTTACCTTTAAGGTAGGCGTGTTGGTAGTTGCACAAGTTGTGTTCGTTGAGAAGTTCTCTAACATGTAGATCAATTATCCTCTCTAGTGTCTTAAGGAGAAACGAAGAGAGACTTATTGGTCTATAATCCTGAGCGGTCGAGTGAGTCGGTTTCCCTGCTTTTGGGATAAAGACTACCTTGACATTTTTCCAGCTATTAGGGACGTATCTAAGTTTGATACAGCTTATGAAGATTACCCTAAGCCACGGAGTTATTACTTTGAGAGCGTTTTGAAGGAGAGCTGGGAAAATCTCGTCCGGTCCCGCTGATTTATAGGGTTTGAACGAGTTTATTGCCCAGATAATCTTCTGCTCAGTAATAACCCGATTTAGTTCTAACTTTGATTCCGTGTGAGTAAAATCCAGCGTGTTCGATTGCAAGCAATCGGAACTTTCTGGGTTTTTACAACCGGGGAAATGAGTTTCCATGAAGAGTTCAAGCGTCTTTAGGCTCGAGTTCGACCATGTTCCATCAGGGTGTTTTATGTACCCCGGGATCGTGGTATTAAGGGCCAGGGTTCTACGGAGCCTTGCCGCTTCGCTTGTTTTTTCAATGGAGTGTTAATTTAATTCTCTCGTGGGTGCAGAGGTTCCACGCAACTGCTTCGGCTATGAACACTCCACGGCCAGGGCCCAGTCGATCTTCAACGACTCCCGACAAAATTGAAGTGGTTGAAGAGAGTTTACGTGAAAATCCACGACTTTCGAAACGGAAAAGCTCACCCTCACTGAGACTTCAAAGAGCGATTATTTATGAAATTTTAAAAAAGGATTTAAAGTTCCATCAATTTAAAATTCAAATCGTTCAAAAACTCAAAGAAAATGATTTTATTTCACGCATACATTATTGTGAGACGATGTAAGAGCGGCTTATGTACGTTAATAAACAAAATTGGGCTTCAAGAACCCATAACTCTCGACTGAAACACCAAAGCCATTGTATTGCCATTGTGTGCCTTTATCCACGCATTGGATAATTGGAGCATTTTTTTCCAGAATGCTTGGGATGGGACCAGGCTACAAAGGTCAATAGTGACAATTACTGACTCATGATAATGGATTTCTTTTTGCCAAACCTGCAATCGTTTTCATCGCGCTCGTGGTTCCAACAGGATTGTGCGACCGCACACACGCCTAGAGATTCGATGAATTTGCTTCGGGAAGTTTTCCCTAAAAAAAATATCAGTCGGTTCGGGGACATCCTGTGGCCACCGAGGTCCCACCAAGCAAAAATCGCCGAACTCTAGTGAACCTTAAAGAAAATATTTGTCAAAAAATCAGAGCATTTGAATCAAGTTTACTGCAACGAGTTGCGCTTAACACGAGGCTCCGGTTTGAACAGTGGGTGCAACTCGTCGTTTAATATTTCAAATAAAACAATATATCAAATAGATTTTGAGAATATATGAGGCGCTCAGCGCCAAAACGGCCTAACCCTCATTTTCAAAAAAATCAAACTAACTATGTAGATCGAACCGGAATCTTTTAAAATTATATAAAAAAAAATCTCCCTGTATTATCGTATAAAACTAGGTGAATTTTTATGGAGAAAACTGTTTTTCGTCTCTATGAAATTCAAAAATTGTTTTATGCCAAAACGGCCTAAGCTGCTTAGGCCACATTGAATTCTAGAATTTAAACAGTTGTGTGGGTTAGGCCAAAAACGCATTCTACATTTTTTATATTTTTTGAAAATAAATAATGTTAGCCAGTAGGTATTTAAAAGTATGCAAATAGTGCATCACAAATCGAAACGATTGAGTAGGCCATGAAATTCTTGTTTATTTGAAAATAATTTATTGGATAATTCTTTGCCTCTCTGCTTTTAGTTCATGCAATTCTTGTTTTGATGTAGACACGCTTGAAGCTTTAGTTTTTACTAGTTGTTCTCGATAAAAAAAATTATTAATTTTTAAATAAATTCACTTGTTTGTCATGTATTGTTTAAAATGTATTAGCTAGACAAAGAAATTGTACCTACGTGAAGAAGCATGTCTGAGGCTGACTCCATAAGTTTACAAGACTTTGAGGATTCTGGATCCGAGTACGCTCCTACACAAAGTGATTCATCAATTTCATCGCTTTCTTTTGAAGATACATTACCTAGGCCATTGGGAATAGAGTCCCAGATAGAATTACCAGAAAATGAAAGACCAATTGAATCAGCAGTTGAAGTTGAAAGCATAAATGAATTGAAAACACCTTCGAGGGAAAGAATTGTCAACAAATCGAAATGGAAAAAACACGTAAGTAAAGTTCAGCGAAATTCAGGAAAATGTTATAAGACTGTAAAAGGAATTGTGAAGCCAGCCCGAACGCTAAATGCACTTGCATGTCCATGTCCGTTAAAATGTCTTCAGCATTTCAGTGAGAGTATTTTGCGAAGTATTTTTGAAAATTTTTATAAAAGAGATCTTATAAGAAGTCTTTGGGCGAAAGCCGCAGATTTAGTACAAGAATTTACAAACTTCCTGGAGTCAACAACGTCGGAATGATTGTCTGCAAAAGGTTTTTTAAACAGATTCTACAGGTAACTGATGGTCGTATTACTCGTGCACTTAAGCATAGAACACCTGGAAGTGGATCAACAACACCGAATTTGGACCAAAGAGGAAGGCATCCACCTCATAACAAGACGACCGTTGAAGCTACAGAACTCGTGAAAGACTTTATTAACAAATTTCCAAGGTATAGCTCTCATTATTCCAGGCAAAAGAATATCCAAAGAGAATTTCTTGCACCGACCTTAAACATTTCTTTAATGTACGAGCTGTATCGTGGATCTGCAGAAAGGGATATTGTTTCAAAATTTGTGTTTACGAAAATCTTTTCAGAAAATTTTAATTTGCATTTTCGAGCTCCAGTTTCTGACAGTTGCAAGAAATGCGATTCTTTTAATGTAAAAATCGAAGCTGCAGATGATCCTTCTGAAAAGCAGAGAATAACTAGCGAAAGAGATTTACACCACCGAAAAGCTGAATCAGCTAGAAGTGGTATGCAGTTGGATTCGAGACTTAACAACAATGAATATGCAGTTATAGCTTTCGATTTGATGAAAACCCTGCCGACGCCAGTTATTTCCACAGGGGTAGCTTACTACAAGAGGCAGCTATGGACCTATTGCCTTGGTATTCATGACCTTATTACAAACAAATCGTTTATGTACACCTGGAATGAGGGAATAGCTTCACGTGGTCCACAGGAAATAGGGTCTTGCATTATGCATTACGTGAAAGCGAATGTCAAGTGTAAACACTTAATTATGTATAGTGATCAATGTGGTGGTCAAAATCGGAACATAAGAATGAGCACTATTTGCACATACATGGTTAACAACTCTACCTTTGAAGTTGACCAGATAGACCATAAGTTTTTAGTATCTGGACACTCATTCCTACCATGTGATCAGGATTTCGGTCTCATTGAAAAGGAAAAGAGATATTATAAGGACATTTTTACACCTGATGATTGGGATCGTGTAATCATCACAGCAAAAAAAAGCAGCCATTCCACTTAGTCAAAATGACAGCAGATGACTTTAAAAGCATTTCTTTGATCGAGAAACTAGTGACAAACAGAAAAGTATCCACGGACAAAAACTCGAAAGTTGAATGGCTTAAGATTCAATGGCTTCGTTTCCAAAATGAGAAGTCATTTAAAATTCAATATAAATACTCAAATAATGAAGATGTTTTATTTCAAGAAGTTGACATTTCAAAGCGGAACTCCAGTAAATTCGTAGATGTGGAATTGGAGCCACTATATCCTGGAGGAAGATTCATTGAAGCTGCAAAGTTTAAGGACCTTCAAGAACTCAAGGAATTCATACCTCCTATAATGCACTCGTTTTATAATAATTTAAAAACAAATACAAGAGCCGAAGATGAAGACATCCAGGAAGAAGAATGAAGATTTTCAATTAGTTTGTATAGTTTTTCAAAACGCTTTTATTATAATATTGGTATTATATAAATGGCCTAACCCTCAGTTGGTATCAATAACAAAATTTTAAATGAATTCCAAAATGGCCTAAGCCACTTTTTTTTCTTATTTATTGTTTAAAACGCTCTTTCTGTTCGTAAATAAATGCATTACTATTAACCACAAACAAAAAAAAAACAAATAATATTCATCAAGGATTAATAAAAAAAAAAAAATATTTTAAAAACATGTTTTTTTGTAATCCTGTTTTTCTCGGTACGATTTTTTTGGGCTTAGGCCGTTTTGGCGCTGAGCGCCTCATATATCTGCCGCCAGACATCCTGTACAATGTACATTATGTAGATAATGTGACCAATTACTTCATTTAACTCCCTTGACTTTGAACCTGGTTCATTCCTATCATAATTTGTCCTGTTTAGGCTGAAAGTATTTTTCCCTCGGCGATTAAATACAAATTTAAGACAAAAGATAATTGGTAGATTTCTATTAGTCCAAAAATAATCCCAACGCTAAAACTAATTTTCAATGGAAAGCATACAGATTTAAAACATTTTTTTAAGGCAGCAGCAGGAATATTATTGGGCTTAAGTTCCTCTACACCCGTACGTCCAACGAACGCAAAATCTGCCGAGAACATCGCCGCGGTCCGTAAAAGTGTACAGCAGAACCCGAGGCAGTCTATTCCTCGCCTTGCACAAGAACTCGGCTTTTCGCAGACTTCAACTTGGCAAATTTTGCGTCGGGACTTGGGCCTACACCCGTACAAGATCCAACTGACTCAGGAACTCAAAGTTCATGACCAAAGACAAAGCCGCCGCGCCGCCGTTTCCGTTTGTTCGCTGACTGGGCTTCAAATATTTTGGAAGAGGACCCCAATTTTGGCCAAAAAATCATCTTTTGTGACGAGACGCATTTTTGGATGAAAGGCTGTGTTAACAAGCTCAATTGCCGTCTCAATTATCACCAAGTGATAATGCATCCTCAAAAAGTAACCGTTTGGTTTGGATTTTGGGCCGGCGGCGGCGTAATTGGCCCGTAGTATTTTGAAAACTACGTTAGTGAGGCGGCCACCGTCAACAGCGAGCTCTACATAACGATGATAACTAATTTCTTATGGCCCAAATTGAACCATGTGGACCTAGATGACATGTGGTGCGCTACGTGCCACACAGTAAACGCCACGATTTACATTTTGCATGAACGATTTGAGGGTAAGGTTATCTCTTGTAGTGGTGATGTGAATTGGTCATTAAATTCATTCCGCAGGTTTGTGCAAAAAAAACCACAATCGACCGATGCCCTAAAAATTAACATAACATCAGGCCATCGCTCAAATTCAGCTGGATCTATGCGGAAGAATCATTGAAAATTGGACCACTTGGATCCGTGGCACCGTAAGAAGCCGAGGCGGGCATTGGAATGATGTCATATTCCACACTTAATGGCTTTCCTGCACCTGACACACAGCTTGTTTTATTCCATTTCAACATCTACCCGCCCTTATTGGAAAAACCCTTTACAATAAGTCCTTGCTCAATGCATTATTAGCTCCCTGTAGTTCAATCTTTATTTTAAAACACCTACGGGTTTCAGTTCCAATAACACTCAATTAGGCCTTTAAACCTAGCAATCAACACTTGGCGCCTAATAGACAAAAATAGTTGTATAAGGTTGGCTATCTACTGGTTCTTTTTAAATCATAGGGTGTTTTGACACATAAAAGATGTTTCCGGCTAAATCTGGACAGGAAATTAGAACCATACCACCGGGGAACAAAATAAGCAGATTTATGCTTGAAGCAACTGCAACGTTGGGATATATTGAAAACTTGTTTGAAAAGAGAGTTAAGTCTTGACCGAAATGAATCACCTACTACGCAACTTTGTGCAAAGAGTTCATAAAAGTAGTATTCTGATGGCAAGGACTCATATTCCCGGTCGTCGTACGAAGAGCACAATCGAGAATGAGGCTGCTGAAGACTATAATGTGAGACTCAATCCATGATCATCATTTTTTTTAATGACCTCGATAGTTCAATATTTCGGGCACTAGCTTGAAATTAATTTTGTACGAAAATTTTAAATTATTTGTATCGCAGTTTAGACAATTTTGAATTGGACAGTGATTTTAGTCGAAAATTAATCTTTACGGCGGCGCGGCGCCGATACGTAAAAAAAAAAACAAAACTGCCGCACACAAAGATTGAAAAACACGCAATGTGGAGATAGCGTTAGTTAAGTGCGCATTGTAGAAATGCTTTAGACCATTATTCTTGGAGCTGTTTTAGTCGATATTTTGTTTTTAACTTCTGCATAACTTAATGTGTGCTTTTCCTTAGTAGGGATATTCCACAAGGTTCGAAACAAGCTATTTTGGATGTGAAATAGTTAAATTATTATTTGGAAAGTTTTGAGTAGCGTTCTACATTGTGACCTTCAAATTGAAATAGACAAGTGGTTA
Organism: Eupeodes latifasciatus; assembly: GCA_920104205.1. Taxonomy (NCBI): domain Eukaryota; kingdom Metazoa; phylum Arthropoda; class Insecta; order Diptera; family Syrphidae; genus Eupeodes; species Eupeodes latifasciatus. The sequence continues at coordinate 303,467,348 of OV049924.1, read as the reverse complement.
AAAGACAAGCTGCTAACTCTAAAATACAGGTTAGGCCGTCTTTGAATACACGAAACACTGTTCGGAGATCGTTCCTTATGAACTATTAGAAAGTAAATATTAAAACTAATAAACTTAATTTTACAAAATATGTATTAAGAAAGAAAAATCATTTGTCAATCTTATATAGGTCCTGATTACCCGTTTGTTTCATTGCGCTAAGCATCCTATATTCCTCGGTACTAATTCTTACCTATCTTTTGTCTTTTGAAGATTTAAAAAAATAAAAAATTAAGGACATTTTGAGTATTTTTTAATTACTGCAGGTGATTAAGGTGCATTATTTCTAAATCTATATTCCAGCACTAAATAAGTTATATCTAATAAGTATTATGTCTAAACGATTAGATTATTACTGGATTCATTAGGTATGCGCGCGCTATCTTCTAGATTTTGTTAAGTTATTTTTAAAATCTAACCTCTTATTAGTAGCTATCTCAATCTGAAAGGTTTAAAAGCTCTTTTTTTAATCCACCCTTGAAATCCAAAAAAAATCCATTAAACCCTTAAAATCCCTTAAACACTACCTTCTGAAAATATGGTTACTGAGTAAAAATTGCCAAAACAAACAATGCTTATCCTTTAAAATTCAATTACATGTTCTGCTACGATATAACAATAAGATACATCGAATTTCATCGCCATTAAAACAAAACAAAAAACAAACAAATCAAAATTCAACTAAACCACACAAACTCGTATACAATTCGACATAATATTAAATGAACTTCTCTACAAACTTACTATACAAATTAAACAAAAAAAAACAGTAAGAAAACCAAAATTCTAAGAACTAGCTTAATTACCTTCCATACTTAGTTATCTTTTACTTTGTTTACTTTTAATGTGAACAAATTCATTTAAGTACAAACTTAAAATCAGCTTCCTTGTGTTTCCAGCCTTAAAATAGAAAAATAAAGAAAATAGTAACGACTTTGGTGGAGATGTTTGTACTATTTTCTTTTTGAATTTACATATACATATGTAAAAAAGAGGCTCGGAAGCGACCCACACTGATAACTTCCCAACCCGTGTGTTGATTTTTCTTGCTTAAAAGTTTGCAGGTTTTCGTGTTGTGTTAAAAAAGTTGTCAGTTGAATTATTCTTAAAAATTTCAAAATTACCAACAATATTTTGCATATAATGAAATAGTTTGATTTCAAAATCTATTTTTATTAACGAGATTTTTAGCCGAAAACCAATTTTTACCAATTTTAGTAGCGTTTCTTAAAAGTTTTTATCCATACTAATATTATAAATGCGACTCTGTCTGTCTGTCTGTTACTCAATCACGCCTATACTACTGAACCAATTTGCATGAAATTTGGTATGTCCCGAGAAAGGACATATTATGCTACTTTTTACCCCGGGAAAATGACGCATTCCCATGGGAAAATTCAGGTGGTCCAATCGCTTTTACGCCTAAACTACTGAACAGATTTAAATGAAATTTGGTAAGGAGATAGTTTGAGACTTAAGAAAGGACATGAGTTGCTTTTGACCTCGGGAGAACAACGCATTCCCATGGGAAAAATTACTTTCCGGGAAATCTGAACGCTTTCACTCCTAAATTACCAAAGATTTGAATAATATTTGGATAAAATTAGTATTACGGGAAAACAATGCATTCCCAACCCTTATGAAATAAGTTGTCGAACATGTTAAACTTATCATACACGTATTTTAACGCGGGCTTCGCGCGCCACGTGAATCAAGTCTTCAACGTTAGACGCAAACTGTGGCTCCCACCAAGTTCCACAAATAATAATTTTAAACCTTAACTTTGCTATGCTAAACCTTTCATCGCCAAACACGAGCCATGCAGGTACAACAAATATTTCACTGGGTCGGTCTTCTACTTTTGATAATTCTGTTTCAGCTGTGGCGCGGGGCGAGTGCGCGGTCGGTGGTCGCCCGCGGTAGACGAGGGGGGTGGTGGCAGCGGTAGTGCGGCGAGGGGGGGGCATCACTGAGTGGGTCTACCCAAACGAGCACACACGTGAGGGCACACGCCGTTGTCGGACACATGCAAATTACCGAGAAATCCTGCAAATATTTTATTTGTCGTGTAAATTTAATTGTTTCTTTAATACTTAATGATTTACTCGGTTCGTCTTTGATCATTTAATTTACAAGAAGTAGGTAGGTACATAGTTTTAAGTTAGTTTCTTTAGTTCATCTGCGTATTTCTTTTAATATTTATACGTGTTTATTTTTTAGTTTTTAAATAATAAACGGTTTACAATACCTACTTAATTTCTATTTATTTTAAAGCTCCTGAGTGACCAAGTTCTGCACGAATTAATACACTTAAAGAAGTACCTACTATACCTGCTCAAGTTCCAAATAAAAAATATAATGTACCAATATCTTTGTGATTAGTTGAAAATAATCATTGTTGCAATATTTCAATTTTGATTAAATGGCCGTTCTGGCCAAGGGAGGAAAAAAAAAAACGTCGTATATAAAAATGTATTGCAGTAACCTATCTTCTTCTTAAAATGTATTAACCTAACCTATGACAATCACACTTAGTATGGCTTCATCCCATCTCGGCACAATTCAAACATATGTACAAAAAAAGTACAGCTCAGGTTTTTTCATACTACTATCCAAAAAAACTATCTAATGCGGACGAAGTCGCGGGTAAAAGCTAGTTTCTTATATAAGCAAATATAAATTGGATGAATGAAATTAGTTTCAAGTCAATATCTTCTATCGTTCACAAGATATCGAGAACCGAACATCAATTTTTACCAAATTTGCTTACTATTTTTTTGTAGATTTTATTTTTTTATGAAAAAACAGACTTTTATTTCGACTCTAGGGACCTTGAAACGTCGAGAAATGTCAAAATTTTCAATTCGACAATTCCTACGGGAAGTTAATAAATAAGTGCTTATGTGCACTTAAGCGGGTTACGTATAACTACCCAAACCCAACCCACATAAATATCTGTCGAAACGGAACATTTAAGTTGATTCACTTATCAGGGTTTTACTGTATGATGGTAGCTATATATGCATAAGGTATATAATAAAAGCTGTAACTACAAATTACAGACCATTGGTTGTGCATTTAGTTTACACACCTTCCCGATGGCAAGGTAAACAAAACGTATAAGCTCAATGGATATTTGCTTTGAAGCCTCAGCACTTATTCGAACACAAAAGCCATACCTTTCCTCCTCCTTCCCTATGGATGGATGTTTGTACGAGTATGTTAAAGGTATAAATAATGATGAAGGTATATCCAATCCATCCTATTTGAATGAATAACTGACCCAATAAAAGAGAATGCTACATGGAATGTAAACTGGATGGATGAATGTCCATGTCCAGTATCCAGTGCCCAGTCCAGTTGAGTATACAGTCCATCCATCAATGGAATGAAGAGAAACACAATCCAGAAGCCAGTAATTTTCAAATGAATGACACTTTGTGGTTGGGTATACTTATACGAGTACGTAGTTCGTAGTTGAAATGTGAATGCCACGTTTTGAACTTTAATTTATGCCAGCAGCTCAATTTAAAAATATTTACCTTCCACTTTGGACGTTCGTCGTAGTTCTTGTTGATGACAACAGTACCAACGACGATGATGACCAACCCATCACACCTCTTTACGACGAGTGACACGGACACCGAGTGTGAGGATGATGGAGTACAAAATATTCTGTGTGTCGTCTTTTTAACCTGATGGAATCCCTCACTGTGGCTTTCAAAGTTAATTAATTAAAAACGTTCTATTTTTCTTGAGTATTCTATACGTATTCCCCTACTTTATCGTTTTCATCGTAAAACCCAGAAGTCCTGACGCAATCCCAGTCCCAACTTCATCAGAAATGGATTCTTGAAGCATTGGCTAGTGTGAGCCTTTACCTTCATTCCATTAGGCTAACATAATGATCTGAATTTACATTGCCCCCATACTACCTATTATCTCACTTCCACACTTGATATGTGTTTTATATTCGAAAAGCTTTTATCAATCCTTTAAGCCGGAGCAATACTTCAACTTCAATCCTGATCCTGAATGGACTTCGATAGTTCAGTATGCGAGCGAACAAAGAACGGCTGAATGAGCAGAGAGTATCACATTGTCGAGGTCTCCACTCGATACCTCATTATAGTACAAATGCATATCTCGCATTCGAATCGTCATCAACGTGGCTTGGAGTTATAGCTTAGGAGGTCGCGTGTACATATTCGTATGGTGGTGGAGTCGACTCCAGACTCATTGGACCGGATATTGTGTTTGTTATTTGCATATTTCAAGTGACAGTCGCGTCGGCCGGATACGAATGGTGAAAGCATCAGCACAGCGGCGCGGAGGCGGCCTGCAGAAAGGCAACAGCAGCACGGAGTCTTTTGCACGTTTTAATCGTATTCTCACCTTTGTGTAAACAAAACACTCAGCCAAGCCACACTTTTAGCACCGAGGAACAATGATCTGATGGTGCGAAAGTCATTCGACTATGGATGGGTTCTACTTTTGAATTCATGCAACAATCTCGCTCGTTCAGACTTTAGATGTAGGAAAGGAAAGGATACTCGAATGTCGAATGCTGGCGCTTGCCATTTCAAAATCAGAATATTGCATGAATCAGAATCAGAATTCAGAGTGAATAACTACAGGGGCTTGATGCATGTTGTTTTAACCGAGTAGAAGTGGAGTAGAGGCAGAATGGCAAAATGAACACTTAATTTGAAAAGTCAACTAATATTAAAAAGGCATATAGAGGCAACATTGTCTTCTGGGAACTGCTTGCAAAAACGTCGTGTGTGATTTATGAGGCGAATAATTTGCACTGCTTGAGTAAAATAGGCGTCACAGCAACAATCCTTTTGAATATAGGTAAATAGTTTGTATACTTGGGTAAGTTTTGCACTTGCATTTAAACTTTGCCTTAATAGCTGAGCCGATATAAATAAATTGTTTCAACAAAATTGTATTAAATGAATTAAATAGAGCCTCAACTGATTGCTCGCGTAATTCTAAGCCCGATGTATTGCAATGTTTTTTAACTTTGGAAACAAAAATACAATAAAATGAACAAAATTAAAAATGTTCCGTGCATCATTCACATTCATTATGGACAAGGTCATTCAAGTATCTGACTCGGCTGCGCTGGCTTCGTAGAAGCTTATTCTGTCACTCCAATTTTCAAAAGCGTTTTTGGTTTCTTGACTTTCTTTCTTCTAAATAAATAAATTAAGTGGCACAACAGTCCGTTAAGAACTAGAGCCTAGTGACTTACATCTCTCAACCATTTCTGTGTGCGAGTACTGTTGTCAGGGATGGAGGGGACCTACAATTTTAAGCCGAATCCGAACGGTTAATTTGAGATAGTACTTTTCATGACAAGAATTACTTTGGAGGATTTGTCAATTCCTCGCAAGAGGCAGTAGGTACCCGTGAAAAAACTTTAGATGACACAGGCAGGGATTGAACCCAAGACCTCTGGCATGACAGTCCAACGCACTAACCATAATGCCACGAGTACTACTTTCTTTCTTCTGCCTTTCACAATTTTCTTGGCTTTGTAAAGCACCCGCTTTTAAGCTTTAAGCCTCATTCCTAAATAAAAATGGCCAAATCAAGCTATCACTCCACAAGCCGCACCAAATTGTCACTACCTGCGGATGATACTTGAGAATCGCTTTTTTGTTAAGGAAACTTTTGAGGTGAAAACACGCATCATCGGAAAAGACGTCAATTGTCCAATTCACACTTCTCTAAGGCCCGATATGAGGAGCGATAACTGTGCGGATGGTAGTGCTTACTTAAGGTGACTCACAGTGTGCATTTGCCTGCCGACATTCCTTATACAGACGAAACCAAAAATCACCCAAAGAATTTTTCTCTGAAGCATCCTAAGACGCTCCCATCTTTCTTTTACAGGGTCGAGGCTCGGAGTCATAAATGAGAACCGGAATGATGAGTGTCTTATAGATGGTAATTTTAGATGCTCGAGAAAGGACTTTACTACTCAATTGAATTCTAAGTCCAAAGAAGCAGCGATTTGCAAGAGTTATTCTTATTTTGATCTCAGCGCTGGAGTCGTTGTCTGAATTTATAGCGGTGTCTTAGGCAGCCAAAGTCCTCAACTACCTTAAAGCTATAGCCGTCCATGGTGACGTTTTGTCCAGAACGTCGTTGTCGTTCAATGCCAGCATATACTTGGCCTTGACCTTATTTACAACTAAGCCCATATTCTCCCCACACTTTCCTATAGATGCTGTCATACGCAGCTTTAGAATCCATATAGAGATGGTGGGTATCGATTTGAAGTTCATATGCATTCCAACTCTAGAGTTAGAACGCAAGTTGAAATTGCTTTTTATTCCCAATTTGTTTTTTTACTCCCTAGTTTTAAAATTGAAAGTTGGCCTTCTTCAGAATTTAAAAATATCACTGTGATATTTTTGAAAATGAAGCAGAAACTGTCAATTTCATAATTAAATTTCTGTTAATATAACGTGTACTAAAATATTGGTGCGTATTCATATAGAAATAATAAAGTCGTGATTTCTTGATCTATAGTTTAAGGCTTGTTGGTTAAATAAACACAACAACTATACTTCAAATGACAGGTCAAAAACAAAAAATACTGATATATTTTCAAACTTGTTGTATGTCGAAAAAAGTAAATAAAACAAAACTATTTAATAAAAAATCAAAAAAAAGCAATTAACAACGTTCAATAATAATTTAGATGAACAAAAATTAAAGAAGCAGTGGCATCGGATAAAAGTCGCAGCCAGAAGAAGCAATGCTAGAATGAATAAGGCTCTGAAAGCTACTGGGAATGTAATTGAAGTTCCGGAACCACCCGAGGAGGATTTAATCGTGCAATACATGAAAAGGGAAGATTTTAAGGAGGACTCAATTTTGATAGACAGCAACACGGATGCTTGCGAAATCGAATTTCTAGATGAAAGTGTGCGGTCTATAGAAAATGAACCACCGCTATTTAGCATCTGTAAAAGAAATGCCCTTTAATGTTCCTAACGATCCTACTCCGATTAACCAACTTAGGCGGTTGCCAAAAAAAGGCGTACCGAAAAAAAAACCGTAAAATGCCAGCAGTTCTTCTCCAACGAAGCAAGCAAAGTTTTATCAAAAGTAATATGTAGGTATGTACGTATGTATGTATGTATATTGTATATTGTATACTCACATGACAAATTTCTTTCTTTAGCTACATATGTTGTGCAACTGATACAGATACTGCCACAACAACATTTTTGGCAGTATCTAAATCAACTCTGAGTCTCACAAAAATAGAGCGAAATTTAGATTTGATTTGTCCGTTTAACATTTGTTATATGTATTTTTCTTCCTGTGAAGTCTGCGGATTTCTGACCGGAGTAAATAAAACTTAAGACAAAGGATACCTAGCGTCTCCAAGAAGAATTCCGTTATGTGTACTTCTGGTGTCTTCTATGCGTCTCCTTAAACTAAAATTTTTAAAATAATGACTCAGCATGGTACTGGTACATACTTGGACATTGAGTGAATAATATACCCTTTTCTAATCAGGAAATGTCCAATGTCCTGCAGAAACTTCCCCAACGATCTTAGTGCAGGACATTTTATGCGTACGTGTGTGCAATCTATAGTTCCAATTATTTCGGGAAATGTAGCTATTTAAAAAAAATCTGATTTTGTCTCCTGAAGTTCCTGACTTGTTGATGGGGATTTTACAAAAGTTTGGCAACTGTTGTTTCAGTTTTCTTGCAATTTTGGCGATTATTCTGCTAACCGTGGTTGCAAAATACCATGAAGATCAGCTTAATTACAATTAAGTGATTTTTGTATATATGTATAGTTATATTCTGATTCAGATTTGTCCTTACCTATGTATGTATCACTCACTCTGATGGACATTTCTACTGAAAAATCTTAATGCTCTTAAAACCTGGAGACTGCCAGAAACGGGTAATCCTCTTTTACTAGGTAGTTCTCTAATATTAAGTACATTTATAATAAATGTGATTGTTTCTTTATCCAAATGATATTTTTCGTAGAAATCCTTGTCGCTTAATTCAAATAGATTGAACCGTGTTTCTTATTCTTGGTGGCATATTTTAAAGACAACTAAATAACTCAAACTCTTCTTAGATATCCATATCTTCTTTAATTGAGGTATCAATCGACATTTTTCTGGACAGCAAGTTTACGTACAATTTATTTGATATGATTTACTTTTCCAGCTTTTTATTTTTATATTCAGTTCAAATTGCAAACATTTAACAAAATAAGACTTATTTGACTTTAAAAATTCACTTTCCTATGTATTACAGCACCTTTGAGTCACAAGCTGCAAGTTTTTTAAAAAATATTCGTTTTAGCTCTGTTTTTCGCATTCAACTTCATTCAATTAAGGCACCACTATTTTGTCTGGAGTTTGATATTCTATTTTAATTTGATTTAAAATTAAGACGTTCTTTTTCTTTTGTTACCAGATGTACATATGCTGCGTACATCTATTTTACCTTGTAAACAATTGGGTTTTCTGGTTACTTGAAAATGAAATGTTTAACTACTAAGTTCCTAATTCCATATGTTTTTCAATGGTCAAACAAATATTGAATTAAAAGTTTATTGTATAGTATTTATTGTAAGAATTCTAGAGGCTTAGGTGGTTGATATTTAACATAATTATGCTACACGGAACCAGAAAGCTTTTCTCTTCAAAAGATCGACCTATACCAGTGTTAAGGGGCGTAGAGCGTAGTAAATCATGTTTTGAGATGTGTTATATTTTTATTGAATTACGGTTAATACTCTTATTCATAAGGATAGAAGCACGCATTGCTGACAAGTAAAATGGATATTACCAGAGTCGCATGCAGGATCTACAAAAATAGAGTATTGACTGCAAGAGGAATCGCGTTTTTGATTTTGCCGCGGCATTGTCAACAAAGCATTATTCTACCGAAAATGTCAGTTCTTAAATTTATTTGCAGGGGTGCGCTCAAAAGTTTCGTTATTGTCTGAAATTAAAATGTTCATGAAAACGCAGGCCAGGAGCTACAGAGCTTTTTAACTTCCCATAGGAAGTTATTTTAATCGGTCCGTTTATTCGAATTGAAAATTATGACATTTCTCGAGGTTTCAAGGTCCTAGAATTTAAATAAAAGATTTTTAGAGAGATGTCTATGCGTCCGTTTAAATGGTAGACATGTGCATTCAATAGGACACAAGCGTCCACAGGTTTTTCTCAAAACCCACCTTTGTCTATCAACTCCTACTCTCACCTACCCGCGGTGAACATCAGATGCCTAGTACCCTAACTGGAGATTCGGTTCTAACCCCAGTAAAAAGTTGTTAGGGGCAGCAAACGAGAGAGGGGGAGAGGTGTTTCCACTAAGGCACCTCTCATTATCTAGACGGCAGCGGACAAATTCTCGATATGGAATCAACGGTGGCGCCTACAGTTCCATGTAAGGTTGAACTACTTAGTGAACACCTTATAGGGCTTCTACGACATATTCGGAGCCCAAGGCTCCCCGTCCTTGGAGTTATACTAAGGATCTGGCCCTCCAGCTTGGGGGTTGTGCCGTCGGGGTGACTTCCTGACCACGTAAAAAATACCTTAGTTGCGAAGCACCAACAATAAGGACCACGAACTTCGGATCTGTACGTGGAATGTTAAGTCCCTTAACATACCACGTGGAATGTTAAGTCCCTTAACATACCACGTGGAATGTTAAGTCCCTTAACATACCACGTGCAGTCGAACAATTAGCGGAAGCCCTCCTGCTGCAAGGCAGATATTACCGCCATCCAAAAAGTGCGATGGGGTGGACCGGGCAAACGGTCTATTTGGGTGGTGTGGATTTGTTGTTGGAACTAGACCCAGACAAAAAGTCTTGAGTTTCAACAGTGTGAGCGAGCGCATCACGACAATCCGCATCAAGGCTAAATTCGCCAACATAAGCCTAATATGCGCGCAAGCCCCATCAGAGGAGAAAGATGAAGACACCAAAGACATATTCTTCGAGCTCTTGGACAAGACATACATATGAGCAGTGCCCTGGCTATGACATTTAAATTGTCTTAGGAGATTTTAACGCCAAGCTAGGAAGAGAAGACATCTTTGGTGGCACAATCGGAAGATACATCCTGCACGACACCACCACGATTTCGCTGCGGGGCGAGACGTTCTGGTAGCTAGTACGCAGTTCACACATCTCAATATCCACAAGGGGACATGGAAATCTCCTGATCACTCAACTGTCAACGAGATTGACCACATTGCGATCGACGCCCGACACTTCTCCAGTATACAGGATGTCCGAACATTCCGAGGGGCCAACATTGACTCGGACCACTACCTCGTTGTAGCCAAAGTACGGCTACGGATATCCCGATCCAAGCCAAAACAAGGAAGTACTGTGAGAAGTTTCGACGTTAGACGGCTACAATCGCAAGAGACTGCCATGTCCTTTTCCGATCGAGTCTCTAATAACCTCTTAAGGAGCCCTATCATGCCTGCATTAAGCATTGAAAACCAATGGCAACATTGCCTTGCAGCCATGAGAGATGTCGCCTCTGAAGTGCTAGGTTTCACACCACAGCGAAACCCCTGGTTTGACGACGAATGCCGTACAAAACGGCGCTGCACAGGAGGACCAGAGCTACTCGCGAGCTCTACGAGGAGAAGAGGAGAGAGGAACACCGGCTTCTTAGATGAAAAAAAAAGAGAGCATGAGAAGCAGGAATGAGGTTCGTAAATTTTACCAAAAGTTAAAAAAAAACCTCCCAAGGGTACCAACCACGAACCGAAGCCTGTAAGGAAGATCAGGGGAACCAATAACGTTAAGGACTTGAATATAATTCAATACTTCATATTGTGATGTGCCACCAAACTAAGATATTTTTGAAAAATTCAATTTACGGTTTTTTTTTACAAATCAAAAAAACTAGAAAAAATAATTGTCACCTCGAATATTTTACGAACAAAAGATGATTTTTTTCTCCAAAACAATTGTACGCAACGAAAAATATCATTTTTGACATCTGGAAAATTTAAAGAAAGATCGATTTTTTTTCTTACAAAAAATAAATCCTAATAAAACCTTAACAAAAAGTTTTTAAAAATTAAAGATACATATCTATACTTTGATCTCATACAAAATATTGTTTTTTGCTTTCAGTCATTTATTTTTTAAATACGGGAGTCAGTTTTTTCATAACAATTAAGATCTTCAAAAAATAGTACACAAAATTGATAAAAATTGATATTCGATTCTAGATAACTGTGGAATAAATGAAAGCATTGACTTTAAAATGATTTTATTCTGTGCTAAATTTTCTTAGAAAAATCAAAATTGTATTAATTGAGTAAGAAATAAAGGGTTATTCATTTTGCGGTTTTAAAAGTATAGGACTGGAATTCGACATTTGTCAAACAAAGTTCTTAAACCCATTTTTTTTTCAGATGAAAGTCTGATATTTACGAAAATGGATCGCTTAACTATCGCACAACGCATACAATTTGTAAAAACCTACTACAAAAATGGTGATTCTGCCACAGCCACATATCGTGCTTGAAGAGGAGATTATGGTTTACATAATAGTTTAACTATGCGAGCATTTGGCAAAATTGTGAAGAAATTTGAAAAGACTGGATTGGTTACAGATATTGTAAAGCGTGTGCATCATCGTTTCGCTTGTACCACTGAAAATATCGCTGCTGTAAGTGAAAGTTTTGCCGAAGACCCAAATGTGTCGGTTTCTTGTCGTTGTCAGGAATTGTCAGGAAACAGTCCGTAGAGAACCAGGGCCTAGTGACTTACAACTCTCAACCATTCCTGTGTGCGAGTAATGTTGTCAGGGATGGTGGGGACCTACAATTTATATGCCGAATCCGAACGGCTAATTTGAGAATGCACTTTTTCATGACAAGAATTACTCTTGGAGAATTTGTCAATTCCTCACAAGAGGCAGTACCCGTGAAAACTCTTTTTTTTTAATAAAGGTGGCACAGGCAGGGATTGAACCCAAGACCTCTCGCATGACAGTCCAACGCACTAACCATCATGCCACGGGCATGATTAGACCTTACTTCTTCGAAAACGACGATGAAACGACTGTCACCATCAATTCGGAGCGTTATGGTCATATGATAACCGACTGCTATTGAAGAATACGACTTGGAGAATATGTAATTTCAACAACACGGGTGCCAGGTGCCACACAACTCGAGCGAATATGGCTTTATTGCTAAAGACATTTCCTGGCCGGGTGATTTCTCGTCGTGGCGATATCAACTGGCCACCAAGATCATGCGATTTGATACCGCTGGCCTTATTTTGTGGAGCTGAGCGACCGTCTTTATGCAGATAAACCTTTAACTCTTTAGTACTCGAAAACCAACATTCGTCAAGTTATGGCTGATATAACGCCCAATATGTATCAAAAAATGGTCGAAAATTACCTCAAAAGAATCTATGCTTGCAACGATTCGCGAATTGGTCATTTAAATGATGTCGTGTCTTACACATAATGTCAACATGCAAACTATATAATAAAAAATAAAATATTTTATAAGTCTTTTATTTACGTTTCGAAAATCATACCCTATAAAATATTTAACTAGGCGCATTTAGGTATTTCTCGTAATCGACTGTACGCGCTTTTCCTATAAACAAAAAGAAAACTAGAAAATTGACTGAGCTATTACAAACTCAACCTGTTTACAAATTAAGCTCAGATTATCCAAAACAACAACAACAATTTAAATCTATGCAACTTTGCATCGGTGCGCAAATGACCGACAACGACTTACGTTACGATGATGGCGAGACGTTGCAAACTCGCTTTGCACGATTTGAGCTTATAGATACAAAGTCTTATTATGGGCTTATGAAAAATGTCTCGAGTCTCAGTCTATTTGAATTATTACTATAACAGCTTTAGAACTTTTGTTTTTGGTTTACCAATTATGAAAATGCACGGCGGCGTGGCGCGGCGTCGTTCGTCGATACGTAATGGTAAACTAGGTGAAGGTCGATCGTGAAGTAGTAATTCCACATGGCCTAAACAGAGCTTTCCACAGCTTGAAATTCAAATCCCACAAAAACTGAAGCAGCTCATAAGCTACATTTTCAATCAACATCCAAGAATAAAGTTTTCATTGAGTTCAATTCAGTCATTCAGTTCAGCTTTAGTTGATATTCAGTGCTTGTGATGTATAGTCGTAAAGTTGATAGTGAAATATTTTACGATCGCCGCGAATCGATCGGAAGTTATCGAAAGTCTTCTTTGGGAAGTGATTATGGTAGTTTAAAAGATGACTCATCATCATCTTCTTCTTCATCTTCGGATCACTATAATCCTACGTTACGTTTGTTGCAAATACCAAGATCATCGAATGGTTCTATGGGCTTTCATTTGACGCGAAGCAAATGGGATCCATATCCGTGGGTGATGAATACTCTGATTTTAGTGGAATTTAAATTTTGATCAACTCAATTTTAAAGGTCAACTACTTCTTTCAGATAAGTGCCGTGGATTCAAACACACCAGCCAAGTTTCATGGTTTGAAGGCCGGTGATTGTGTCTTAGAGGTCAGTGACCAAGTGAATATTTATGTTTAGCTAAAATTGTATGTTTTGTATCTTTTGTTTCACTTAAATATTTAAATATTATATTAAATTAAGTCACAATTTGACTTTTGTTTTTCATCTTGTTATACCTACGAGTATGTCCGTTGTTCTAAATGTTAGTAAACCGATTTTTAAAGTTCAGATTACACTCAAAATGGTTCGAAAACTGAATTATCGAACAGAACAGTTCTCCAATACTATATAACTAAAAAATATGCATCAAAATTGTTTGCACCAATCGAAAGAGTGTCTTAAAAGGCTATAAAGACTGCATATGACAATATCGTATAAATAATATCGTTTTGAACAAGATAGAACACTGGTAACAAAATGTATTGAACCAAATTGAAAGTGATGTATTTTTATATACTAGCTTGTTCTTATGTTTTAGAACTCTCCAACAACCACTATTTGTTAAAATGACTAAATATTGAATTTGTTTAAAGATTATAATCTGAAATACATTTAAATATTCCTTCCATATTTGAATCGATCAATATTTATAATTTGTATTGACAAAGTCTGTTTGCTAATTACTATTACTAACTGATGTTCCGAGAAATTGTCTTTATTTTCATAATAATTACAATTTTAAACACGGGGTTAAAAACGTGTTTTTAAATAGTTTTGTTTTTTTTTTTTTTTTTTTTTAATAACAACTCATCATAAGTCGTGATGACAATTATAGCGCAAGTATTTATGCATATAAAGACATACATAGAACACATCACTTAAGCTATTTATTTAAGAAATTAAATTAATTAGCATGATCACCCGATGGAGGTGATAATTTCTTTGAGTGGAAATTTTCATTTTCATGATTTTGATTCTGTTCTATGATTAAGAGTAATGGCACATATTTGTTATTTTTAAGCTATGCAAATAATGATATCTTTTCGAAATATGCAAATTGGAATGTTTGTTATTTGAAGTAGCATTGGTTTGATAAACAATATGTGATTAATTATATTAATAGCAATTATTATTTGCTTTGGTTTTAATTACAACTTATTAGGATTGCTACTTAATAACAAGTTTTGGATTTAAAAAGCAAAGGGCTACAATGCGACCCAAATAAACTTCCCATTGGTGCCCATTAAAGTAATGATTGTTTTCGTAATAAGCAAAAATGTCATTGATGGAACTTCGAAAAATATCAAACATTGGAGATAAAACTGTTTTTGTTGAGGTATTCGGGACTATTCTTAAGATATTGAAGTTTAAAATCGTTCTTTAACAATTTTTAATAGTGATTCCTTGGATTTGTAGATATTTTTGAGAAAACCGTCAGTTGGATTTTTCAATAAATTTATTCTATAAAGGGTGTTTTTTAAGATGTGTGGTTTTCCAGAAGAGGTAAAACGCATATTATTTAATGTTATGGCCAAGAATTTTGCTTTATTATAGAGATAAGAGCTTACCATTATGTTTCAAAAATAATTTCGGGCAAATAGCCACCATAACCCAATTTTCAACCACTTTTTGTAATAATTGGGGCCATATGTTCTCTTCCGAATATTCTTATCCAAAGCCAGAGAGAAAAAACTAATCGAGAGAGCCAAACTTCCTCGTCTCCGTCCCTTCAAAACCTCTTACTCTTATTTTTCATAGCGTGTTGAATTCGTATCGGTGTATACATGTTTTCACCTCGGAGAAGAGTACACAAAAAAACATCATTTCCGGGAAATGCGACATTTCTCATTTTTGTTTATTGATAGCCAAGAAGGCTATGTTTTTTAAAGTCTCATTGTAATATTTGTAATTCTCATGAATTTTTTTTTTAATTTTGCTAACATCTTGTCGTTTTTATATCTACAAAAATACTCCTATAATTCAAATTAATTCTACAAAACATTTTTGTTTATCAATAAATAACGGAAGAAGTTATACCGGTAGTTCGTGGTGAATTTGTTTTTCTCTCCTTTTTCTCTAAGTTACAGATAGATGGCAGGAACAACTAAAACAAGAAAGGATGTGTGCAGAAGTGTTATTTTACATTGAATTATAAAAGGCAGAATTAATAAAGTTTTACAGTTTACCGCGAATATTTTTAAAAAATATCCATATCTTCGATATTTTCTGGAACTTAGTGTTAACGTAACATTTATCTGTCATGAATTATTTTTTCAGCTTTTTTATACACCAAAAAAATCAATTATGAAATTTGGCTGCAATAATAATTACTTGAACACAGCATTTTCTATGTTTATAGTTATTCAGGTTTAGCCCTTAACTTTGATTTGCATTTATTTATGAATAGCCTAAAAAGTTTAGTAATTATCTATGAATAAGCCACAATGCTTTTTCAGAAAAATTGTAGTTAGAACTTTCCCTGACAGATTTGTCCTTGTCGCTATATAACTGAAAGATAACATATAAATAGTTAGAACTGGAAAACTTATAAAAATGATGCATAAGACTTAAATTTTGGTTGAAGAACAAATTTGTATATTCTTTTCACAAAACCACTGAACTAGCGAGAATACAAATATTTTTACTTTTGTACAAAGGTACTTTTCGGCTTATGTAGTTAAGCCTTTAAAAGCAACACACTACCTTAGTGGAAAGCAGTAAGAATAGCTTATCACCTATTCACAAATCTTATGCAATTGGCAACAGAAGTAACAAGTTAACGGTCTTTTTATTTAGTGTCTACTTAAATCACTTATTTTCAGCATTTTGGAAATGTCGTGAGTAATGTAAAGAAAATAAACAACGAGTACACACAAATAAAATAGGAATGGAAAAAAGAGATGAGTATATAAAAATGTTTTCAATGTTCCATGTTTACATCCTGTAACTCTCGTTTTCAATGTTCCTGGAACTCTCGCATCGACAAAATTAAGTCGATAAACTCTGAAAATTGAAACAAATCTGAGTTTTTTTGCATCTTTCAACGGTCTGAGCGAAAATTAAACGCATAAACTCAGCTAATAATACAAATAATAGTAGTAGTGCTTTCAGAGTTTTATGTTTCTAGGTCCTAATTCTCATTGGACTGTTGCACCACCTAATTTGTTTTACTTACTTAATGATTAAAACTGGCTTCAAATAACTAACTAATATTTATCTAAATGCGTAATTTAGAATTGTTTCTAAATCTTCATTGTTCTGGCACCTTACAAGAGTAATTAATTTCACTTCATATTCGAATGATATTACTCTCAAACGAACACAATGAGAGTACCAAAAAGTTGTTCATACACAATTTTGAATTTTCTTTGAACACCTCTGAACAGCTGACTACATTCGCCATTTTTCAAAGGTGGTCGCAATTTTTAAAAGGTGGTGAGCATCTCTCTCACAAACTTGCATAAGTACCTATTTGTTCCCCACATTTTTTTTATATGGAGTTAATACATATGCAAGTTGGTGGCCAAATCACAGCGTGTAGGCAAAAAGAGAGCAATCGTCGAAGTTAGTTCTCTCTATTAGTTCTTTTCTCTCTGCCAAAGCGTCAATCGTCGTCGGCTGAACAACGTTGTAGGCAAGCAACTATACATTACCTCACAGAAAATAGTCCAGCAGTTTTAAATCGCAATTTATTAGAGAACATGCCAAAAGCCCACGACACGAGTTAATGCGCTCACCAAAAATTTCCTTAAATAAATTGATTGTATTCATGTATCACCGTCTTGTTTTATCGTAAAGTCGTCAACATCAGGAGTAACGCTATTCATTATAATATGGCAACTAAACTGACAATGAGTTTAAATCAAGTAACAGCTGTCAAAAAGACCAACTCCAAAAACTACTGTCAAAGTGAAAACCCAGACGTTTAAAAACAGCCGTCACTAACAATATTTTCTTAAGATTAATGGCTTTGAATTCATTACCTTCATTTGTTTTATTAACTTCCCATAGGAAGTTATTGTAATCGGGCCGATTTGTCAGTTGACAGTTTTTTTTATAAATTTTAACTCAAATATCTTTTAAAAAATTTCAGATTATGGCTTCAAATTATTTTTATCTTATAAAAAATACTGTTTTCAACATTCGGTAAAATTTTGGGAAAAATAAAATTGATAGTTTTTTTAACAAGAAATAAGAACCTAAAGGCATAAGTAATTTTCGACTAAAAATCTCGTTAGCAAAAATAGGTTTTGTAATCAAAATATTTCAATATATATGCAAAATATTTTAAATAATTAATTTTTTTTAAATAATGCAACTGACACCTTTTTTAACAAAACACGAAAACCTACAAACTTTTAAGCAAGACAAATCGACAGACGGGATGGGGAGTTATCAGTGTGCGTCGCATTCCACCCTCTTTTTTTAAGATATTCGAGTCCAAAATCAATTTTTTAGTAGCATTGATTTCTTGTTTAAATTAATGGAATGAGAGATCGCTATCAATGAAAATTGTAATTCGACTTCATTCAGCATAATTCGGTCATTCGATTTTTTTTGTTAATTTTATTGATTTTTTTCTGATATTATTGGTGCAGAATCTTTGTTTGATACAAAAAATTTAAATCAACAATAAAAAAAGTTTTTTTTCCAAAAATTAATTTATTTTGTATTCCGGGTGAAGATTTTTAATAAATTATATTATTATAAGAAACAATTTTTTTCATTTTTTCATGTTTACAAAACTTTTTAGTTTTTAAGGATCTTTTTTCAATTATTTGAGAAATATCCGAAAAAAGAGGCTGGGATGCGACCCACACTGATAACTTCCCATCCCGTCTGTCGATTTGTCTAGCTTAAAAGTTTGTAGGTCTTGGTTTTTTTTTTTAAAGTTGTCAGTTGAGTTATTCTTAAAAATTTTAAAATTACCAACAATATTTTACATACGAGAATAATGAAATAGTTTGATTTCAAATTCTAGTAAAAAACCAATTTTTACTAGTTTTAGTAGCATTTCTTAAAAGTTTTTATTTCTTATATAGGGTGTCCCAAAATTAACGCAAGATTTCTTGCGTTAATTTTGGGACACCCTTTATAAAGACAAGTATTTTTTTAAACACTTAATCAATCCAAAAAGGTTACCATTTGATGAGATTTCGTTTCTAAATAAATATGTATATCAACTTGTTTGAAATTAACGCAAGATTTCTTGCGTTAATTTTGGGACACCCTATATAAACAAATAAAAATTGGATGAATGAAATCAATTTGAAGTCAATATCAATATCAATAATGTTTTTTTTTGGTTTTTATTTTTTGTAAAAAACCGTCACTTCGATTTTTCTCAAAATTTTACCGAATTCTGAAAACAATATTTCTTACAAGACAAAATTATCGTGAACTACAGTGAACTCAGGTGTTCTTCAGGGATCGATATTGGGGCCATTGTTGTTCAACATTTTTCTGTAAGACTTTCATCTTTCAGACCCCATTTCCGATGAACCTGGATCTTTGCATTATGCTGATGACAGAATTATATTGGCCAATCTTAGCTCTTAACAAAATTGAGTGTAGGCTTCCGTTTGTAGAAAATTATTTAAAAAAATGGAAATTGAAAATCAATACACGCAAATGAGGATATACTTCTTTTAGAAACGCCAGTGGTGGACATTATCTAGCGATAAAAGAGAGCAAATCAAAGCATATTATTAAATAACTCCGAGATTCCATTACAATAAGAAAAAAACGAATGTAGGAATACATTTTCAAAACCGATTTATTTTTAATATACATACACGGTAGAGCAATTACTAAAAAGGAGAGGATGGTAATAGGGTCATTAAAAACTTTCGAAATCAATTTAGAATTCGAAATCTATGTTAGAAAAAACTTAAATTCTGATGTTAAAGAAGATTATTGAACTGATCCTAACATACGGTTTTTGTACTTCGTAAGAAGTGGATTTCAAACAAAACAAAATACGAAGCAACTCAAAGTACATCATTAATGAAATATCAAATAGGTATGCTTTCTTAAACAAAAATGGAACAAATAAGTCTCCATGCAAATCCATTTGTAAGATCCTCAATCGACTTAAATGCCAAAAAAAGTTTAGTTGTTAAATATTACTTATCACAATTTGATATTCTTTATGTCAGGTCATTTGCATTATTAAGACCGGATACAGACTTTAAAGTTCCGGTTAACGAAAGAGTTCCCCTTTTAATTGTACCTAGAGAATAATATTGCTAACATAGGCCTTTGTAGTATACGGTGCCGTGAAATAAGGCCAAGTGAAATAAGACTAAATTTTCAGCAGTTGGTCGTATTGCACCTTGACAAAGTGAAATAAGGCCAAATTATGTTGGGAAATAAGACCAATTCATTTTTCGGTTAGGTATGCAACAACCCCCCTGCTTGGGCACACTATAGGATTTGGGATAGGTGCAATGTTGAGTGTATTGCTGATAGTGATATAAAATGAATTTGGTTTTATTTCACTTTGTTAAATTGTAATAAGACCAATTGTTGGAAATTGGCTTCATTATACACTTTACAAAATTAAAATCAGGCCAATTCTTGAATTATAAACAAATAAATCAGCAGACAAAATTGGACAAAAAAACATGAAAGATAAATACGTTACTTGAAAAACAATTGAACTAATTGACCACTTGTTAATTAAATTATAATACGCCAATGAAAAACAAAAACAACTTTTACTTTTTTACTTACTAATTCTATGAAATAATTCTCTGTTTGCAAATAGGTCAATGGTGAGGACGTCCTTGGTATGCGCCTATCGGAAATAGCTGAATTGGTCAACTGTGAAACTAAGTCTATTGACAATGTGTCCCTTCTCCTTTGGAGTCCTGGAATTGATATTAATTGTAATCCAACGGTACGTATGCTATATGCGAACACCATGTGCGCTATCATAAAATTTTGTGTCATTCGAACTTGACTAGTCCTTTGAATTATCCATCACCAATATGTTACTTCACTGCAACTGTGCAGTACATACGAGTAATACCTAACCTACCTACCTCCTAACCTATTGCAAAAGTTAATTCCCCAAAGCCCACATGCATATAGGTGGTACTGATGGTATCGTACAATCTCATTCTTTATATCCACAGAATCTATGTTGCGGACCGATGCCGTTGAATTTAGAACGCCTCACGGCGTTTACACAAACAATCCTGGCAATAATCGAATGTCCCGTCTGCCTGGAAACAATAGTACCACCAATTCTGCAGTGCCAGAATGGCCATATCCTCTGCGTAAAATGTCGAATCCTTTCGCATACTTGCCCTGTGTGCCGGCAACATTTCTACCCTGGTCGATCCTTAGTAGCCGAACAGATTTACAATTCCATCATGGGCACATTTAATTTACGCAACCCGCACAAATCGCAATCCCAATTGCAAGGCTGCGATGGTCAACAACTCTTCGGAGCCAAATACAAATACAAAAGGTCCTCATCCATATCGAGATCGACTACAACTTCGTCATCGACAAAGGACGAAAGACGACAACGACGCGAAAAGGAACAGCACAATAGCATCCGTCTAAAACGAAAACCTCCTCTGCATGAAGTCAATAAATTCGAATCACAGCAACCCTCGACAAATAAATTTCTGGCCAAGTTACCGGGCAGAGCTTATTCAACGGATAACCTAAGCTCACCCTGCAGTCCTCGTCGTCGGCGTTGCAGTCGTCGGCAATCAGCACCCCTATTGTCTTTGACAAGGCTAACTATAGGAAGGATTGCGAATGACATCGTTGGCGGTGAGAACAGCGACGACGACGATGGTGACGGTGACTATGACGACAACGAAGACGACGACAGTGGCAGAGGCAGAGGCAAAGCCAATTTCAATAGCAGCATAGATTTCGATAAGCAATTAGAGTTTGGGTATCAACGCAAGCCAGTTCCAGTTGCCTGCGAGCCACACCACCGCCACTGCTCCGTTCCAATTTCAAAGAAGTTCTGCTTATCGGGGCAAGATTTATCAAAAAAGGATAACGACGGATTAATTGCCATCCAACACGAGTGTCTTCCTACGAATCGCCTGCAATACCTTTCGCTCGATCGAAGTTCAGTCCAAATGGCTTTACTACCAATTTTTCCATTGCTGCTGGCGCCATCACCACCAGCGCTCACACCAGGCATAGACCGACGTGAAATATCAGCTTCGGCTAGCTGTGTGAAACATTTGAACGATAGACGGTCTCTTCGAGAGTCAACAAAACAAATATCCTGTTGCACATCATCTTCATCAGGACCAGAACTAAAACCAGAACAACCCATCTTCTTCTGCCCACTCAGTTGTGGTAAACAATTTAGTGGTATGTGCAGATATATGATTCCAGCCCTCCTTCCCCTTTTTAAGGATTATATCGATTTAATACCCCTTTTCTCTGTCATTGAACATCTAGGACCAAACTTACAGCAACATATCAAAGTGGATCATTTTGCACCAATTTTATGCTATAACAGTTCAAGTGCCGAACTCGCTTTGCCTTTGAGAGCTCCACTTGATAAAGCTGCAGTACTTCTGATGTGCGATGGCAAGGACTTCTGGATAAAATTAAGGACACATGGGTAATGACTTTTGCTTCTTCTTCATTCAATTATATGTATTCTCTTTCTATTCCCTTTGATGGTTCTTTGTATCAAAATTTTCTACGAATTTCTCCACCAGCAATTCTTTAAATCTCTGCAAGCAATGGCTCAAAAGGCATTTTCCTCAATGTCCTTTATGTGTCTCATAGAAGCTGAAGTTGATTTCGTGGTGAAATATCAATTGCTGGTGAAATTCACATTTTCGCATATTTGAATTTCTGTGCGAGTTGGTTTGTTTTTTAATGTTAATGGGCCCAAAAGGGTATATAGATGTTGATTATGGTGAAGCTTTGAATGATCCTTCTTTATTTCTGGATCTACAAGGAATCCTGTGAAATGCATTCAGTTCTCCTTCTTTCGTATTTTCTTTTTGTCATAAGAGCTTATTCACATTTTAAGTTTGTGTCTCCTTTTCCTTTTTCATTTCATGTGATGCGATGGGTGGGATGTGTCCTGTTTGCGTCTATCTGTTATAAAGGGAGGAAAACATTACCGCGTTAGCACTTTTTCAAGGATCTGAAGATGAAAGTTCAGATTTTATGATGGAAACTCGATTAAGAATTCGACCCGGCAAAGACCAAGAAGATGATGAAGATGACGATGACAGAGACGAGAAAGACAACGACAACGAAGAAGAAGTCGGAGACGGAGACGATGGCTATGTCAAAATTGTCGTCAACAATGATAATAGGATACTCGAGCGAGAACTGATAACGAGGTCAATTGTTCGTTCAATGATGAAAGTTACAACGTTGTCGTCGTCGTCCTCGTCGTCTTTGTACTCGTCCTCGTCTATTGAGAAAGAAACTTATGTTGGGCTTGGTAATGATAAAGGCGACGATGATGAAGATGTAGGAGTAGGAGATGTGGAGAAATGTAGAGATTTTTTGTATAACCAAAAAAATATTCGAATGATTTTTGGCGACAAAGCTATTGACAAGCAAAATCTTTTTCTTAAAATTATCATTAAGAGAAGATAAGGAAGAATATAAGATGGAAAAGACAAAAGTTTAAGATGGAAATAAAGTAATTAATTTATTTTTGTAAATATTTTCGATTTATTACAACATAAGACAAAATTACAAACTATCAAAGGCGTGAAAAACATAACGCTCGCTTTTTAACATCTTATAAACTTCACTTATTTGAAGAATTTTTCAATACAAGATTTTTTTTGTAATTAGAGTTAGAATTGTGATTGAAAGTTTAAGCGTTTTTAGTGTAAGAATGCTTTAGGCCACAACTATTTCATTTTCTAGTAAAAGGTGTTTGTATAGTTGCATACGAAATTTCAATGGTTGTTGTCTATGGTTTGACAGCTGAGAATGTCAAACTGTGTTGACATTTCAGTTCACAATAGGCGTTTTTCTTTTTTAATTCAGAGCAAAACCTGAACTTCAAATTTGCGCTTCTTTTTTCGTTCTGATCGTGTTCTGAGCTTGTTCAGAGCGTGCTCTATGAGCTCAGAATAAAATAACTGAGCAGACCGAGTTGAATGAGGACACAAGCATTTGACAGGTGAAATTGAAGGAACAAAAATCAAATATTAAAAATGGCGCAAGAAAATAGTCATGCTACAGAAGGTAAGTTTATATAAGAAATAATAAATAAAATATATTTTTTAAGTCCTGGAATGGATGGTATTCAAAACCAATTCCTTAAAGAACTTCCCATGATTGGATTTGTTTTTTTTAATTTCTCTAATAAATGCCTGTTTCAAAAGTCAAAAATGGCAAAAGTCAAGATGGCAAAAGTAGTTCCAATATTGAAATCTGGAAAACCCCGAAATGATCCACTAAGTTATAGGCCAATAAGCCTACTGAGTAGTATCAGTAGATTTTTGAAAAATTAATTCGCTGCAAACTAGAATCTTTTGAACGAAAAAAATATCATTCCAATACAGCAATTTGTTTTCCGAAAAGAGCATAACACGTCACACCAGGCTTTAAGAATCTGCAGACACATAAAAGCAAAATTTATAGAAAAAAAATTAACAGGATTGGTTTTGCTAGATGTTGAAAAAGCTTTTGACACTGTTTGGCACAATGCACTCATACACAAACTTATTATAAATGAATGTCCAACCTTTTTAATAAAACTTATACAAAGTTTCTTAAGAGATAGAAAATTTATAGTTTCACTTAATGGAAAAAACTCTGTCTGGAAAACTATTCCTGCTGGCGTTCCTCAAGGATCAGTGTTATCTCCTACTTTGTTCAATATTTTTGTCTCCGATTTTCCAGTCTTGCAAAATTGTGAATTTGGTATGTATGCAGATGACATTGCGATATTCTCATCCGATGAAGATCCTGACAATATTATAAATAATATTCATACTGACTTAGAAATTATTTTCGAGTACTATAAACATTGGAAAATTAAAATTAATGCTGGTAAAAGTCAAGCTATCTTTTTCACCAGAAAAAGAAAGGATTGTTTTTTACCCAGACGTAATATCAACTTTAATAACTGTGATATACCTTGGGTAGGCTCTGTCAAGTATTTAGGTATTTACTTAGATAAGAAGTTGACCTTCAAGGAACAAACACAAATGACAGCAAATAAAATAAATGTCGGTATAAAAATGTTATATCCGCTTATTAACCGAAGGTCATTACTTAGCAAACATAATAAACTTATTATTTTTAAAGTCGTTTTTCAAGCAATACTCTTATATGGATCGCCCGTATGGGGAAATTGTGCTATAATGCATATTAAAAAATTGCAAATTCTTCAAAACAAAATTTTAAAAATAATGCTCAAGCTCCCCTGGCATTTCTGCCTGCACACAGAGACAACAAACATGTTAAAAATAGACCAAAAAATTGAAATTCTCAATCAAATTTTTTTTAGAAAATGTGTATTGAGTGAAAACTCTCTAATAAGAAACCTAATTTAACAAATTGTCAAATGTATTTTTTTTTCTTGTATTCTCATACATCTTGTTATGAACATATGTATTATTTATTATCTTATCTATTTATTATATTTTTTATATTGTTTATGTATGCATCATAAAATGTACTTTTTGTTTATTTATTAATTAATGTATGTAATTATATATTCATTTTATTGTCTAATTATTAATATATACATTTTTCCTCGTTTACTAATTTATTTATTATTTGTGCATGTATTTATTTGTTTATTTATTTATTGATTTATTTATTTATTTATTTATTTATTTATTTATTTATTTATTTATTTACTTATTTATTTATTTATTTATTTATTCATTTATTTATTTATTTATTAATTTATTTATTTATTTATTTATTTATTTATTTAAGTTAAAGATATCCTTCGCGAGGATATTAAAAAAAACGCGAACGCCAGCCCAGAGGGCCGGCCCAACGGTTCGACTAACTGATTAAAAAACCGTATTAATAAATATGCTCAATCTTTATTCTATTCCAATCTATGTCCAGCTTAAGACTAAATTCTAATAATAAATTCAAATATAATGGGAATAGCGGATGGAGATCGTATTCCCATTTGGCCTTGATACAACACAGTGCATTTACCTCGTAGTCGTATGCACTAATATGCTACCTCAGCATATACGTGGGAAATGCCCCGTGTTAACTACCCTCTCCTTGAAAATCTACGTCCCGTAGATCAACCTTAACGTGAGACGTTAGGCGAAGATATTGACGGTGGTGGTAGTTGTAATATAGGTAAGTCAACTTTCCTATATATCTTGCACCATATTATCAGGACTACAACTGCAAACTTTAGAAGGATCATCATATCCGTGAAGGTGTAAGTATTCAGCTTATTCGTTAAACCGTTCAGGATTTTTATGTTGCCCATGCTCATATTGTGGAGGTATTTGACGTCGATCTTGTGTTCAACTGTGGTGGTATTAGTTAAGACTGGTGGTAGAACTTGAAGCGAGGTGGTTGTCAGGCTGGTAAATGTCCTGTTATTGAGTTGAATTGATTCGTTGTAAAGTTGAATCAAATATGTGCCAGAAAGTCCTTTTGGGATGCCTTTGCTGATTAATTCTCCCTTGAAGTTCGTCACGAATATGGTGTCTTCTTTGATTAATTCTATTATTACAGCCGGGTTGGAGCGCATTATACAACTAGCATAACCCCCTTTCAGTAATCGAACGATGCAACCGTCTTCATCTAGTTTTTCCAAGGAGGTTTCGTCACAAACTGTGACATTGCCGATATTGAGACAGTTAGATGTTATTCCGTAGGTTTCCTCATGGTTCGCCAAAATTTTAGTGAAAGGTAAATCTACTTGTTTTTCTTCAATTATTGATGCTCTAGTCAGAAGAAGGTTATATTCAGTCTCACTAACCTTAGGCATTGAAAGGACATATAACAGCATGGAATCATTGGTGAAGACTGACGGCTTGCCAAATTGTAATGCTTCTACCACGTTTGCGTATGGTAGCGTCTCAACTTCGCTGATGACCCTGTTGATTTCTTCTTGGTCCAGGAGATTGGTATTGACGATCCCATTTCTCGCCATTTGGCAGGCACGAACGATTTCGTTGACCTCTTCTTTGATAATCATGAGTTCATCTATTATGCTTTGTTCATGCATGGCTCTGTTGGATGAAGCTATTTGATTGGCAGTGTTGTTGATGACCCAGTTAATCTTTTGTGTGATGTCTTCCGTTATTTTTAAGACCCTCTCGTTTATCTTGTATTGTTGATTGTTGTTGCTGATGATATCGTCTTCATTTTTCAATACCTTGTCCCAATCAGCTGCGTCGGGGTTACCTGCCAGCCACTTCCATGCGGATCCGATCCAGTTGATTGATCTTTCCCTTCTATGAGTTTTCCCTTTCAGCGAATCAAGACGTTCGTGGAGTTGAGTAAGGTGATGACGTGCAATAGTTTTCTTTTCGAGCTGAGTGATTTCGACCTCAATGACCCCCGTCATTTTGTCCAAAAGTGCTTCAAATTTATCCAGGCGGATGACGTGTACTAATTTGAAATGTCCATCGATGATCCAGCCTCGCCCTTCTTTGATGGTGACCATTGGAGACTTGTATTCAAATATGCTGAACCCTTGCACGGCGGTAATAAGGATAAGACTATATGATAAGTAAAATTATGAATAAAAGAATTAAGTATAATAATAGTTATTTCTCAATTTTAAATACTTTTATGATTTACTACATTCAGTACAGATATTGATTAGACAAATTTAAGACTAAAATTAATTATTAATACAAATATTTCAACATTAGGATATTTTTTTTATATTTTTGTAATATTTTAATTTTCATTTTATGTCATTTCGAAGTATTACAACAGATTCAACATTTCAGTTATGATTGAATTTATAATAAAGTTACATATAATTGAATAATTTTTTTGTACAATTTAAGCATGATTATATTAAAAGGTTTTTAGCATTTTATTATTTTTATGTTACATCACTCCGTAGTATTAAAATCAACTGAGTAATTTAGTAATGATATAAATTAAAAATTAAATTAAGTTACGTATACAATGGAATAATTCTTTAGTAAAAAACTAATATTAAGTAACATATAATTGAATTATTTTCACAATTTAATTATTTTATTTTACGTCATTCCACAGTAAAACTTATTAAATTGAATTAAGTAATTCAGTTATAATAATCTTGATATTGTAGATAGGTGCTGTTGCTTGTGCTTTGGTGCATTCTGGGCTTGTGGAAGGATTAAGTGCAATTCAAAAAGGTTTTTAATTTTTCGTGCATGATACATTATAAGGAGTGGGATGCTTGGTGCCACTTCCTTTTTTTTTTTTTTTTTTTATAAATTAAACCAGGTAATTTTTTTAAATATTTTTTTTTTATAAATTAAACCAGGTAATTTTTTTAAATATTTTTTTTTTTTTTTTTTTTTTA
This sequence comes from Eupeodes latifasciatus, assembly GCA_920104205.1. NCBI lineage: Eukaryota > Metazoa > Arthropoda > Insecta > Diptera > Syrphidae > Eupeodes > Eupeodes latifasciatus. The sequence goes on along the minus strand of OV049924.1, from coordinate 303,439,343 downwards.
TAATTATGCTCTCCGATGGGGAGTTGAACCCCAGCCTCCTGCATATCAGGCAGGTGTACTGACCGCTATACTATCGAGGAGCCATTACGTATTACCTTGGTTTAAGTTTTTAATATGGGTCTTATGAATTTTTCTGCCCGTATTGGTTGTTACTGTTACACGGTTGTCTTTTGCCACTATATCTTTTCGGAATAAAGGCTTATTTTTTGCTTTAATTCCTTTTGATGCCGTGTATATAACATCTCCTTTTTTATATTTTTTAGGAGAACTTCTATTCTTGTTTCGATAATGATTTGTTTGTTTTTGCTTTCTCTTGATCTCAGCTTTTAGGTCATGGTTTATCTTTTTCCTAAAGTCTGTAAGATTTTGGTAATTAATTCTTGGAGATCTGTCGAAGAACACGTCTGTTGGTTTCAGTTTGGTAACTGAATGGATACTATTGTTATACCTATCAACGGCAATGTTTAGTAGTTCCTTTAAGCGCAAATCTTTATATTCGGCTTTGAGACATTGATAAATTTCAATTATCGTTGAATGGAACCTTTCTACCTGTCCATTTACTTCTGATCGATTTACGGGGGTTCGGTATAGTTTTACACCTAGTAATTCGATAAAATTTGCGATAATGGGGCTAACGAAACTACATTCATTGTCGGTAACAAGTATTTTAGAGACTGTGAAATAGTGAAGGACTTTAATAATTTTGTCTCTAAGGTGCAGAACTGATCTATTCTTTATATGGAAAAGTTTCCCGAATTTAGAGAATTTATCTATACAACTTATGAACTTCTCATTCTGTACCTCAAGTATGTCAAGATAAAGAATCTCACAGGGGTAACTCGGGGTTGGTGTAGGTTGGAATTCAGGACGGTTTGGATGCCTATCATACTTATTCGTGTTGCATATTTCGCACGCCCTCACGTATTTTGTTATGAGGCTATTCATGCCAGGAAAATAGTAATTTTCTAGTAATTGCTCCTTGTTTTCCCTGGCATTCCTGTGTGCTCTTCTATGTTCTTTCATAATCAGCTCGCATTTGCGGTTCTCGTTCTTCACGTCTTCGACCACTCTTTGCGTGATCCTGATTTTGTATTTCGAAAAATGTTCGATAAAGACCTCTTGCAGGATCCCTAAATAGCATTCTGGCATTTTAATACCATTTACTACATTGGGGTTTAGCTTGGACCTCAGCAACTGCGTCAATGGTCCTTTATCGTGTCCATAAATAACAACGTAGTGCCGGCAATAGCCAGGATGTGGTTCTTCGAAACACTCTAAGCCCTTATCTGCTCTAAAGATAATCTGATTACGAAAGACATTGATCGGCGCGAGCACGTGGGGTATGAGGTCGGATGCATCTTGTTGGGCACTATGAGCAGTTTCCGTTGTAGACTCACTTTGATCACTATCAGCAGTTTCTGTTGTAGATCCGCTCTCAGAGAACGCGGTTTCAGTCTCTGAACCTGCATTGACCAAACGAGACGTAGATGGCTCATATAATGTGTTTCCATTTGACCTAGATTCATTAACTGAGTCTTGCAAATGGTTCACTTGAGTTCTTAGCCTTGAAAGAGCATCAGCCACATAGTTTGATTTACCGGGTTTGTAAACCAACTCGTAGTTGTACTCTTCGATTCTGGCTTTCCACCTCTTTAACTTGGCATTGTAATTCCTATTACCCAATGCAAATGTAAGAGGTTGATGGTCCGTTAGAATGCGTATCTTTTTGGCCCCATAAAGGTAGGACCGAAGATTATCTAGGGCCCAGACGATGGCCAACATTTCCTTTTCGTTGGTGGCAAAATTCTCTTCGCTTTTGTTCAATGACCTTGAAATGAATGCAATTGGTCGGTCTCTTCCGTCGTCATTCTGTGATAGAACGGCCCCAATCGCATAATTAGACGCATCAGTTGTTAGGGTGAAAGGTTTTTCAAAATCGGGAAAGGCTAGAACCTCAGAAGATGTTAACAGAATTTTCAAATCATTAAAAGCTTTAAGCTCAACTTCACCTAATTCGATTGGAACATTCTTAGATTGGTTGGCCCTTATTTGCGCATTCTCTCCCCTTGTGAGGTTCGTCAATGGTTTGGCAACCTTCGCATAGTCGCGAATAAATTTCCTATAGTAGGAAGTAAGGCCAAGGAATGATTTGAGTTCCTTCAAGTTTTGGGGTGGTTCCATGTTCTGAATTGCCGTAACTTTTTTTGAGTCGGGTCGGATACCCTCAGCTGAGACAACATACCCTAGGAATTCTACTTGTTGTTGCATAAAATAGGTCTTCTCGAGATTGACCCTCAGACCCGCCTCACCGAGTCGGGCCAACACCGCATCTAAGTTCTTAAGATGATCGTCTAGTCCCTTGCCAAAAACTATTATATCATCTATGTAGACGTAACACGTTTTTCCAATAAAAGGTTTCAGGACATCGTCGATCATTCTTTGAAAAATCGCAGGGGCATTCTTGAGCCCAAAGGGTAGCCTCAGAAACTCAAATTTCCCGTTCATAGTCGAGAATGCCGTTTTCGGAATGTCGGACGGTTTCATAGATATTTGGTGAAACCCAGAAGTCAAGTCAAGCGTTGTGAAATACTTAGCTTTTCCAAGACTAGCCAGTGTTGAATTTATGTCCGGTATAGGATATGCATCTCCTATGGTTACACTATTGAGTCTCTTATAATCGACTACCATTCTATACTGTTTCTCGCCATTGGGTTTCGGTTTCTTGGGTACAACCCATATTGGCGAGTTATATGGGCTTTTAGATGGTCGAATAGTACCTTCTTCCAAAAGCTTAGCTATCTCTTTTTCGACCACACCTCTCAGACAGGCTGGATACGGATAGCTCTTTGAATATATAGGATCATTCGTACTTGTCCTTATCTCAGCGAGAACCGTGGTATCGACGGTTTTTCTAGTGTCAATTGGTCCGAAAAGATAATTATATTTTGATAATAATCCCTTGAGTTTGTTCTTGGTATCTTCAGGAAGTGAAGGATCTAAGGTAAGGTTAACTTCCCTAGAGATCTTTTCTTTTAGTGGAATTTGGATATTGTTTCCTAATTTAAGAACATTGATATTCCTGTCTATAATAACTTTTAATTCTTTTAAGGTATCATCCCCAATAATACCATCAAAAGATGTAAGGCCAGGTAAAACATAAAATTTTAATATTGTTCTAATTCCTAATTTTTCAAAAAAACGTCCCTCGACAGACTCCGTAATATTGATCTCTCCACCGGCTGACCGTACTCTAAAAGGGTTCTTTATACGCTTGGTCGGTTGTCTGATATTTGGGCTAATGAAGTTCTTATTCGCCCCTGTATCGACAAGGAACTTCAAGACCGACCCATCCCCCGTAACATATTCCATGTATGGTACGCTGGATGGCCCCTTGTCATAAAATTTATTTCATCAGCTTCTTCGACAGCCTCTTCCGCAGCAGCGGTGTATTCATCCTGATCAACTTCATCCTCGACCTCTATGTTATAAAGGCGTTGCTGCTTGTTGGGATAGTTGTCAGAGGTTGCCCTTCGTTTGAATGGGTTTTGAGATTTTGGACGGTTTATAAAATTTACCTGTTTGCTTTGAACAGTTCGATCGCAGTCCATTTTCTCTAAGGGCTTTGGTCCAGGCTTTGGTGGAGAACCACTTTCATGAGGAGAGCTCCAGTTAAACCGATTATTTTTGCCTCTAAGATTTTGTTGAGGCTTCCTCGGAGGCAAATAGGGTTTAAACTCTAAACTCTTGAAACTCTGGTTTATTGGCGCTGTAATTGTATTTGGATATGAAGAGGGGTGAACGGAATTGTTCCGGTAGTTGAGATTTTGTATCTCCAAGCATGCGGAATAAGCCTCGGGGAGGGTTTTTGGTCTCTGGATCATCAGCATTCGTGATATGTCGCCGTTAAGGCCGCGCACGAATACATCTAGAGCCCTATTCCGGTATGTTTCTACCAATGCCTTTACCGTCTCTTCACTGTACGACTCAGTTTTTATCTTATTGACCATCAAGGTTAGGTTAGGTTAGGTTGCAAGGGGTGTGCACAGCATGAAGCTGTTGCGTACACGGGGGCCTATTGGTCCATTGTGATCCCCTGTAAAAGTAAAAATTTAGCATCGATGCTCCTCAAATCTGTCGATTAGCGTAGACTGGCTCGTTAACGAACCAACCTGTGCTATCTATAAATTTCCTCATGCTTGCCATTGAAACCTGTGCTAGATCATCCAGTTCTCCAACAAACCTGTTTCCGAAATGACGGAGTCGGCTGGTTTGGAGATTCGGACAGTCGCAGAGCAGGTGTTTAATGGTTTCCATTTCCTCCTCATCCTGACAGCTCCTACAAAAATCGGGTGCAAATGCACCTATTCTGTTAGCCATTGTGCCAATGGCGCAATGACCTGTTAGTACACCTGTCAAGATTTTAATATTCTTTTTACTCAGCGATAGAATATACCGAGTTTCCTTTTCATTTGTGTTAGGCCATAAACTTCTAGAGATTACACAATCATCCCTGGATTTCCAGGAGATGTTGATTTTCTCTTTTAGTTTAAGGTCTATCTTCCTCTTGAGTACCCCAATCGGGACGAGGGGTCCCCCAACTGAGTGGTCGCTACTACTTATGTCTGCTTCTGACCCTTTCCTGGCTAGTTCATCTACTATATCATTCCCTTCTATATTGCTATGTCCGGGAACCCAGCAGAGCTTTACCTGGTTAGTGTGGCAGATTTTGTTTAATTTCTTCCTACAGTTTAAAACTGCTTTTGATCTTATGGTCTCACTGGCTAAGGCTTTGATAGCAGCCTGGCTGTCCACGAAAAAAGTAATCTCCGAAGAGCTTAGATTTTCTTGGTGTGCCAATTCAGCTGCTTTTGCAATGGCAAAGATCTCGGCCTGAAAGACACTACAGTCAGCCGGGAGTGTATATGACGCTCTGATGTTCAGAGATTGGCAAAACACTCCAGCACCTGTTCCTGATTCCATTTTTGAACCATCAGTGTAGAAAGGGATACCCTGTTTACTTATAAGTGAATTAGGATCCCAACCCTGTCTTTCTGGTATTAAAATAGAAAATTTCCTGTCGAAATCCAGTAAAGGGGGGATGTAATCGGTGGTCTCTCTCAGTCCTGGAATCGTGTCATATCTTTGTAAGATTGACCCGTGGCCATAAGTGCTGTGCCTCCAAAAGCTCAGTTCTCTTAAACGAATTGCAGTTTTGGCTGCCGTGCACTTTATGAACTCATCCAGAGCCGGGAGGTCCAAGATCATTTCCAATCCAGCTTGTGGTGTGGATCTTTGAGCCCCTGTTATTCCTACACAGGCTAGTCTCTGTACCTTATTCAGGTTCTTGAGATAGCTTGATTTTTCCACCGCTTTCCACCATACAATAGATCCATAGGTAAGAATGGGTCTGACTATCGCTGTGTACATCCATTGGATGACTTGCGGTCGCATACCCCAACGTACACCGAAGGTCTTTTTGCATGTGTAGAATGCACATAGTGCTTTTTTCATTCTTTCCTCCGTATTACGCTTCCATGTAAGCTTGGAGTCAAGGATTACTCCTAGAAATTTAGCTTCCTTAGAAGGTTTTAGAGGAATGCCATTTAGTTTGGGAGGGTTGAAGCCCTCCAGTTTCCTTTTCTTCGTGAACAAAACTAGCTCTGTCTTGGTGGGGTTGACCCCGAGACCGTTCTTAGTTGCCCAAGAAGATAAATCCCTTAATGCATTTTCCATAATGTTTTCGATGATGGTAAGAAACTTGCCTGATACCAAAACCACTATGTCATCTGCATATGCTACTATTTTAATGCCCTGATCTTTGAACTTTGTGAGAATTTTGTTGACTACGAGGATCCAGAGCAGGGGTGAGATGACTCCTCCCTGTGGTGTGCCTCTAGTAACTGTTTTCTCAATAGTACTAACTCCTATTTGAGAGTTGATAATTCTGCCATTTAACATGGTGAAGATCCAATCGACAATGACAGATTCAACCCCAACTTCAACTAAGGCAGTCTTGATCGATTCCGTTTTAACGTTATTAAACGCACCCTCGATATCAAGAAATGCTGCCAGGGTATATTCTTTCTGTTCAAGACTTTTCTCAATATGTGAAACTACTTCATGCAAAGCAGTCTCCACTGATTTACCTTTAAGGTAAGCGTGTTGGTAGTTGCACAAGTTGTTTTCGTTGAGAAGTTCTCGAACATGTAGATCAATTATCCTCTCTAGTGTCTTAAGGAGAAACGAAGAGAGACTTATTGGTCTATAATCCTGAGCGGTCGAGTGAGTCGGTTTCCCTGCTTTTGGGATAAAGACTACCTTAACCTTTTTCCAGCTATTAGGGACGTATCTAAGTTTGATACAACTTATGAAGATTACCCTAAGCCACGGAGTTATTACTTTGAGAGCATTTTGGAGAAGAGCTGGAAAAATCTCGTCTGGTCCCGCTGATTTATAGGGTTTGAACGAGTTTATTGCCCAAATAATCTTCTGCTCAGTAATAACCTGATTTAGTTCTAACTTTGATTCCGTGTGAGTAAAATCCAGCGTGTTCGATTGCAAGCAATCCGAACTTTCTGGGTTTTTACAACCGGGGAAATGAGTTTCCATGAAGAGTTCAAGCGTTTCCAGGCTCGAGTTCGACCATGATCTATCAGGGTGTTTAATGTACCCCGGGATCGTGGGATTAAGGGCCAGGGTTCTACGGAGCCTTGCCGCCTCGCTTGTTTTTTCAATGGATTCACAATGTTTAGCCCACGAATCCTTTTTGGCCTTCCTTAACTCTTTGGTGTAAGTGTTAAGTGCGGCTCTATAAGACTTTAAGTCCTCGTCTAATTTACTCAGTTTAGCTTTATTGAAAAGTTTTCTAACCTCTGTTCTACGTTTCTTCAGTACCCCATTCCACCAGGGTGGGTTAGTGGGGTTATTAGAACGAGATAAAGGGCAGTGTTTTTCAAAAGACATTCTCATTTTGCTAGACAAGTTTTGGACAACAGTGTCAATGGTTGAAGTACTTAGACTTGTATTGTCCTCTGGTGGATCAATACAGTCTTTCAGCCATTTTTCGTACTCTGTCCAATTCGTTCTAGTTGGGTTCCTGTAAGGTTTCTTTTCAGTAAAGTTCCTGTCTATAGAGAAGAGTATCCTAAAGTGATCCGAAAAAGATTCTTTAGGTGAGACTCTCCAGTCTTCAACTGAAATTTTACTATTATTGCTAATAAGGGTCAAATCTATGATTTCCTCCCTGTTTTTGTTTCGAAAAGTAGGGTGATTGCCCCTATTACATATCGATAAATTAGAACAGAGAATATATTCAAAAATTGACTCACCCCTTTTGTTGATATCCTTTGAGCCCCATTGAGTGTGGTGAGCGTTGGCATCACATCCTACCACCAAAGGTGTGCCGCTTGCTGTGGCATGGACCACAAGATCACGGACAGTTTTTGATGGTGGGCTCTCCTCCTCATACGGCATGTACGTCGACGCTAGAATGAAGTTTCCTTCATTTGATTCGACGCTGATTGCCGTGTTGTCCTTGTTGCTGTACCTAGATAGGAAGAAAGCGTTAATTGATTTTTTCACTAGGATGCAACTTCTAATATTACTTACATCTGACGTGGAGTGGAAAAGGTTGTAGTGCTTTGACCTCAACCCACGGATTCGGTTTTTGCCTAACCATGGTTCCTGGATCAAGGCCACATCCACGTTCTCGTGAGACATGTAGAGCGTAAGGTCGTACGTTGCTGCTTTAGCGTGGTGCAGGTTTATTTGCACCACTTGCAGCTTTTGACTCCCCTTTGCCTTCATGCCTCTTAACCTTTACGGTTCCGAGACCATACCTCAACACGTCTTTTTTACCTTTGAGCAGAAGGTCAGATTTCTTGTCTGCCACAAACAAGAGGTCCTTCCCTTCGCCTCCATGACTCTTTCTTGAGTGTTGGAGCTTCCATTCTAAAATGGGAAGCTCTTTGTTCTGTTTCGCCAGCAACTTTATAATGGCTGCGTCCTCATGTTCTGCAGGAGGGGGGATCCATATGCTAAACTGCTGGCGGAGTGGTAGAGCTGCGGCGGGTAGAATCTCAAGGGAGGAACCTTCCCATAGTTCGCCAATGTTGGCGATTGTACGGTTCAGAAACTCCCGTGATTTCTGGTCACCGCAGCAGACCACTTTAACTCCTCGCCGCCATACGGCACCATCAAAGACATAGTCTTCCGAACTATCGTTCTCCGATGCCTCCATCATGGCTTTGAGGATCTCGTTTTCCACAAGGAGCCAGTTTTTTGCCGAGATTTTCCCATCTGGGTCGTCACGGCTTATTATGGCAATTTGTAGGTCAATCGGGGTGGTGTCGAAGCTGCTGGTTTTCTGTTTTTTAGCACCATCTTGCTTGACCGCCTCCTCCGATCTTTGTCTCTTGGACGTTCCTGGCTTCGTTCCAGAAGAGGTGCTTGCCGGTGCTTGGTCTTTCCTAGCGTTGGCTTGCTGTTTCTTACTGGAAGTCGCCTGAACTTTACCTTTGTCGTTCCGAGCGGTCGAGTTATTGCCAGCCTGTTCACGATTTGCCTTTTTAGGGACAGACCTAGATTTGGCAGCATCTACTCCTTTGCTCTCCGACTCTTTGGTATTCACTTCCTTCGCTATTTCCCTGGGTGCAGTGACAGTCTCTGCCAGCTGCCGCTCAAAGTTCCTAACTAGCTTCTTATGCTTTTTTAAGAGAGCCTTGTCTCTCGAACTGAGCGTCGCAGGGTCTTTCAACTCGGTCATTTTCACGAATCTTTTGGAGGATCTGTAGTTGCTGCGTTGCCTCGTAGCTTTGAGGGGTGCAGCAGACTTCAGCATAGTCTCTTCTTGACTCGGTTCCATCAGTAGCTCGTCCTCGGTTTGACTGCCTATGGAAGGAGGTCTGTCCGAGGTCTCCGTACCTTTGATAGTTAGACCATCTAAGTCGGGGAGGAGATCCACTGAGAGAATGACCGGTTGTCTTTTTAGCTCTCGTTTTCCTTTCTCCAAGTTTACATTTGTCACTGGCGACTTAGCTTCTTGCGAAGCCAAGCCCTCGCCGGCAGCCGTGACTTCTGCCGACACTTGAACGTATATCCCCGTTCGATTTTCTTCATTTTGTAAACTTTTGTCCATATTTATTAGATAAGCATCTCTGCTTTTTGTGGTTTTCTTAGTTGTCTTACTCCGCAGCTGGATTGCTGAAGAGTTAGACGTAAGCCCCCTCGCCACAACAAGGCGAAAACCGTGAGGGGGGTATTGACCATCAAAGATAATTGATGATTTACAGCAGCGTAGAATTCGTCCAGCTTGCTGTTTTTCTGAACAAGCTGGTTTAACTGGTGCTCAAGAGTCCTTAAGTCCCGTTTATCTGCGTAGTGCAGTGACAAACAGGACTTCATTTCGAGCCAGTCGCCATCGAAGATATTATAGCTTACGAGGGCAGCATCAGCAGGGCCCCTAATCTTACCCCTGATGTGTTGGAGTATGGCGCGATACAGAGGCTTTGACTTGACTATCTCATAGTCCTTGAGGATCCCCTCCACAGCATGTATCCACGATACATACTGCGTAGGATTTCCATTGAATGCCTGCAACTCCTTTACACAATCGGGTAATTTGCTGATCTCCCTCAACTCAGCCTCCGTTTGTGGAGGACTGAGGACAAAACTAGTATTAATATTATTGTCCGCAGCTGCTATAGGAGCGACTGCCGCAGTTGCCTTCTCTTCGACAACTTGTAGCCTCCTCTCGAAACCCTTTAGTTGACTGATTAGGTTGCTAACAGCACCAGTCAGTTCAACTATTTTTTGGGTGACTTGGTCCATTTAAAATAAAATAAAAATATCGTTTTTTGTTTAATGAGAAGAAAAAGGCTTACCTTAGTAACAAGCGTATTCTTTTTTCTTTTTTTTTTTGCACAAGTTAAATATATCCTTTTTTCTTTTTTTTTTTTTGCACAATTTTTAATTAATATTATTTCACCTTAACTGCCCCAGGCAATTGGCAATTATGCACCTTTAAATAATTTTTTTGTAACAATGCACCTTTTTTTTTATATATATATTTTTTTTCAATGGTGAGCTTTGCCCCCTTTTTGCACTTATCCTTTTTAATTGTTTTTCACCACAGCACTTCCAAAAAAAACTTTATTTCGAGCACAGCACAAGCAACACGATAGACTCAGTTTTACAATTTTTTCTTCTTTTTTTTTTTATGTTATTTCCTTCTTTCACTTACAGCAGCTTCATCATTCGTATATAGTTATCGTAAAAACTTTTTCAAATTTAGTAATGTTATTTTCGTATTTTCTGCAAGAAAAAAAAATTAAATCCGTTAATTTTCTATTCTAAAAGAACCGGTATTTCTTGGGGGGTTGCCGTGTTAGTCCCGTTTAGTTTAACTTAATAAACCTACTAATGGCACGAACAACTCCACCCTCGTATCCCTTAGCGTTTAAGGATATCCGCATGTTCCCATGGGTATGCGAAAGTTTTATGCTCAAGGTACCATAAATAGTCTACTGTGTTCCCATGGGTACAGTGACATACACTATAAAGGAGTGTATTGGCCTTGGCATAGATCCTTCAGCTAAAAGGACACGAAACGAATACCGGTCCCTGCTCGGGCGCCAGTTAAAGATATCCTTCGCGAGGATATTAAAAAAAACGCGAACGCCAGCCCAGAGGGCCGGCCCAACGGTTCGACTTACTGATTAAAAAACCGTATTAATAAATATGCTCAATCTTTATTCTATTCCAATCTATGTCCAGCTTAAGACTAAATTCTAATAATAAATTCAAATATAATGATACTTCGCCTATGCAAGGGTAAATTGCAACATCAGCATTTCCCACCAATGGGAACAGCGGATGGAGATCGTATTCCCATTTGGCCTTGATACAACACAGTGCATTTACCTCGTAGTCGTATGCACTAATATGCTACCTCAGCATATACGTGGGAAATGCCCCGTGTTAACTTTTATTTATTTATTTATTTATTTAATTATTTATTTATTCATTTGTGTATTTATTTATTTTCCTTTTTATTTTTGTGTTATATATTTATTTAATTATATATTTATTTTTTCACTGATAAAATAAATCATCGGAAATTAATTTCTATTAAATTTAAGCATAATCTGTAATATAATTACCTATAAACAAAATTCGAATGAAGGTTTTTTCTTTGCAATGTTTTCCTTCAAACTTATAATATTAAGATATACACATGCTGTTTAGAAACTAATTATTATTTTTTAGTAGTAAGATACAATTTGATATCATATCTCTGTGCTGTGCAATGACTTAGAATTATTGTAAACTCTGTAACTTTCTCTTTGCCAATAAAATAAAATATCTATCTAAATTTTTTTAAGTCTTGGTTTTATTTCAGGAGGCTTGAAATGGACAAAAAATATGACTGTCCTTCTTCAAAAAAAAAATCGAATACTTGTTTGATTATAATTAGTTTTCCATTTAATTTAAGCTTTGAATCTTATTTCTTGGATCTGAAGAAAATGACAAATAAATTAAAATGTCAAATAGTGACAGCTTATGTGTTCAAAAATAATTCTGAACACGCTTTGTTTAGGGATATTTTGTTCAGTGCATGCTAGATATGCTCGGACTCTGTTTAGAGCTCTATTCTGAGTTAAAAAAGAAAAACGCCTAATGAATCGTCTAATCACTTCCATGGTCAACAAACCAAATGTCAGTTCTCGAATTTATTTGCAGGGGTGTGTTCAGAAGTTTTCTTTTTTTCAAACATGTTTTCATTAATATTTAAGAAATACAAAACTTCTAAACACACCCCTGCAGGTGCAGAGCTTTACTCTTTTTCGATTATTTTCTAATTCTAGAGCGATAAAAATATAGGTTCAATCATATACACACGGGCTTTAGCTTATGTGTAAAACATTTTATAAATTTTGATTTAAGAAATTCAAATCACTTTTGATTTAGCTTAAAGCAATGCATAAAGACCTTGGAAGATGTAAAGGTCCTTAAAAACAGTACCAAACAGAAATTGATTTTTCGGAAATTTTTGGGACCTGTCTTTTAAAATAAAAAGTAAAATTCAATTTGGATAATCGATGGTGAAGCTTTGTTCTCTTTAAAAATTAAGGTGAATATAGCAAAAAAAGTCTTTGGATAACGAATAAATATTGAGTCTAGTGCAGACGAGGCACAAAGTAGAATAAACATCACACACCCTTAATATAAATTTATTTCGTTTGGTACCACTTAATTGCCCCTACATTTCACAATCCGAAACGCAATCTTCACTAAAATATTTTTATTGACTACTGACTTATGTACATATGTATTTCAGTTTCACCTTAAATTTTGCGATGTATTGAATTCACTTACAAAAAAACACGTCTTTTATTTCCAGAAGTGGTCCTGGCTCCTTGTTCTCGATCACTTCTTATTCGGATATGTAAAGTCATTGGGTTAGGTAAAGAAACCATTTACGTGTTCCTCTAAACCATTAATATTTTGAAAAAGCTACATAGTCTTAAATGTAGCTAAAAATAAAAATTAAAATCTACAAAAAATAGTACTCAAAATTGGTAAAAATTGATATTGATAATCTCGTTAATAAAAATAATTTTTGAAATCAAAGTGTTTCATTATATATGCAAAATATTGTTGGTCATTTTTCACTTCCCATAGGAAGTTATTGTAATAGGTCCGATTTGTCGATTTGAAAATTTTGACATTTATCGACGTTTCAAGGTCCCTAGAGTCGAAATAAAAGATTTTTAGAGAGATGTTTACGTGCGTGTGCGTTCGTACGTCCGTACGTCTGTACGTCCTTAAGTTCGCGACGTTTTTTTCGCCGTCCATAGCTCAAGAACCAGTAGAGATATCGACTTCAAATACATTTTTTGGGATACCGACATAATGCCCAAGTGCAAAATCCCCAAAAACAAAATCCCCACACTTTTAAAAATCCACAAAATCGTTATCCCCAAGTACAAAATCTCCAAAAATAAAATCCCCAGGATCTAAATCCTCATGCCGATAATCCACAAACGAAATCCCCAAGTCTTATTTTTTTCAAACTCCGTCAAATTGGATGTTGGTTTTCATCATTTGAGTGTACTTTTTGGAGCTAAGCAAAAGTTCAGAAGATAACAATTTTTAAAACTTTACTTCTGGTTCAAAACTAATTTTCTGGATGCATCAAAAAGAAAACATGAACCCGAGTTTAAGTCAGTTGCCGATTGTCTAAAAAAATAATTTTCCTCGCACACAAAATACAGTAGAAGCTTGGCATCGTTTGCGCCTCAAGTGCATCGTAGGGATAAAAAACTCAGGATTATATGCACTATTAAGAGATTTATCAAAGGAAATGATGGCAGGGTGTTAAGTTTTCCAAATAATTTTTCCAAATCCATTTTTTTCCAAAATCCATGCCTCCAAACGGGATATTTTACCCATTTTTTTTCCAACAAATATGCTTTCCCAATTTGTTTTCACAAAAAATTGGTGTCCCAATACAATTTTTGGTTCAAGTTTCCATTAGCGCAGCACGAATTACGACACGCGTTTTTTTTTTATTTGATAGATATGTGCAAATAAATAATAATTATATATGTACATTTTAGAGCGAGGAAACATTTATTTCAATTTCGAATTAATTTTCAACGTTCACTTTTTCACATACAACACACGCAAAAATGGTTGATTTTGACATTACCTTTCCATTTCTTTGATTTTAGTGCTCAAATGCAAAAAGTACTTTGCACTCGTACCCACCTCAAATCCTGTAGTGATTCCAAGCAGGGGGTTGCAGGGGGGAAGTATGCCCCCCCTTACATACCTAGCTGTTAGTCCGCCGCTGCGCCGTCGCCGCCGCGCCATACTATCAATTCAAAACATTATACTTGGAAAAACTTGGCATTGGGATAAATAATGATTGGAAACCATTACCTTGGGAATGACAAAACTTGATACATTACATTTTGGGAAAAATGGACATTGGGACACACGGATTGTGAGTTTTGTCCTACAATCGAAAATGATAGATGTTGTTACCACAATTAAGTAAATACGCAGCGCTGAAAAACGTCAATTGAAAAACATACATATGTAGATAGTATTAATTTCTTATGTTTTTGTTGAATACAAATTATGGCGCCAAACACAATTTCTTAGACATACTCGAAATATTATATTAACGGTTTTTTTACAAATCAAAAAAACTGAAAAAAAATATTTGTCACCTCGAAAACTTTACGAACAAAAAATGATTTTATCTTCTAAATAAATCTCCTGGTAAAGTTTTGAGAAAAATCGAATTGACAGTTTTTTTTATAAAAATTAAAAACCTAATAAAACTAACACAAGTTGGTTAAAAATTGATTTTTCATTTCATTTCATTTATTTGACAATAATGGTACGTACAGTAAGATTACATCTAACAGTCAGTTTTTTCATAAAAAAAAAATAAAATGTACAAAAAATAGTACGCAAATTTGGTAAAAATTGATGTTCCGTTCTAGATATCTCGTGAATAATAAAAGATATTGACTTCAAATTAATTTCAATCATCCAATTTGTATTTGTTTTGAAATAAAAACTTTTAAGAAATGCTACTAAATTTAGTAGAAATTGGTTTTCGACTAAAAATCTCGTTAACAAAAATAGATTTTGAAATTAAAGTATTTCATCATATGCATTTTTTTTAATAATTAAACTGACACCGTTTTTAACAAAACACGAAAACCTACAAACCTTTTTAGCAAGAAAAATCGAGAGACGTGATGGGAAGTTATCAGTGTGGGTCGCATCCCAACCTCTATTTTTTTTACATCGAAAAAATGTCCTGGTTTGAGTGCAGAAAAGCTTAAGGCTGGATATTTGATGGAGCACAAAAAAGGATTTTGATCCAAAAAAATAATTTCTTGCATTCAATTAATGACTTAGAACCATGGAACATGGTTGGCTTTTGTTAACACAGTGAACAACCCTTTTTGGAAATCATACATTTCTAAATTGAAAAGAGTTAGTGCTAGACTTATTCGAAAATTTAAAAAGCTTGGGTGTAAAATGAGTATATCAAAGTTCACTAACTCAACAGCCATTTCCAACGAAATTTAAATAAATAAATTAATTAAATTAAATTAATTCTTAACAAAGCCAATTTAAATTCTTTCTTAAGTTGATTTCGTAACGGAACAAAATTTGAATAGAGTCAGAAATGCATTTGTTCGCATCAATGCAAAAATTCCAAGTTTTGAAAACTTCCCTTCACTTAGTTTAGAAGAACTTTGTAAAAAATTTATAGCGAATTATCAAATACAGCAAGCGCCCTATTGCAGAGAACATTAGTAGGAAAAATAATAGTTATGGCATAGAAACCTTGAACTTAGCTAAGAGTAGTGGAAAAGTTATTTAGTATTGAGGAAAATGTTTCTAACAGTTTCAAAAATAAAATATGTGTTTACAAATGATTATTCACAAAATATCAATAAGTCTCCTGCTTTTACGTAAACCATAAATAAAACTCGTATAAGACCATTAATATCTTTCAAAGAATAATACAAATAAAAATACAATTCAACTGAGGAAAACAGGAAACAGTTCAAGGAAGCCAGAAGGCTAGCAACGCTCATATTCGACGGACGAAATTTTTACATGACAACATTTTTACATGACCAATATTTATAAGCTGCCAGTGAGTGTTATGACTCTGTCTGTCACTGTCATTGAGCGCATTAGTGATTCTATGGCGTTCTGTGGCGAGAGTCCTAAGAGATCTAAACCTATTGTAATATTCGGCTTGGTCCGACAAATTAATCTTATTCACACTTGTAAATAAAACACAAATTTACTTTATTTTAATCGCTCCAACTTATTTATTCAACACTTCCAATTACTTCTTTTCAAACACAATCTTTATTACTTTTCAAACACAGTCTTTACTTTATCGCAGTTCACAATCAATAATAAACCGTTTCGCTTCCAAGCGCCTATTTATATACCTCAAATCGGTTTGAGAAACAACTAGGTTCTTATAGGCGCTGAATGTTCTCGATGCTTAACGAAGCGAGTTCTTCTCCTAATCACTAGATGTTGCCCCTCATTCTAAATGTTCTACACAAGTGTTTACTGCTACAAATAAAACGGTTGCTACGTACTTAGGTATCGTTCTCAGCGGATGGAAAACAGCATTTGTCCAGTCCATCCCCAAAAAATACGAATCTTCCCCACCCTTCATTCCAAGGTCATGAAAACGCTAATTAATTATCAGCTGAAGAAATATCTCGAAGATCGAATGTTTCCTAATGACCGACAAAACAGCTTTCGCGGCAATAGGTCCACTGGTGATCTCATGGTTCATCTCACCGAACTAAGATTATTACACTTGATATTTCAAAAGCATTTGATAGGGTTCGGCATCAAGCTTTTTTATCGAAAATACGTGCTTTCGGTTTTCATGAATCCCTCCTTCAGTGGATTAGCAATTACCTTTCGAATCGTTCAATACAAGTAGTATTGGATGGGTTCAAGTCTGAAAACAACAAAATAAATGCTGGTGTGCCTCAGGGCTCCATTTTGTCTCCAACACTCTTTCTCATTTTTATTAATGATCTCCTGTCTGCAACTTCTAATCCAATACATTGTTTCGCTGACGATAGTACTCTTAAATTTTCATATTCGTTTTCAGAATCATTCCCTTATTCGGATGTGGAACTGCAACGACAAGCTTTAAGCTGATAAGCTCATTAAATTCCAACCTACACAGCATTGTACAATTGGGAATAAAAACCGCGTGGGATTTAATGCTTCGAAAACCCAATGCTGACTTGTATCTTTAAAGCGAGATATACCCCCAGTGCCATTATGCATGGATGGCACTGGCATCGAGGAGGCTGAACGTCTCGATATTCTGCCACTAGATGTTTGGGTTTTCTAAGGCGATGCATGAAGTTTTCCTCCCCCTCTGATCTGTCTGTTATTTACTAGACTTATACGCCCAAAGCTTGAGTATAACTCCCATATCTGGGCTGGTGCTACTGCAACTTACTTAAGCCTCTTTGATAACATTTAACGTAAGGCAAAGATTGATTTTTGATAATACCATCATAGGATCATTTACGTCTCTTAAAAATCGACGTAAAGTTTCTTGTCTCAACTTTTTTTAATGTAATTATAACGGTTTATGCTCTAGCGAAATAGGCAGCTTCATTCCTCTCCTTGAACAGTTCAACCGTAATACTTACGCTTTTAATAATGCTCATCAGTAAACCCTCGAGCCCAACTTTCGTACTGTCAAGTACAGAGATTCGTTCTTTAGCCGTACTACGCGAATGTAGAATGCCTTACCACACTCTTTCCTTCTCAGTCATTGCAATATTGAGGAATTCAAAACCAAAACCGACACCTCATTTTAACTCTCTCCTTCTTTCATTGTGCTCACACTGTGTCTTTACATAATAAAGGAAGTAAAATCCCCATGACCAATAACTGGAAATTGTTGAACTTTTATGACCAATTATCTGTAAATCTGTAAATAGTTATGCACTTGTACAAAATCACATAAAAATTATAAGTACCCAAGTAAGAGTTCTTCAAATTTAAACGCTTTTACAAGTATGTTAAGTGAGACTTCACTTCACTTCACTTAAAACAATATCTTCTCAATTTTAATTATATGACAAAGGATACAACAAAAAAAATAGTTTCTTTTACGTGTAATGAAAGATTAGACATAATCCCCACCCCTTTTGAGAAATACATTCATGGTATACTAGCTGTTTTACCTTTTACCCGGCTTCACCCGGGAGGTATTCAACTATTTTATATACAAAAAAAATGAGGATGAAAAAACTACTATTTTCTTGTATTGTACCTTTTTTATCTATTAATTTATATATTATCTCTGTACATATTTCTATTAAGGTTATAATACTTCTTGGTACCATTGCATAATTTCGGTGCATTTAAATTCCGCATAAGTATTATTGGAGCCCCAATTTTCAAGTCTAGTTTATGCGGAAGAAGTCCTGATGTATTCAATTATCTTGATCAGTCTCAGATTATCAATAGAAAGATAAGTTTGTTTATGGGCCTGAAACATTGAAAGAATTTTATTATTTATGCTTGTAACAGAATCGTTTTAAGCAGTGATAAAATCGATAGTTCGCGTAACCAATCATCCGTTTTCTCTGAAATTTGTGCGACTTGCGGGTAAACATTAGCCATTAATTCGTCTTGTCCAGTGACGCTAGTTGCAAATGTTGGTTCTATTAGTACTTTCCCATCATTTAAAATATTTCCATTTCCTATATCCAAAAGATTTCTTGAAAATTGTGCTGCATTATTATCACCTTCACCACCCAAATGCATGCGCATATTTGGCAGGAGCACACATAAACTTTTGTACCTCTTGGCACAACTGGCAATGTTTGCCGAAAATCACCAGCGAACACCTTCCATCGGACGTTCATCAGCTCTAAAATCTCTAAGTGTACGATCCAGAGCTCCAGGCCCACCTTTATTTACCAAAGTCGATTCGTCCCACACAATAAACGTCGTTTCTTTAAGTACTTTAGCTAGTGAGCTTTGTTTCGAGATACTACAAAATGCAAATGCAAATTCTAAAGGCAATTTGAAAGTTGCGTGAGCGGTTTTTCCATTCTGTAATAATGTTGCAGCAATCCCAGATGATGCTACTGCTAATGCAATTTTTCCTTGCATTCTAAATTTAGCAAGCAAAAGATTGATCAAAAACGTTTTTTCAGTCACGCCAGGTGCATCAAGAAAGAACATTTTACCACTGTTCTGCATCACGTTGTCGATTTTAGTGTTGTATTCAAGTCGCTGGTCGTCGGCTAATTTTTGTTCATTTTCTTGAACGAATATTGAAAGTTGGTTGGCATCATACGTTGTTTCTGAAAGATAATCCCTGTCCTGAAGAAATTGTCTGTTACGTTCTTCAATCCGTGTAGGAGATTCCATATCAAAGTCTGACATCATTTTTCCTGATGTTTTAGAAGTTGATCTTCAACCAATATTAATGCCTCATTCAAAATTTGTGGCGTGATTGCTAATTCCCGGTTGTTCAAATTATGGCTGTGTTGTTGCAATAGATGCCATATTTTCTTTGCGTTTATTCCATAATTCATTCAAATTTGATATATGACAAAAGGTTATAATGGTTACAAAAAGTTCGCGTAAATGTGATGCAGAGTGGAAAAGAGCTGCTTCTGTTAAAGTATCGTCCCAATGTTTCATCTTCCAAAAGGCCGAGTGCCTGGCAGGCTGTTTGAAAAGTAGGATACTCAACGCTATTAACAATTTTTAAATTTTTGAATGATATTGGTCCTCGAACGTGATGCAAAAGCATACGGAAGTAATAACATTCTGCGTTGCTTGGGTGAACGGTGTACACTCGGCCGAGAACAGTTGATTTTTTAATGCCAGGATACTGAGCAACTGGTTTTCCTTGCTTCCTTCCTCTAAATTTATTGTTGCTAAATGTATAGTAAGTTGGGACTTCAATGTATAATAATATTTTAGCAAAATCGTCTCGAGTGCAGAGTTCAAAAAACGCCATAAGGGTAGTATTTTTTATATTTTCGATTCTCTCATGAGCATTTTGTTCATTGTAATAAACACGCTGACCATTTTCTAAGTGTACAGCTAGTTGAAAAACTGACGGAAAATGTTCGTGGATAGAAAAACCAAATATGCGCCAACAGCCTCGGATGAACTAATATTCTACCATATTGGAAATTTTGAATTTCATCTCGTGATTCTACTGAAAATGTTGCTTGATCAGAACCTTTATTGATATAACTGCAAATGTATTGGATAGCTTTTACTGGACTACAGAGTTCTATGTTTATGTGGCACTCGAATATACGGGATAATACTGCATTATATGGTACACGTACAATCCAACGATAATCAATAAGAATAACGTGTCCACCTTTCATCTTCAGTGGGCAATTTTTCCGCCTTCGGCCGGTGATCGACGCCGATATTTCGGATAGCTATCATTTCCTGATTGAGTGTCTTTCAAAAAGTCTTTTGGAAATGCCTTGGTACATTTTCCATCTTTCATAAATGGTGCTTTAGGATTTAATCGACCACAGGGCCCATGAATCATATTTTTTCGAACGATATCGTATAAAATAGGATCTTCTTGTTGATCAGGTAACTCAGTAGAAATAAAAGTATCAATATCGTTGGGCCGTACTTTATCTTGGGGCCAAACTAAAAGATGAACATGAGGCAAGCCTCTTTTTTGCCACTCGTTTGTATACAAATAGCACCTTGTTTCACCAAATATTTTATCTTTGGTTATTAAATCAATCAGTTTTTTTACTTTTAAACTCGTGAAATAATATCATGTCGATTTATCGCTTGTTGATTTAAAAATAAAGATGATTTAATTTCTGGCCATTGTGGATTGCAAGTCATTGTGATAAATAGATCAGGGCGTCCAAAATTTCTTACATAAACCATAGCATCTTGTTTACGTTGCTGCATATATCGAGGGCCACCGATGAATGAAGCTGGTAAAATAACTCTTTTTCCCATTTCTGTAGGATCAGCGTCAGCTTGAATTGCATCGTGAAGAATATTGTAATTTTCGGCTCGTAATGTAGTTTGACTTGCTCTTAAAAACTGAAGCCGCTCAAATTCAATTTTACTGTACATATGGACAATATACTGACTGAATAATTTCCCGCAACGAAGTAAAATATTATTTGAATTTTCTCTGATTTGAAGCCTGTAAGAGTAAAAATCCATTGATGACAGAGTTTTTTTTTTGAGGAACTCTTGTTATTGGATGAACTTGTAGAAAGTTAATTGAATAACCGTCTTCACCATGACTAAATATCAAAGGGTACTGCCGTGCACCGTAAGACCGGTGTATTTCACTTACACGTTTTAAAGTGTTATTTCGTGCTCGCAAAACGATATCCCTTTTCTTAAGGCTATTTGAAAGCACGACATAAATTGCACTTGGTATTCATATTTCCTATCGAAACATGAGATCAGTGAGTCAGTGATATTTGGATTTTAAATGTATAGATAACAAATTATTGACTAACATTATCGGACTTTATATATGCCTAAAACCTGCTCCGTGATATCCTCTTTCATTAAAAACAAAACTGCATGACAATTGGATAAGAAGTTTCGAAGCCAAACAGTAACAAAGATTTCCTCTTTTGCTTGATTTCAGTTTAATACATATATTATAATATATATGTAGATATATATAAAACATTTAAATATCTCCATCAGCCTACTTCAGAGCGCAAAGGTATCTTTCGTGCACACATAAATAATGTGAAAAAAATAAGTCAAAACCCTCGAAGTTGCAATACCAAGAACCCCACAAAATTTTGTCCTTAAATTCACCCACTAAGACGACCCTTAAAACCTATTAGATTCGTGTAAAAAAATCGTAGATGAAGCTGTTAACTACGGAATTCCCAACCATTCTCCAATGAGGTCTCCCTGATGAAATGTATGAACACAACACATTATTGGACTTGCACACTTCATTTACCTTTATCCCACATCCACCGGAAATACCATATAACCTAATAGATTAGGATTTTTAATAGAAAAACCAGAGTATTCAAGGTACGTTTATTCTGTGACGACAATGTCAGTGACAACGACAACGGACAACGCGATATGTTGAAGACGACCTAACTACTCAACATTTCTTCCGAATAAAGTCAGATGATATACTCGTAGGATAGGAAAGGAATGAATGGATAAAAAGCCATCCACGTGACTCAATCATTTGTCACCCATTCAAGATAAGAAATCAGTCACTCGAAGTTCTTTGTCCAATTTTGCAAGCCTTTTTCAAAGTTCCCTACTGCAAAAAAATGTCCTGTGAATCACATTTCTTTTTCTATACGCCACTCGTTGTCGCTCGTCGTCGTCGTCGACATGGTGTAACTAAGCTGAGTTCCGGAAACTTAAAGAGCACATTATCGTCCATCATCTATGACACTGAAGTGCAAGTCCTTTTTTTCCGCCTCTTCCGCTTTTTTTCTTCCATCTAGGTGTATGTTTAAAGAAGCACACACATGCAACTTACACCGCGCGTGCACCAGGCTTGCCAGGTTGGCAAGTATGTGCTCAAAATAGCCCAAATCTAAACCTACATTTTTGCAGAAATAAATCATGTTTATTTTTAAGCTTACGTGTCAGCAACGCTGTATTGAAAAAACATTTCGATCAACCACAGCATCTTTCCATGCCTATGGTTGCTACGATTACTTTTTTGCGTTGTTTTTAATCAAAAATAATTCTTATTTACAAGATTTTTTATTAAAATTGAGCTACTTTTATTTTAAAGCTACTGGACTATTGAGCTATGTAATTCAGAACGTGGCAACGCAAGCGTGCACAAGCACATCACATTTTACAAGCACACACACGGGGTGCAAAGAAGCACACAAATTTGACTCAGTTCTATTCTAAGGCGGAAGAGTGAAAAAGTGGCTAAAGCTCAACGTGATAGCTGCAAGAAGTTCATCGTCTTGATTTATCACAATTGTCGGAAATTTATGGGCGGTTGGGAGCAATTTGTTCGCTGAGTGCCTAGCATAGAAAAGAAGCCAAAGCCGTGAACCAGAGGTACATAGATCCAGAGATGTTATATATTCAAAACATCGATTAGACACCTATAAATTGGAAGGTAAATGCTTCTATGAAAAGGAATGGTTGGGATCTGAATAGGTGAAACTTGTATTTTTAAAACATGTGTTTTAACAGTTTTTTAATAATTTCATGATTCTGTAATTTCTTCTGAATAACAAGCTCTTTGTGAGAAACTTAACCATATACATTATATCCAAACAACCTCAATAGCACGGTCTCAGAACCTCTTCAATCACTCGTGCCATCTGTTGCCAAAATGACCAAATATCTGAAGCTTGAAGCGAGCATTAAAGAGCAATGTGTAATGACTCGTTTTAATCCCGACTTTCTTAGAGTATTTCTAAATCTGTCCCCATCTCTCGAAAAAAAAAACTTTCTATCCCCCGCACCTTGATATAAAAAGATCTAGAAGACTACTTCATCAGCCTT
Organism: Eupeodes latifasciatus; assembly: GCA_920104205.1. Classification (NCBI taxonomy): domain Eukaryota; kingdom Metazoa; phylum Arthropoda; class Insecta; order Diptera; family Syrphidae; genus Eupeodes; species Eupeodes latifasciatus. The sequence goes on along the minus strand of OV049924.1, from coordinate 303,416,255 downwards.
CTCAATAACTCAATAAGTGGACCTTTGGTACAATATGCAGCTCCATCAATCCTCGATGATTACTTATATGCCCCTTTTTCGATCCAAGAAGTTGTAGCAAAATTAAACAAAGCCCTTGGGTGTGACCGCATTCCCTTCGAATTCTTCAAACACGCCACGGAAAAATTTGTCTATCTTTAAACATCTGAATTCAACCGAATTTTCGAAAGTGCGTCATTCCCTGCAGATTTCCGAAAATCAATTATCCTCCCACTTTACAAAAAGGTAGCTATGAGGACCCAGCAAACTACAGAGGGATTTCTTTTCTTTAACACCTGCGCTAAGCTATTTGCTGGACTCATTCACAACAGACTGTCAAAGTGGTAAGATGATAGAAAAATTCTATCAGAATTCTAGGCTGGTCTTAGGAAAAGTTATTCGGCGATAGACCATATTTTTTCACTGTTAAACATTGCTGATTTTTATAAAAGGGGGCAGACGAAATTATACGCTTTCTTTACAACTTTCTTGAATCTTTTGATTTTGTCGATTGTGAAGCTCTTTAATACAACATCTGTGTGACAGGATTGTCAAGTAAAGTTATAAACGTGTCAAAAGCGATGTACGACAACAACTTAGCCTACGTTCGGGATGGCGAGTCTATATCCGAGGAGCTTACAACAGTAACTGGTCGTAAGCAAGGCTGTATTCTTAGCACCTTGCTATTTATAATTTTCATAAATGATATTACTGATGAAGAGGTGGAATCGTTGTGGAAGGATTGACTGTTCCAGCCCTTATGTATGCAGATGACATCGCGCTGTTCTCCGAAACAGTAGATGGCATGCAGGTCATGATAAATTGGCTTTGGGTATATTGCAATCGATGGAACCTTGAAGGTAATCTACAAAAATCGAAGCGCTTTCAATACAGCTTTACGGGGTGTAAGTTTGGGGACATTGCTCCTTTGAATCTGTGATTTCAATTACCAAAAAATACTCCAAACTATATGATTTACCTAGAAACAGGTACACCACCTTTGATAATGGACACCTTTGCAATACACTTTAACTATATTGCAAAGGTAATTTAAATGGAAGTTAAACGGATACCAACAAAAGTTTTAAAAGCAGCTATCCAAGCAAAAGGAACAATGTTCGAAAAATAGACTAGCCTTGCCACAACATGTCGCACTGCTCATCAATGTAATCATATTTCAAAACGTCAGTCTGGTAGACGGACATATAGGCCATACCAATTAGGCTTAGAAATTAATATTACAAAATGTTATCATGTAGGGTTTTTAAATTGGCGCTGGTAGATTTTGGCGCAAGGTGGCGGCCATTTTGTTTGGTGACATCTGTCAAATCTTTTGTTTATTATTCAGTTCTTTATGCCAAACCAACATGGCAAGTTACACGATTGAACAGCACGTTACGTTCAAATGATAAAACTTTATTTTCAAAATGAGTGTTCGTTAACGCAAACGTTGCGAGCATTGCGCCGATTTTACGGTAGACGTGGTGGCCCTTCACAGTCGACTCTTCAACGTTTGGTGTTCAAATTTGAGATGACCGGTCTAGTAAACAATCAGCCAACACCCGTACGTTCAAGGAACGCAAGATAGGCCGAGATCGCCGCGGTCCGTGAAAGTGTACAGCAGAACCCGAGGCAGTCTATTCCTCTACGCACCGCGACGTGCACAAGAATTTGGTCTTTCGCAGACTTCAACCAGGCAAATTTTGAGTAGAGACTTGGGCCTACACCCGTACAAGATTCAACTGACCCAGGAGTTCAAAGTTCATGACCATAGACAACGCCGTTTGCTGACTGGGATTCAAATCTTTTAAAAGAGGACCCCAATTTTGGCCGAAAAATCATTTTTAGTGACGAGACACACTTTTGGATGAATGGCTGTGTTAACAAGCAAAATTGCCGTACATGGGACGACACCCACGCAAGGTGCACCAGGTGATAATGCATCCTCACTCAAAAAGTTACCGTTTGTTGTGGATTTTGGGCCGGGGAGGCGTAATTGGTCCGTACTTTTTTGAAAACGATGTTAGTGAGGCAGTCACCGTCAACAGCGAGCGCTACATAACGATGATAACTAATTTCTTATGGCACAAATTGAACCATTTGGACCTAGACGACATGTGGTTCCAGCAGGATAGCGCTACGTGCCACACAGCCACGGTTAAAATTTGGCCTAAACGATTTGAGGGTAAGGTTATCTCTCGCAGGAGTGATGTGATTTGACCAACAAGGTCATGCGATTTGACCCCTCTAGACTTTTTCCTGTGGGATTTCTTGAAGTCGCAGGTCTATGCAAATAAACCGCAATCGACCGATGTCCTAAAGTTGAACAAAAATTCAGCCGGATCTATGCGGAAGAATCATTGAAAATTGGACCACTCGGATTTGAGCCACCGTAAGAAGCCTTTGAAATATGTAATATTTCACACTTAATGGCATACATGCGCCTTTCAAATAATAATAATTTTTAATACCTCACACAGCTTGTTTTATTCCATTTCAATATCTACCCGCCATAATTGAAAACCCCTTTATAAAAAAATCTGACGGACTTCCACCGAGCTTCTTACCCCACAACAATATCAAACTACTTCTTTTTTTCGCAAAGTAACTTTTTCCCCACCAACCTTTTTAAATTTCATAAAGATCATCAATAACCCCCCAAAATTATCTCTTTATCAAAAAACCAATCCGAATAGCTGATAGCATGTGGGACCCCGGCGTTATGTATGATAGAGAACATAATTTCAAATCCAGAAATTATGTAATCGTCCAATTACTGCGAAGGCAACACAGATTCTTCAGATCAGCACGAACACAAATCTACGTTTTCTTTGATATCGTATCCTTTTCTACTTTTTCTAAGATCGAATCAATTACTGTCAATTTGAACCTATGTCTATAATCCTGCAACTTAGCATTAAATAAGGCCATAAATTCTTTTGATTTTAACAATTAAAACAGACCTCTATCATTCGCAGCAACATTAATTTCTTCTCTTTCTTATATTAACATGTGAGTATTTTTTTCTTATAAAATAACTTAAGGGTAGACCGTTGGGCCCATCTTATTTTCCTAATGTTCAAATATGACAAGAAAGACAAAGAAAAATAAGTAAAAAATTACCTCTTAAGTTCTTGGTTAAGTTAAATCATGATCTATAAGCCTTTAAAATAAATGACAACCCTGATCAAATTCATGTAGTTATCGCCGAACAAAAGTCAAATAGAGCAATGATGCGCCTTCCTTAAACGACCACCCTATCCAACGACGACAAAGACTATGACTATGACTATGACTATGACTATGACTATGACTATGACTATGACGATACGGTTCTGTGCCTGACAAATTCCTACCAAAAAGGGTGGGCTATAGTTTCTATATCGTTATAGGTTAGCCGTTAGCTCAAAGGCAGACAATGAAGAAAGGCTAAGCATGGCTAAGCTGTGAAGGCTATCATGGAAGCAACTTTTTGTGGTAGTCGCTTAGAGCAATTCTACAACTATTTCATTTCCCTATTTCATTGCGCTTTTGATCAATGTCATAGTTACGAACGTTATAGCTGATGATACGAGTATATTCATACATAAGTACTCCTATATATTGGAAAAAGTTTTTCTCTTTCAAAAAATGAATATAAAAATAAAGAAGCAACTATGTATGTAGGACTTGTATACTATAGGTTAGGTAGATGTATGACTAACCAGAACTAACCCAAAGGAACAATCTAACAAAATATGTTGCTATTGTGTTTGTGGTGTGCGGACGTGCGGACGTGCGGAGCAAACGAAAGCAAATTTTTCCATTCCAAATTCACAACTTGGAAATGGAATGTTGAAAACGAGTTGTTAATTGGTATTTTTGAACTCCTTCGTGCCTCTTCTGATGAGGTTGGTTTATGAATATGTAGATATACTCGTACCATTACCCCCTATGAGTTTTTGGGTGGTTTTTATCTTTGTCCTCGTACTCGGAAATGGGGTTTTCACAGGGATGTGTAGGACGGGGTGTGGGCAGATGACCATAGATGAGTATACTCGTGTGTAAGCAACATTCATTACTCATTTTAATTGAATAAACTCAAAATTAAATCAAGGGTCTGTTTTTTTTGGGGGCTTGAAACGTTTGCAGAGAAAAGGAACCTATAAGTTCCAACCTACCTACCTACCCTTACAAAAATATCAAAACTAGAAACATAATATTTTGACAGAGATGCGACTTATAGTGATAAATCACTATATAAGTTTCCCCTTTCCTCATACTCGTTAGTGTTTGGTATAGGTATAGTAATATATGGGATTTAATTTTAAGGAAAGAGTTATATTTAAGGAAGAAGTGAAGGGTATAGGTGTAGTGTTTTATATAATGATAAATGTGTTTTGTTTCCTTAAAAAATTTGCTTGGATTTAAATATTTCCTAAATTTATAAATCTTTTTAAGTCACACAGAATTCTTGACGCAAATTTCAGGTTCAAGGCCATCACAGCCAAATAAATTATGTGTGTAGACTTTTTGTGACTCTTGAAGAATTTTTCAAAAATTTTGTATATATTGATTAAAATAGGATTTGGGGAAGTCTCGAGGTTGGGTTCACAAAGTTTTAATTATTTCGTACAAGTAGTACCCGTGGCGTGATGGTTATTGCGTAGAACTGTCATGCTAGAGGTCTTGGGGTCAATATCTGCTTTAACCACCTAGGGTTTTTTCAAAGGTACTGCCTCTTGCGAGAAATTGACAAATAATCCAACAGTAATTCTTTCGAACAACTGTAGGTCCCCTCCATCCCTGACATGACTCGCACCAAGGAATTGTTGAGAGTTAAGTAAGTCACTAGGCCCTAGTTCTCAAGGGACTGTTGCGCCACCTAATTTATTTATTTTAATGCAAAAGAAACTTAGCAACTTACTTCCAAAGGGGTTTCAATAGGGCAGAATGCCTCCCTTAAATAATTCATAATAATATACTCGTATAATGTAAACCAATATAATGACTCAAATTGACCTTCACGCCAGGAAGTTAGGTTGAGGTTGAGGTATCACAATGTTGTCGACTTCCCAACTTACAACCATCAACAAATTTTACTTTCGTCTCATCATATAGAACTAGAAAAAGTATAACATTTTATTAAAGCCTTGGACCCGAAAAGAAATGCTTATAATCATCTAAAAATGATATCAAAAATCAAATGAAAGGAGTTGAGAAAGTTTTTGGTTGAAGGCATGAAACTGTTTTAAAAAAGATATTCGACATGTAGTTGGAATAAATATCCTAAAATTGGAGTATTTATATTTCAGACATGCTTCATACTTTCCATATCAGCTGCAGGTAAAAGAGTCTCTAAAAATTGGTACAGCGCCAGCGCGCGGCGAGAAATTGGACTCTTTATAAGGGGACATTTTTTGAAACTTTCAAGATGAAACTGAAAAGACTTGCGTTTTAATTATTTTTCTTTTGATTTCGGGTATTTCTACATAATTTCATAATTTTTTTCAAAATTTAGTGCCTTAAATGGTCTTCTTTTTTTTAAAGAATGAAAAAAAAAATTAGTTTCATTTCTTTAACAAACACAAAATTAAATCCTAAAAACGCTGAATACTACGCTAAAATTTACGATGTTGGATGGCTGCGTTTTCAATAATATAGGGCTGGAATTCGACATATGTCTAACTAAGTTGTTAAATACATTTTTTTTTCAGTTGAAAGTCTGAATTTACGCAAATGGGTCGTTTAACTATCGCACAACGCATACAATTTGTTAAAACCTACTACAAAAATGGTGATTCTGCCACAGCCACATATCGTGCTTTAAGAGCAGATTATGGTTAACATAATCGTTCAACTACGCAAGCAATTGGTAAAATTGTGAAGAAATTTGAAGAGATTGGATTGGTTACAGATATTGTAAAGCCTGTGCATCATCATTTCGCTCGTACCACTGAAAATATCGCTGCTGTAAGTGAAAGTGTTGCCGAAGACCAGAAGGACTGTCGAACGGCACATTATGGCGTATTTTGCATTTGAATCTACACCTACATCCATATAATGTCCAGCTCACACAATAGCTGAAGCCAGCTGCTGACCATTCAATACGTCTTCGTAGATACGTTGAATGGGTGCTTCAACAACAGGCGAGGCGGTGGAAGGCGATTTTTCGAACAAAATTTTCTTCAGCGACGAACCACATTTCTCACTCGGTGGGTATGTTAATAAACAAAATTGTCTTATTTAGGGTTCTGAGAATCCTTAAGTAATTGAAGAGAGGCCATAACATCCATAAAAAGTCACTGTTTGTGCGCTCTTTGGTCCGGCGCGCCGGCGGAGTAGTGATTGGACCTTACTTCTTCGAAAACGATGATAGAACGACTATCGCTGTTAATTCGGAGCGTTATGGTCATATGATAACCGACTTTTTTGTGCCTGCTATTTAAGAATACGACTTGGAGAATATGTGGTTTTAACAAAACGGAGTCACATGCCACACAACCCTGGCGAATATGGTTTAGTTGGAAGAGCAGCGTAATAATGGATAACCCTGTATTTTAATAGGAAAAACAATACAAATTTTCTGGCTTTTTGCATTTATATTTTTGTAGCGTTCTTCGCATTTATAGGAATAGCAACAAGAACAATATTCAGCATTAAATGTACTTAAAACCCCTCTAAACTATTGTATGTTAGCTCTTATATTAGGTATATTTAGAAAAATTATTAATATATGTCTTACATTTAATTTTCGATAGCAAATATTGACCCATTTTTAGATATCGAATTAAAAAAAATCCATTTTTGATCTTCAAATATTATTTAGACAGTATAAAGGCTTGTGCAGAAAAAATTATTGTAAGCGGTTCATTTGTTCTTGAGAAAATTTAAAAACAAAATAATGATTTTATGGGGGGTTTCCTTCTGGAACAATTTAAAAATATTATTTTTTGACGAATTTTCACCAACAAATTTGTATGGGGACTACTGTTATTTCTAGTTTTAAAAAACGCCTTACGTGGATCAGCTTAAAATTTTAATTTCCAAGTTTATACTCAACCCACCCAATGGTTTGGGCTGTAGAGGCGGGGATAGACAGATAGACAGACGGAATCGGTGGACCTGCTTTTTTCGACTTCTCTACCATCGTAATGTCATGTTTGATTAAAATTTCGAGTTCAAAATTTCTAACGAATGCTAAACTTGCCATGTACATAGTTCCCATGCCATATATCTCAAGTAAAAAATCTAATAACAAAAATGGTCAATTTAATCTTTGAAATATTTAAATGTATAAGGTTAAGATACACAATATGTTATTTTAATTTTTTTCAGCCTCCTTTACAGAACATAAGGAATATTTGAAGCAGTTCGCAAAAACTCGTCTATATTTTAAGTGTTTGACAAAGATTCCTCGAGCGGAAAGACTTCTCACTGTCTGAACTGAAGGCGCTCTGGTCAACCATAAATCTTCAGGTAAAAATTATTATCACTTTTTAACCAACCCATATAAAGTTTTTTTAAAAAGACAAATTTCAATACAAATTTTATTTAAGTCATTTTATTTATATAAACAGCTTATATCAAAAATATAAAAAGTCTTACTACTTATTTAAAGCTTATTGCATAATTATTTTAGTCCTTAGAGGAATATCGAATTAAATCGATTAAGTGATGTTTGCATAGAAATTATAGCTCAAAAAATTGTCTTTTGAAGAAAACGTTTAAAACTAAATTAAAACTTGGAAGATACAAACAATAATGTGTAAATCTTTTACATTAGATAATATTCTAAAATTGAAAAAGAAATGTTTATATATATTTCTTTTCTTTTGTTTGGGAAATGCATGATTGACAAATTTTTTAAATAATGTACAAAAAATAATTGGAAGACGAGCTTAAAGTTAAATGTGTTTTTGTTTCATTCTCTTTTTTAAATTGCACATACGAGTTGATAGTAATTTTGAAAATAGAAAACTTATTTTATTTAGATTTTAAATGAAACTATTTAAATAATCCATATCGAAGTTACTCCCTAAATCATGGTCAACGCCTTCGCTGCCACTATTGTTGGTATCAGTTGACAGATTTCCACCATCCAGCTGCTGTCCATCAGAATCACTATAATCGAATGTATCTGACAAAAGCTTTTTGACATATTCAAATGAGACGAATTCATTACATTCGATTTCAACGTCCCCACTTTCAGCCTCACTGCCGCTACCACCGATAACGGTAAGGGCTGTTTCATGTTTGATCATTGCATTGCATCCTGCTAATGGTTGGTTGGCATTTGCCGAAGGATTTGCATCGTCGTCGACCATGTGAGATGACGAGAGGGGATGAAGCCTAACGAAACCGGCGGTGGCGGCGGACTGGCATCCATCAATCGAATTCTCGGTGCGAGTACTTTCGATTGTAACAATGCAATTAGACAGCTCATTAAAGTTCATTGAATTGCTATCAGCCGAAGCCGTGGGACTATTTAGAATGGCCATGCTGGAGTCCGAGGATATTGGTGGAGCATTTTCGTACCGATGATGGTGCTTTTCATGATGATTGTAAGTTGGGCGTAATTTAATGTTCTCGATCCCGAAGGATGACGGCGGCGGCAACGGGTAATGCTCACTAATGGCCGCCGCCGATGCACAAACAGTGTGGTTGCCATTGTCATTGCTGTTAAATGTGGGCTCGGTTTCGGTTTCGGTGGATCTTCCGGAAATGGCCATTGCCAAGGAGGACGATTTGTTATTCTTGCCCACGGCTGCTGTTGTAGCAGTGGTGAATGCATCCTCGAACAGCAGGTAATCACTTTGGAAAAAATCATCGGATTCGTGTAACGTGTGCATCAGTGGGCCCTGTCCCTGTCCCGGTGCCGGTGCCGATCCCAGGCGCTGCTGATGGTAATGGTGGTTCTGGTAGGCCGCTTGAGGCTGTTGCTGACGCAAGGTGCTCAGGTGCTGATTACTGGACGGCTTATTGTATTGAATGTTTGATGAAACCATTGAGGCGGTGATGGAATTTGTGTTGTGCGCGGTTGTTGTTGGTGTTGTCACCAATTTCGTTTGGCCCATCATCAGTGATGACTCGGAATGACGACGGATTTTCGACAATTGTTGCCGTGATGCAGACGACGACGCTGTTGTCGATGTGGCTGATGTTGAATTATTTATAGACGAACTAGAGGATTTTCGCCGACCGTTGATGTTGCCATTTCGGATTGAGTGATTTTTTACATGTTTACGGAGACTCGATGGATCTGTGTAACGTTTCGTACATCCGGCTATTTGGCAGGCATATGGTTTCTGTAAATACAAAAACAAAAAGAGAAAACTAAATTAAAACAATAAAATTTGGTGAAGTTAACGTATTTTTCAATTGAAAATATTACACAAATTTTCAAAGTGATGTTAAGGTACAGTCAGCAGCTCAATGTTTTTAAGATTGAGAACTCATGGACAAAAAAGGCAAGACTAATGGAGTAATGGACACCAATACTTCCCTTATATTTAATGCAAACTGTAAGAGTTCTGACCACCATTGCTATGTTTAAACCCAGTGAGAGTGTTAGAAAAATAGAAGAGGATTTAGAAGTATGTAGATACCGGTGTTCATTGGTCTCGAGGTTTTGAATATCAAAACGGGAAGAAAAAAACAGAGTTCAGTAAAGCCATCTACATGTCTTCTTGAAAAACATTATCTACATATGGTAAATAGTATGTCTAAAATTCAAGATTCAAGATTTGTTTATTGAAATTTTATATATATGTATATACAATTTGATAGTCTTAAGATTAATTAGATCCATAGAATTATAATAAAATAATTAGTACATTGGCTTAGGATTAAATTCAAATATTGTTTAATATAAATGGCATTCTTAAAATAAAAGTCGGTTGACTTGGTTATCCTAGGGGTGTTCCGTCCGGGTTGCCATTGTTGATGGTTTAAGGGTTGGTGGCAGGCTTAGCCACGTCGCGTGTTGTTCCTTTGTATTATATTTTCATCCATAATGTCCATAACCCGTGGTAGTACCCGTGACATGATGGTTAGTGCGTTCGACTCTCATGCCAGAGGTCTTGGTTCAATCCCTGCCTGTACCATCTAAAGATTTTTTCACAGGTACTGCCTACTGCGATCAATTGACAAATTCACCAAGAGTAATTCTTGTCATGAAGAGTGCTTTCTCAAATTAGCCGTTCGGATTCGTATCAAAACTGTAGGTCCCCTTCATCCCTGATAACAGTACTCGCACACAGGAATGGTTGAGAGTTGTAAGTCACTAGGCCCTGGTTCTCAAAGAACTGTTGCGCAATCTAATTTATTTATTTATTAATGTCCATAACGCTGAGGTACCTGGGCTCTGACAGTCATTGTTAGGTTGTCATCCTTCTTATAAAGTTGGTTCGGGTGCCTTAATAAGTTACCTACTAGCTTCTTAGCCAAAAGTAGAAGGTAGTACCTAATCCAGTGTGATTATTCTCAGAATAGATACGGTCGTTTTTGTAGTGTTTTTGAAGCTCCCTGTCGAAGACAAGACCAAAAACTTGATCCGTATTTGTATTTTTATAAAAGAGCTTTTAAAATACAAATTACAAAAATCTTACTTTCTCCAAACAAAATTACTTTTGGGCTTTTTGATTCGAAAGCCAGTGACAGATGGAAATGCGCTTATTCAACTTGTAATCAAAGTTTCAGTTGCAGCAACATTATCGCTATATCTTACTAGGTATTGTTTTCAATAACCCCTTTTAGGGATTTTTGAGCTTTTACGCTTTATTAGTACCCGTGGCGATATAGTTATTGCGAAAGGCTGTCTTTCCAGAAATTTTGGAATTTATTCCAGCTTGTTCCACGTAAAGTTTTTTCACAGTTAGTGTCTGTTGCGAAAAATTCATAAATCCTCCATGAGTACTTCTTATCATGAAAAGTGTTTTCTCGACCATTCATATCGGTTACATAACTCGCACACAAAAATAGTTACATGCAAGTTGTAAGCATAGACACACCATATAAAGACCGGAAACCAATCTGTCATTCTGGTTTGCCTACAAGCTGAAACGTCAATTCTCACGCACCCTTATTTCTAACATCAATTCCCCACAACTAAAGACAATTCACCACCCGCTAAAGTCAATTCACAACGAAAATAAAGTAGAGTGATGAGAAATTCTTTAGGGGAGGCACCTAGTGGCTACGGCGACATTAGCTATTGCATTTTTTGGGAAGAGTACGATAACTCAGGCGACAAAGTTTGATGACGGATTTGTATAGAACAATTAAAAACAAGTATTTCTTACTATGGGAGGGGGTCTATTTCCTCCCGTTTAGGAGGTAGGGGCAATTTAAAAAAATATGTACGTTAAATGGAAAAAATAATGGTAATACTTACAACTAAGTTTTATATATTTTTATATATGGTGTAATCTATGGTTGTAAGCCCCTATGCCCTGGTTCACTATGAGCTGTTGCGCCATTTAATTTATTTATTTATTTGCGCATTGAGTTTGAGTGGACTAGCGCTTAGGTTGCCAACTTTTACTAAATTTGACTGACCCTATAAAATGTTCCCAGTTTAAGTTTACCTTTAAACCAAAAATACTCCATTACCAAGATCGGAATCTCAGACTGACATTTTGGTTTGCCTACAAGCTAACTACACACTAAATGTGAGAAAGTGTGCGTGAAATGATGCAAAAACCAAACACATTCTCACATTTAGTGTTTCGGCCCATCAAAATGCTTCTTATAGTCCTCAGCCCCATCTAAATGTTTCATGGCCTCGTTCAAAAACTAAACAATCCTAACCAACAGAATCTGAAGTGCTGACATGGTCTTAAATTGGAAGATTTTTATAGCTTTTTAATTTAAATCCAAATAAATGTTGTAAATGTATATTAAATAAAATAAAATTGACCAAATACATATTTAATGATTTATTAGTGCTGTATTTTGTTAACTTAAATTATTTGCGAACGCAACATGCGCTGCAACTGGTTAAGTAAAATTGGAAATGGACAAAAGTGTAACTCTATACTTTGTAAAACAACAAAACCGACAATTTTTTCAGCTGTAGTTTGCTTAGAGCATTTTTTTTGGCGGCGGGCGTTAGAAGTTCAGGTGGAAACAATAGGCGGGTGTCTCCGTATTTTTTTGTTTTGTACAGACAATGCTACGAGAAACATTCTTGTGAAGTTCCATTGCCAACTTTAGCTAGTTCAGATTCCTCAATTAGATTAGTATTTTCATCATTTAAGCAGTTCGATAATTGCAAGACCAAATTTTAGTTTTGTTTGTTGCAGAAATATTCCTGAAAATTACTTTTTGGGGGACTATGTTAGAGTTAGAATTTTGTTTGCAGTTAGATTTTGGAATAAAAATTTGAGGGAACCATGTTTTAAAAATAAGTTGCTTTGTGTAAAGCATCTTTAAGGAATAGAAATAGGCAATATGGTTACACACAATACCAACTCAATGAGTGCAATAAATAGATTTAAGTATCTTTTTTTATTCCAATATGGGGAAACCGAACACCCAATAATTGGCTGCTATTAATGCTATTTTTTTTTTCTAAAAAGTTGTTCTTTAATGAACATACCTAAAATATTATTGGCTCTCTCAAAAATATTTTTCTACGATAACCTCTGCTTTATATCTGAAAACTATTGTTTATGTATATTTTCTTCCATGTTCTGCATTTATAAAATAATATGATGGTTAAATTAAAATAAAAATAAAAACACATTTTGTAAATGTTTCTTTATTTATTTATTTAAATTACTTTAATAATTATCACAACATATATTTTAATATTTATGCGACGCGTTTCGGATATATATATCCATCATCGGGCACTGTGCCCGATGATGGATAAATACAAATACATATGCTTCCATTAATCAAGAATGTTATGGATGAGGTATAAATATACTTGGATTAATTAAATTGATACAAATTTTAATTAATTGCAAAAAAAATATTTGAATTCAATAAATTGCGCTCGCACACTTAACTTGATGGTTCTTCGAACGCATCTTTGATACAATAATCCGAAGTTAATTATGAAATTTAAAGAATTTCGTAGTGATTGCTGTAAATGAGTGAATTAATAATATTAAACTGATGTTGAACATGCTTTTTTCAAGACAAAAATGTACATTGGTTCGCTATCAACAAAATGACTGCAAAACTAAAGCTTAAAACTGACTTTTTAATCGAAAAAAGTAAAAAGAAAAATCTGAAAAAAAACTTATTAACCTCCATATTTTGTTTTTGCTTTGCAAAGTGCCGCTAGCCCACGGCATAGTTTTTTTTTCTGTTTGTTTTCACATCTATTTATGGACTAATTGTCAAAATTACAAATACAACAATGTAAACAAACGGGTTTTGGAGACGGAAACGTACGAAAGATTCCGATCTTGGTAAATGGAGTATTTTAGCTTTCAACTTAAAAATTATCTGGAAAAGTACAGTAATAAGCATCTAAGGTACATATCTGAACTCTTATGATATTATTGCAGTTGGAGTTTTTTTTTTAAGTCTATTAGAATAGTGAACTGTTGCATACTGAAAACTTATATTTACGAGTAATAATATAATTTTCAACAGAATCCATTAAAATTGCTTCAAATCTTTTCCATTGTTTTTATAAATTTTAGTGAAGGTTCCAAGTTATTCTTTTTATTTCAACCACAATTTACAAATTAATATCAAAATATTCTTCCATCGTTACCTTTACCGAAAATGATTTCAATTTCAACATGAATTTCCTAGAACTAGGCAACATTTGCATTAATATAGTTTTTGTGTAAGGTTATGGAGGAGGATAAACTTTAGTAAAAAACTAATTTCAATTATTATGTTATTTTTTTACGAAAATGTTGTCATTACAGTCTTGTGAAACCATACAAGTTTTTCAGGACCATTCTCGTGAAGGTGTTGTTTTTTATTTGTATATTAATCTAAAAACTTCCATCCATTAAAGTTTGAAATGTCACTGTTTTGCGGTTTATAATGTGAATTTGTTAAAACAGAGACCTTTATTTTTCTACGTATGTACATTTTTTGATAAAAGGCTTAAGCCTAATCCGAACAGCTAATTTGAGAAAGCACTTTTCATGACAAAAATTACTCTTGAAGGATTTGTCAATTCCTCGCAAGAGCCAGTATCCGTGAAAAGAGTTTTAGATGGCACAGGCAGGGATTGAATCAAAGACCTCTGGCATGACAGTACTACGCGATAACCATCACACCACGGTTACTACTCCAAGTTTAACCATATAAAAAACGCGTAAGCTTTGACTTTTTTTAAATGTCTACAGTTCGTTGGCCTTCTATGGTACTATTTCTCGTAGTATAAAGTTTTCTCAAAATTGTACGCTCTACTAAACCTTCCATTATGGTTGATCTCTAACTTTTACCAAAAAAGCAGTACGGGACACTTAACCTATTTTTTTTTAAAATAAAATTCTGGATTTTCTGCTAATATCTCGAACATGACAAGACCTAAATAAATCACAGTTAGAGATAGATTCAATTACCTGTTAAGATTTATGTATAGTTAACTAGATATTAAGCTGTTGTAGCATTGAATTTTCATACATTTTCGAACAAAATATAAGAAAATATCGAACTAGTATCTTAAAAATATAAATGTTACCATTATGATTCCGAGGACGTTTTTAAATTTAATTTGCTATAGAATTGTGTCTGATTTCGTTTTCAGCAGGACTCACAATTTCCAAGATATAGCAGAACTGCATGAACTTTATGAAAAAAATTAAATAGGTGGCCCCTACTGCCTCGTTTGTTTGAGTTAAAACTGTAGAGCGTAAAATTAATAATAATACCGTATAAGGCTTTGAACTAAGTACATTTAAAAGAAATTACTTTGGTCGACAAATAAGGGTTTTTCTCCTTTCCTACAAATAAAACAATACTTTTTTAAATTTTTTTAAATAATTACATACTCGTATATGCCCTTTATTTGAATTTCGCCTTCACATCAGGTTTTTAAAATATAAAAAAAAAACAACAAAAAACGAGGTTTTCTTTTACCATAAAATAATATGATAATTTTGAAAAGTGCAAATGTTTCTTTCGCAGATAAAATTTAAATCATTTTAGTATTTTACTAAGTTTTTGGAAATTCTCATTAAATATTTCTCTTGACTTGACTCTAAACGAAGTTTTGGGGAAAGCTTGAATTTAATACTTTTATAGTTTTGAAAAATACGTTTGAGGATAATTATTAGTGCTGTTTTCGAATCCAACTTTTAATTTTGATTATTTGCTCAAGTTTTAAAAATAACCGTTTTCATTATTATTTTTATATTTATAAATAAACTAGCTGACCCGGCCTCGCGTTGCTGTGGCTAACGTTTTTTATCATTGTTGTAAAGTATTTAAGGGGAACGGTAGGAGAACAGCAGACATAGACACCGCCATGCTTTATTACATAGATGCCATTTGTAAAAAAACATGGCGCCTTCATGACTGATGTTCTTTTACCTATAGGTACTCCTTATTACAATTAAATTATTATTTACGAACGAAGACGGAAATGTTAAAGCTGATATAAACATCTACTGGTTTTGGGATTTGAAGGGGAAGGACTTTGAACACAATTGATACAAAAGAATTAAATTTAAAATGTATTATTATTTTTATTCAAATTTCTAACAAATCAGTACCTATATTACAAAGTTTTTAGTAAATAACATGTGACAGTTAACCTTAAAAATGAGGTAGGTAGGGCGGATAGTTTAAAATCTTCTAACAATAATATTTATTATTTTAAATTGGAAATATTTTTTATTTCAATTTAATTTAGCACTAATCGGTGCACAATATTGTTGGTTAACCTGTCTCTCGCTAACACAAATAGGTTAGACGGTTTTCCTACACGTGAACATACAACATATAGCTGCCCATGAGAAACACATGGATTTTCCAAATCTACACCACAAATGGACATAGTTTGGTTTATAATGCCAAACGCTAAACAAATTGGAAACTGTAACCTTCTGAAGGGTATGCTTGAATCTGACGATATCATTGGAATACGTGGAAACAGAACTACTTTTCCTTTAAAAATTCCAGTTAAAATGGCTTCTTCAATAAGAATATTTCCAGTGATCTTTTTGATGAACAAACGTGTACCGTTGCATAATTGAGATGGATTAAATTACGCAAACAAAAATTAGGTGAACGAATCTTTAATCGGAGATTA
This sequence comes from Eupeodes latifasciatus, assembly GCA_920104205.1. Classification (NCBI taxonomy): domain Eukaryota; kingdom Metazoa; phylum Arthropoda; class Insecta; order Diptera; family Syrphidae; genus Eupeodes; species Eupeodes latifasciatus. The sequence goes on along the minus strand of OV049924.1, from coordinate 303,400,024 downwards.
TGTGGTGACATTCCAGGTACCTATATCTAGTGAATTTAAAAATTAATTTTTATTAAGAACAGTATCGATTGAGTCACAAGACATCAGATCGCCTGGTAACAACTGTTTTATTTGGAAGTTTATTTCGTCAACTTTAACATTTTTGGCTTCCAAAATAGCACCATGACTGAGCCAGTTATGATTCAAGTAATTACTCTGTATATCTGGAAACATACTTTGAATCAATTAATTTTTTTTTCCTGTAGAACAGTGCAGAAATTGTCTTTCAGTTTAATGCATTGCGTATTTGTTTGCAAATCTATTTTACCGTTTGCAATATCTAGTAACTGTTCGAAAATTGCTAACACCAAAAATTGAAAAAGTAAAATTCACTGTATTTCGTTTACTACAAAAAAAAATTAACCTATACTTTAGACTTAGCAACATTTGGTGGTTATGCTATTAAATCGTAGCTTATATGAAACGTTCGGAAGTTTTACATAGCGCCATCTATTGAATACTTACTCAATGTCGCCATCTGTTAATCGTTTGGTGCTAACAGACAATTGTGATCGTCAAATAATAGACAAACAATTAGCAATAAAATACTATTGCGATCATAAATTGAGATTTATAAGCTATTCTATCTTTCAATTTGGATCAAACTGCACACGGTGTACAAATTTGATTAAAATCGGTTAAGTAGCTTAGGAGTCTATCGCGGACAAACAACTTGATACCTACGTAATTTATATCGGGTGATGTTTTAAGAGCTTGAGAACTTTTAAAAAAAAAAAAAACGCATAAAATTTGCAAAATCTCATCGATTCTTTATTTGAAACGTTAGATTGGTCCATGACATTTACTTTTTGAAGATAATTTCATTTAAATGTTGACCGCGGCTGCGTCTTAGGTGGTCCATTCGGAAAGTACAATTTTGGGTAACTTTTTCGAGCATTTCGGCCGGAATAGCCCGAATTTCTTCGGAAATGTTGTCTTCCAAAGCTGGAATAGTTGCTGGCTTATTTGTGTAGACTTTAGACTTGACGTAGCCCCACAAAAAATAGTCTAAAGGCGTCAAATCGCATGATCTTGGTGGCCAACTTACCGGTCCATTCCTTGAGATGAATTGTTCTCCGAAGTTTTCCCTCAAAATGGCCATAGAATCGCGAGCTGTGTGGCATGTAGCGCCATCTTGTTGAAACCACATGTCAACCAAATTCAGTTCTTCCATTTTTGGCAACAAAAAGTTTGTTAGCATTGAACGATAGCGATCGCCATTCACCGTAACGTTGCGTCCAACAGCATCTTTGAAAAAATACGGTCCAATGATTCCACCAGCGTACAAACCACACCAAACAGTGCATTTTTCGGGATGCATGGGCAGTTCTTGAACGGCTTCTGGTTGCTCTTCACTCCAAATGCGGCAATTTTGCTTATTTACGTAGCCATTCAACCAGAAATGAGCCTCATCGCTGAACAAAATTTGTCGATAAAAAAGCGGATTTTCTGCCAACTTTTCTAGGGCCCATTCACTGAAAATTCGACGTTGTGGCAGATCGTTCGGCTTCAGTTCTTGCACGAGCTGTATTTTATACGGTTTTACACCAAGATCTTTGCGTAAAATCTTCCATGTGGTCGAATAACACAAACCCAATTGCTGCGAACGGCGACGAATCGACATTTCACGGTCTTCAGCAACACTCTCAGAAACAGACGCAATATTCTCTTCTGTACGCACTGTACGCATTCGTGTGGTTGGTTTAATGTCCAATAAAGTAAACTGAGTGCGAAACTTGGTCACAATCGCATTAATTGTTTGCTCACTTGGTCGATTATGTAGACCATAAATCGGACGTAAAGCGCGAAACACATTTCGAACCGAACACTGATTTTGGTAATAAAATTCAATGATTTGCAAGCGTTGCTCGTTAGTAAGTCTATTCATGATGAAATGTCAAAGCATACTGAGCATCTTTCTCTTTGACACCATGTCTGAAATCCCGCGTGATCTGTCAAATACTAATGCATGAAAATCCTAACCTCAAAAAAATCACCCGATATATATGAAGATTTCAAAAATTTGATATAATAGAACTGTGTAGTATAGACAACAGATTCGTTACAAGAACGAAACTTACTTTCAAACCGTTGAGAATTGGATTATAGATTTGGGAAACGATCACATATTTTTTTGAAAAAAGCTACCTCATAAATTAAGATAGCCTCAAAACGCTTTTTATGTGATTTTTCGAATTTTAAAAAGAAATATCTCTAAACCCGACGTGATACTTGAATTTTGAAGTCGGATTTAATTGGAGGCCATTAAAACCCATTGAAAAAGCGCAATTTTATTTTTATTTTATTATTTTTCAAAAACAAGAACCAATATCCGCTTATCATTATTATTTAAAAAAAATCAATGTCCTCTCTAAGGCCGGAACACAGAAGTGACAGCACAAAAACAACGGCGCCCAAGTCCATTCTTTTATTCGGCTTGAATATTTTGTCTTCCACTTTTATTTTTATTTTTGTAGTTTTATTCATGAAACAATTTTATGTTGCGTGAAATGAAAACGAGAGCCATTGCCATCATTTTCGCTCATCTTGTGTTTTTTTGTCTGTTTCATTGTTTCGTGTTTGAGCATAAAAACGAACTCATCCCGTTCGCTAAATTACACCGCCTTCCCCCCTTTCGAACACACTCTCCCTTCCCTATCCCCACTCCATGTCCTGTCCATGGAACTGCATTCTCCAGCTCCATCTCCATTCCATTCGGATGCTCCTGACTGATTTATTGCGGTGAACATGTGGCTAAAGTGTCACATTTTGCTTGGAAAATGTGTACCAAATTGCACACGCACTCATTCTCTTGTTTTCGTTTTCGTCCTCATCGTCATCAACATCATGAGTCGCAATCGCCACCGAAGCGTTTATACCTCGCGCCACTTGAAACAATCGGACAGCTGCTACTAGCTGCTATTGCTGCTGGTTCTGGTGCTACACTATGAGACACGCTGGACACATAGAAAATTCAAGTGCACAACATGTGTGACTGTGACTCTGCGCCTCTGTGCACAGTGCAAGTAAAGAGATACAGTACATTCCTTGATGTACTTGGCATCTTCAATTTTCGAATTCATTTAGGATGAACTTCAAGGATAATTACGCTACACTCATCTCGAATGATGTGCAACAAGATAAAGTACCTTAACTTCACTTAGAAAATATACGAGTACATACTACATAAATGTACAGATACATACGGTACACATTTATAGCAAGAGTATCTCTATCTATCTAAGAGTTGAGAGGAGCACTTACCGTATCGTAATGGGTCCTTTGATGTTTCGCCCGATCCGAGCTGTTACTAAATGCCTTCAAGCAGCCCTTATACTGGCATCCATATGGTCTTTCGCCAGTATGAGATCGTTGGTGAATTTTCAAGTTTTCTAAACGTGAAAAAGCCTTATTGCAACCCGAGAACTGAAAAAAATGAAACAAAATTTTAAAAAATGTTTAAAAATTAAATTGCTTTTAAAATGAGTTCCATATCCAACTTCATTACGAATAAGAAGATGAAAACGAAAGAAAAATAAAAATAAATTATTTTGATTATTATATTGGTGCAATTCAGAAAAGAGTGTTTTAATTATGTGTACTTTATAAATGATTACATACGAGTATACTCGTACATTTTTAACTTTGAAGATTCTTTTTGTTTCAAAACAATGATACCTACGAGGAAGCCATTTAAAAAAGACACCGAGAAATATCTTTCATGTTCATAAAGTGCATTTTAATTTGTTCTTTTACGACTGATAATTATTATAAAACGTGATTTGTAATGTTCAAAATCACTGTTATTCAAATTGAAGTGTACACATAAAATAGTTCATAGCTTGAACTCATTTAGAAAATTTATATTTCAAAAAGGTAAACTTCATATGTGTTTTGTAGCTAAGGTTAGGTTAAAGCGGCGGTTTGTGATGGAGTAGGACACACTTAGGTAATATAATGGCCCATTGTGATAATAAATATAATAGGTGGCGCAACAGTCCGTTGAGAACAAGGGCCTAGTGACTTACCTCTCAACCATTCATGTGTGCGAGTACCTACTGTTGTCAGAAATAGAGGGAACCTACAGTTTTTTAAGCCGAATCCGTACGATTAATTTTTTCATGACAAGAATTACTCTTGGAGGATTTGTCAATTCAAGAGGCAAGAGGCAAGAGGCAGAACCCGTGAACAACTTTCTTTACGAAACGTGAAAGACGGGCATGTACAGAGAAGGTGAAGAACTGTTTCCTCCTCTTCCTCATCCATTCAGCTTCTGTAAAATTCATTTGAGAATACGCCTAACCGCGTGGTCATGTTATTCCCCCTTATGTTTTCCTTCTTCATAGCGTCTTGCTATTCTGGTTGTAGAGACAGAGTAGAGAAGAGACAGGTGGTATCCAAAGTTGCAGGTAACCTCGTAACTTTTAACGAAAAGAAAAATTATAAGCAAGACTATTTATATATTTTTGGAAAACATGATTGCACCTAATTCTTCCTCAAAACATTAACGACTTCATCTTTCATATTTCTGACCAAAAATATAGTTAGTAAACCAAAGATTAACGTAATTATCATTAAAAGTAATGGTCCTAAAATGGATCATAATGGTACTGCAATAGGCAAGTTTAAGGGTTCATGTATTTCAGCATGGATTTTGTAGCAATAATCAGTGTGCCCAAGGGTCCCGTTTTGTCCCAACTTAGTAACTTGGTAAGTTAGCTTTTTACATTAGTTTTCAGACTCTTATGTGTCATCCTTTCTACTTATATGTGGCACCGCAACAACACAATATGATAAGCTCATGAAATTTCGACCTTAACATCATTTTGCAGTTACATTTTTACATTTTTAAAGCATCGTGTTTTCAGACACGATGCAAGAAATTGTCCTTTACTTCTGATGTGGCTACAATTTAGAGACATATATGTACATATGCGTCCAAAATTTGAGTATAACTCCCGTTTCTCTATAAATGCCCATCAGTTTTATCCTTTAGCTTGAACTTACTGTGAAGTATAGAGATTAGTTCTTTAGCCGTACTACGCGAATGTTTAGTTTATATTTAGTTTATATTTTATTCATGACACGCTTTCACTGTAAGATATATCTTATTAATATAGTGAAGCTTTTTTTATTGTACATTAACTACGTTATTTGAAATTAAACACATTCAGTTTAAAATAATAATACTTTCTTAAAATATTTATTTGGATTGGCAATGATTTCCATATGCGTACAAAGTTTACAAAGAACTGTCGTTCATACTTGAACCGTGGAATTACAAAAAGACACGACCTATTTTTCCAAGTAAGTATTTGGATGAAAACTACATCAAAGTTTTTTGCTGTTTCAACGAACTCTATGCGACAACATTTTAAAATGATAGGGAAAAACAGATAAAAGTTCATTGACATAAATTGAAAATAGAAGGGAACCGAGAATAGAACCCTGTGCTACTCCACTACTAGTAAGAGTTTATTTGTCAGATTGCACTAGAAGAAAAGTAAAACGAGTTTAAGAGTTTTCCACAAAGTAAAGAATGGTATAGCATATCAAAGACCTTTGCAAAGTCCAAAAGTACTAAAAATGTTGTATACTTACTGAAGATCGATGGCCTTTCGAATATCCTCTGTGACACTGTAATACCTACAACTATTTTTCCTACGGAAGCCGGACAGCTTGGAAATTAATAAATTTTCATATTTAAGAAATCTAAGAAATCTAATCTAATTTGAGCTTATATGTTTTTTTTTAAACTTTTGAGAGAAGAGGTAGGATAGATGTCGGCCTAAAATCATTACACCTGGAGGATTTAAGCGCTGGTATAATTTTTGCCCTTTTCCATTGAATTGGAAACTCACTTATCGAAACAATTGAACTAAAAATATGGGTTATATATGGTAGAAACTGAAACTGAGAAGCACTGACAATAAAAGTTTAAGAAATAAGGGATGCATTTGATCAAGACCTTCTGCGTTTGAATTATTAGAGGGGTCATTTGACTACATCTTCAGAACAAATAGTAGTTTGGAGTTGGAGTTTCTCTATTATAAGCGGTTGGTACAGTGGTAATGGTGGTGTTGGAGATAGAGCTGGGAACGAATTCCCAGTTCAAGTTTGAGCGAGCCCATAATTGAATTTCAAAGCTCCATTATGTACTATAAATATTTGAATATATGTATGTACATATGCATTTCATACAGACTTCGTCTACTTACACTTCAAGCCCATATAACTGATTCGTCCTTCGTATTTATCTTTAAGTTTTGGTTAACCAAAATTTTTCATAAAGAGCAATTGTTTTCCCGTTTAAATATGGATAACTCCCCAACATAAATCTTCCCTCGAATATGACTTAAAAGGTCGTTAGGTTACATTCACAGACCCTTTAATGAGTAATGTCTCATAATCATTTCTGTTTCTTTATTTTTATTTGTTCAGCTCAAGTTCTTTGCTCTGGTTTTTCATTGTCGTTAGCAACAAATGGAAGATTTTTGAAATTCCTGCATAAAAATTGTCTTTCTCTTTGGAGTATTCCTTTTTTTTTGTATATATTTCTCTTTCGTATTACTTTGTTTACTTTATCACAATTCGTTTTGCAAGACTTGTTGTTGTTGGTACTCTTGTTGTTACTCTGTTGCGCTACTCGTTCTGCTATCTTTTAGATACAATTCCAACTCAACCTAATCAAATCATACTTTAATTTTTGATCAAAAAGAAAAACAAAATGCGAATTTTGTTCGGTTCGTTTTGCAATCCTTTCGAACAAGAAGAAGAAGAAGAAGAAGAATTCTATTGTTTTAATAGGAATGAAAAAATTTCCTTTACTTAAAAATAGTAAGGAAGTACTTGGTTTGATAGGAGCCGAGCATAAGCTAACCTAGTAAACTTGTTAACTTACTCGTAGAAGCATTTTGTTTTATCATTTTATATTTATATACAGAACTATGTTTATATGTATTTTTGTGCATCTTGTTTTTATTTTTTATTATTTGCATTTGCTTTTGAAATATTGAAAAGAGGATTGCTTTCGCTTGTTCTCATAATTAATGCTAAAAGGATGCTCTTTTCTTGAAAAGTTATTGTTCAATTTGCTGGTCGAATAAACGTAAATATTTTCTATGAGATGAAAGTATCTTATCTATCTATATAATAGCAGCCAAGCAGACCTCTTTCTCTCTCTCTCTGTCTCTTTCTGACGGGTTACAGACTGTTTTCAATGATAATGATGGAAGGTGAACGTTATATATACCTACATATATATAGTAAAAGTCCTTTGCAGAGGAGGTGGGGATTGGATGGTCTTTTTGTTACAATATCATTTGATAAAGTGCTGCAGGGTTCATAGAAACGAGTATCTACCAAGAGTTCAGTGGACGAAGATGGTAATTGTTTAAATTTGTTTATTTAATTTGAATATTCATGAGGCTCAATCAATTTGTCTGGGATGTACATATATTTGTTTATTCTTTTAGTTATTTTACATATTGTACAATTTCTTCTATTTAAATAAATTTATCTCAAAATATCTAAAGGTACATGGACTTCTATTAAAACAATTTAAGGATTTTACAGCGCTTGCGGCGATGTATGTACTCGTATAGCTCAAGGAGATTTAGATTAATATTGCTTTTCAAAAATTGTTTTTATGGTCTTAAAGTTATCATTTCCTCAAGTTAAGAGAAGGTATTCTATAATTACATTGGAAAATAAAGTTCTTCGTTTGAAGTTATAATTTTTAAATTTAGTGACCAAAAAAATCTTTAAGTAATAATTTCATTACAGAATCGCTTCTGAAAATAAATGCAAGGATTTTGGACACGCTACTCCGGGCTTACCACAAAGTCGATTCCAATCATACATATTGTGAATTGATAACACTAGTTGGTTTTTTTCCTGACAATGAAATTCCACTTTTTCAGTGGGATTTGATGGCCTTAATCCAAATCCGACTCCAAAATTAATGTATCAAGTCAGGTTTTTGAGATATAACCTCTTAAAATTTAAAACAACAATTGTGTAGGGCTTTTTTAGATTATCTTACTTTATGAAATAGCTTTTTTCAATAAAATCCGTGATGGTTTTCCAAATCTATAATTCTTTTCATTAATATTCAGCTGAAATATTTAGGTAGGTATATTGTTTCATATAATTCGAAAAATCTTCATAAGTTGTAATATTTCATCTATCTTACAAAAATCTGAAAGACACTCTACCTACACCATTTATACTAAAACGATTTTTAATAGTAAAAGGCAAGACGGTTTGAAAGTTAGTTTTGTTCTTGTAACGAATCTGTTGTTTACACAGTTCTTTTGTATCATGTTTTTGAAGTATGTATATATTAAAAAATATAAAAAATGTATATTAAAAAATATAAAAAACGGGTATTTTTAAAACTTGAACAAACAATAGTTAGAATTAAAATTTGGATTTGAAAACATTACTAAAAATTAATTTCAAAATGTTTTTTTTTTAGAACTATGAAAGTATTAAATTCAATTATTTCTCAAAACTTCATAAAGACTCATAACTAATGAGAATTTCCAGAAACTAGGTAAGATATAAAAGTATCTTGTTGTTTTTAGCATTTTTAAAGGAGAATATTTTAAAAACCTTATGTATGATAGAATAATTAAGAGGCAAGTTTCGAATTAAGGACATCTTAATCATTTCAAAAAGTATTGTTTTGTTAGTGGGACCGGGATTCTGTCGACAAGTGTAATTTAGATCTTAAAACCTATATTTTCTAGCCTGCAAAGCTTGAATGAAAATACGATTTTAAATTGCATAAATGTATGTACGTTGAAGAAGTGGAAATAAAGTTAAATTTTCCTTACAAAATGAATTTATAAAAGTTTTAATTGCACTGATATATAAGATTTATATACGAGTACATAATTTCTTCGATTTGAAGCTTTAACCTATAAGTCAAAATTATCTTTAATTTTCAAAATTATTAGATTCAGATGCGATCAAAATGTAAATATTTCGAGTTTCGAAGAAGCACCTGCTTGGTGGTAAACACATGTTTTAATGTACAATATCTAAAGATATGTACGTACATATCATTCTCTTCTCGGTATTGTCTCAGTCTTACCATCCTGATGGTTATCATCCCAAAATTGTATATTGTCATTTCTTTTAGATGTGTTTTTGAGGTGTAAGTCTGATGGTGGCCATAAAATTATGCTTTTCCTAAGGTTTTTGATGGCTTTAGTTCGAATACTACCTTAAAATCAATCCATCACATTAGATTTTTAGGAACAACTCCTTATAATTCAAATAGTACAGGCTTTTTTAAGATTATGTTAATTCATGAAGTAGATTTGTTTTTAATATAATTTCCAAACCTACAACCTTTTCCTTCAATTTTTCAATATATTCTTTTAGTATAGTACTTATTTTTCAAAAAACCTAATTAGTTGTAAGTCTTCAGCTGCGCCAAAACTTAGCCTTGAAAGAATGGTGAAGCATTTATGCTAAAATGATTCTTAACAGAAAAACGCAAAACGGTTTAAAAGTAATTTTTGGTCCTTTCAAGGATTATTGTTTTGTTTGTGCTGCAGGCCAAAAAAAAACTAATTTTGTCGAACATTGTAATTTTCTTAAGACCTAAAAATAAACGCCTACAAATATGGAGGAAAATTGATTGCTAAAGTTGACATTTTAGGACGTGAAATCCGGACAATTATTAAACAAATTTCTGGACAATTTTTGATTTTTCATAGCAACATGTTTTTAGACGATTTTCAACCCATCAAAAATATATCAAAAAATATTTAAATGAACAATACATTCAAAATAAAGGGTGTTTTATTCCCTGAAACTATAAAACGCGAAAAGATTGACGAGACCTCGGCGAAAGTTTTGTTCTAAAATATACAGCCTCGTCTCGAATCTTTTTAAGATAATATCGACTCCTTAAGGTTTTACGAGTAGAAAAAGATAATTTTCACAGCACAATTTAAAATTATTTTGAGTGGAGCGTTTTCAAGCGGCCCGTGCCGTTTCGCACGGGTAGACATAAATAGGTACAGATATTTAAGTTATAAGCATGCTAATTAAAACGACCATGAATCACTAAATTAGAAAACATTTGTTTGTCCTATCATTAATACTCTTCGCAGCGTATGCGGTGAAAGACATTTTATGGCTAATTTTTTTACACCTTCGGTTGGTTTTAATAGGAATTTCTAAAAATGTATGTATATCGTTATCTAGTACTAAATATAGCCTATGTTACTCAGTGAAAATGTAGCTTTCTAATGAAAAAAGAATTATTAAAATCGGTCCAGTACTTTTTGAGTTTATTCGTTACATACAAAAATACAAATCTTTCCTCTTTATAATATTAGTGTAGATAATTTTTTTAAGTTAAATATTGAAATGCTGTAAACTGATGGGATTTGACTTAAGGGCAGGATTTTAACATATTTAAGGCGATTTTAAATTTCATTAAAGGACATGAAAATCAGTTTGGCATACAAATTCCCTTAATAAGAAGATATTTTTAAAATATTTGCCAATTTTAATCTTTGTTATTTTTAAGGAAAGATGTGTATGATTACTTAATTCAGTGTTTGAAGTGAACAATTTTAAAATTTGGTAGACTTTTATAGAAATTTGACGTAGTGTTACACCTCATCTAATCCAATAATTATTTTTTAGGTCAGCCTATTGAGAAATTGAGACATTAAAAAAAAAGATATATTTCGAATAAAATTCTGATTAACTTTTGTTAAAACTATGTTTTCCATTTTGGGTAATATTTTTAAGTAATTGAATTAATAGCCACTTTTTTGTTTATATACCTATAAGAATGCTCCAAGTTCCCAAATTTCTCGCGATTTTAGCGGATTTTAAGTGTTCTGAAATTCTACTTCTAATAAAAATACAACTAAAACGGTAGAAAAATCCTAAAGAAATGTCATATTATGTTTAAAAAGTGCAATTTTGTTTTAAATACTAAATACTTAAAATCTGTTAGTTAACAAAACTTTAAAATATTAAAATTTGCATCGATTCCAATGATAAATTTTATAAATTTTATTTAATATTTAAGGCTTTTATTTATATTTTAGATAAATATATCAAACGTTGTAACAAGCTCTTGTAACAAGCTCTAGGAATAGCCTTGAAACTTTTAGTTAACATTTGTTTTCTTTGTAGGTTTTTAATCACTCATTTGTAAGAATTAAAATTTTACAACGGAAACAAATGTTATATTTTTAATATCTTCTCAATGGGAATAAATGTTGTGGTATTTTTTTAAAAATCCTTTCCTTTTCTTACTGTTCGTGAAAACTTGCAACTTTACGAGAAATCTTATTTTATATTTTGCCTTCCTCCTACGAAAAAGAACAACAGTTGTTATGTTCGCTTTTCAATTAAAAGAGGAATAAAAATATGTGCATTGAAATGCAAGAAAATATTTAAAAAGTTTCAACAAATTTTCATAACAAAAGAGCACTAAATTCTTTAACAGCGCTGAATTTATTCCTTTCACAATTAATTTAATTCAACATTCACTACCCTCTCCTCCCTTCCAACATAGCAGACATATAGAAAGGATTTTATTACACCGAATCAATAAACTCACCGGACATTTGTTTGGTTTCTCTCCACTATGAACTCGCATGTGTATTAACAATTTGTATCTGGCATTAAATGGCTTATACCTTCTGGGACAGTCCACCCAGAAGCATGAGAAGTCCTCGCCCTTCTTCACATCAACATGCCGCTTCTCGATGTGCGCTACAAATTCCTCCTGATTGGGAAATACCTCATTGCAGTCGGTCCATAGACATTCCAATTGATGCATCAGGACCGTTGATGATGATGGCGATGACGGTGTTGATTGTTGGCCATCGTCATCGTGATGGACATCGGCGGCTTTGCTTGCAAGTGATGAATTGTAAGGCGTTTCTTCTTGGATTTCCATAAACACTGAATCGTCATCATCGTCATCATCAATATCGTGACCACCATCGCCAACAGGACTTCCATTTCCATTTCCATTTCTACCATCATCATCTGCATCATTATCATCGTCCGGACCAGCACTACCTTTGCCAGCACAAACAGAAAGGACACTATTGACAATATTATCATCGAAGAGTGAGGTTGAGGTTGTTGATGATGACGACGATGTCGTCGTCGTAGCCGTAGCCGTCGTCGTCGATGTTTTCGTCAGAAGAGGAGGAGGGGGCAGCGGCAGCGGTGAGGATGAAAACGAGCTGATGACAACCTCTTGGAGATCGTCCTCCCCCTTAATTTCACTGATTGTCCAGATGTCCTTGTGCTCCCGATTCGGTTTCTCATGCATCATCAGCTCGCTGCTGTTGTAGTTCTCCGGCAGGTGTTCATACGAATCATTGCATTCGTCACTTTTGGGGCTGTAGCTGTGGTGCTGGTGATGAAGCTGCTGATGCTGATGCTGGTGGGGGGAGACCAATTCATCATAGGCAAATGTTTCCACGTGCAGAAGTTGTTCTGTCCTAGGTGTCGTAGATGTCGGGGAGTATTTCATTGTCGATAAAGACGACATCGACGTCGAAGTCGAGGTCGTGGACGACAACGACAACGATGACGCCTCGAACGTACCGGCACCATTCATCGATGGAAATTTGTGGAACGAGTGCAGAATAAATTTATCTTCTCGATTAGTTCTGCTGTCGTCTTCGACGAGCACGAAGGAGGGCGTCTCCTCCTTTACGGTACGTGGGCTCTGATATTGCGGTTGCGAGTTCTGATTCAGACTCAATTGTTCAGAGGCAGTGGGGTAGCTGTAGACGAAACCAGAATTGTTGTTTTCGATTTTCGGTGATGTTCCTGAGGCCGGGTACGAGTCCCGCAGGTTAAACGTCATCCAAGGGTCTGTCAACTGTGGCGACGAGCAGGGGGACTGGTTCTTCGATTGGCAATTGATCTCATCATAATTAAAGTATTCGATGTCAAAGTTTATGCTCGCGGTTGTGGTCTTGGACATGGCCGACGAAGTCTGCTCCCCGTACTGGTAGGTCTTGGTCAGTCGCTCTATGTCTTCCGGTTCGAAGCGAAAAACGTCCTCCCGCAAGACTACGTCACTTGTGTTATACCCACTGGGCGTGCATGTGTCACTAAACACCGAACTTGGGGTTTCGGCACACGACGGAAACGGATCGCTGAAGTCCGAATATTGACTGGAGAAAGTCTTCATGTCAAGTGAGGTGACCAGCTCCTGACCGTACATAACGTGGTTGTTGCCGGTGTAGTGGAAAGTCGGGTAGGGCGAGGTGGGTGTGAGCACATTTGAGGTCTGTGTCAGGGGTGGTGTAGTTGTGGCTGGTTGTCCAAACATTTCGACGTGCTTAATGCGGCTGTTGCCCGGAGATACTGCTGATGGAATTGTGACTAATTGCGACATTTCTCTTTGAAACCAACGAAGCACTAAAACTCACTGCTCCGACATTGTGGCGTTTTCGGTGAGCGGTTCCGGTTTGATTGAATGAGCGTGTGCCAAAAAACACATATATTAAACAAGTTCAGTTCACGTCCTTTTCACAAACATTCAAATGCACTAAATCAGCGCGCCGAGATTGCGATTCACTTAAAATAACGCGCGGGAAAATCCTATGACTCAAATAACCGTCTATTTTAGGTGTCGTCGTTAATTGATGTATATTTTCCTATGCAACGGAACAGTAAAAGAACAGAACACTTCACTAGGACGCGGACGGGAGTAATCCAAGTCCAAAAAACAAACCGAATAAAACAAATATGAACTAAACAACGTTTCGGGTGTTTTTGAACTTATTTTTGAACTTATGTGTCACCGCACAAAAATAAGACTTTTTTCGAAAGACTCTTAAAGACTCTATCTCTTTGGAGCCGGAGCAGAATAAACTAAAGTAAAAAGTAATGTCTTGAGGTTGCTTGAGGGTGCGTTCTGCGTCAGCGTTGTTGTACGCACAAGAGATGTACCTATAATAAACTATACGACATCATGATGCACAGTATTTAAACTAAGGATAGGAAGATACTTTTCGAAAACAAAAAGTATTGAAGTTTTTTGTTGTGTGTTTTCTTCTTGTTTTTGCTGTACTTAGTTTGAGTTCAGGCATTTTCGTGTGGATTTTCCATATCTAGAAGTTGCATGATGCTGATGCTGATGCTGATGTTCAAGGAGCACATATGGCACAAGTGTGTTGATTTTGAATTTGAATCGAATTGAACAAACGGTACATATTTTCATTACACTATACTCGTAGTCGTACTTGTCCTATAAGATCGGGCATAAGGAGTTTTTCGTCTTCATTTTTAAATGTTTAGTTCTTGCAGTTTTGTATCTATGTAGTGTACCTAGATATCTGGCATGAGGTTAGAAGAGATCAGGCCGAATAGGATTTTTCTTCATTGCTGTTTTTTTTTATAATGATTTTTGAATTGTTTTTTATTTGTTTGGCTATTTTTAGTGTCGTATAATTGAGAGTGACAATGTGTTTTTAATTTAGTGTAAAATTTTGTACTTTTGTGTGAAGATTGATTTGCATTTGAATACGTGGGCTAATAAGAAGGGTTAAAAGAAGTGTAAACAGTTGAAATTTGTTTTGTATGGAATTTATCCGCATAATCGATGTAAAAGTAACAAATCTCGTATAAGTTTTCGAAAAGTCTATAATTGATACCTATGTATAAAAGAGACGATCGATCAGGATAATTTCTATTGTCATTCATGATACGAGTAGTCAGTCTAAAAATCTCAACAGAAATTTTAAAATAACAGCATCGAAACTCGACTAATTTAAAAATTTACTTAAACTTACTTTACCTTAAAACTATTTGTTTAATTTTGTTTATAATCATCGAAGAAACTTAATTCAAAACAATTCAATATCAATGTTTGCTTTTAGATGAATATCAAAACATTTTCTGACGTTTTACAAGATCTGGAAGGAGTAAAAATGAAAATAAAATAAAAATGTTTTGCACATTTTACCTTGCTTTTGAATTTATTTAACAGATCCTCTAGGTTCAAGTTCACCACCACTTTTACTCGCTGTGATTGCTGCAGAAAGTTTTTCAATTATATAGTTTCCGCAATTCTTCCCATTTTAAACTACATATGTGCATGTAATAAAACGTTGCAATGAATAATTTTTTAAGAACTTAATTTTTTTGCTATGTTATCATTGAACTTAAAAATAATACCATCAGTATTTCTGTCAACCGCGTAAGTTTTTGTTACATGTCATGGTTTCCTAGAGTTGAGATTGGCCAAAATCCTTCTCCCAATACCTACATTCTAGTTGACGGTGTTTGATTTCGTTATTTGTGATACTAACATGCTTATTGATATTATCTTGAAGAGACTTCAAGTTTGATCGCTGGCGGATCATATTTATTAAATAATTGTCAGTAAATAGAAATTCAAAAACTTCCTGTGGTGTATTTAAAAGTTTTATGTCATCGGGAAGGTTAGTATTCTCCTTGAATTCAAAATTTTGCATTTTTGAATACAAAATAATTTGTACTCACTTCTTTCGTTTTTTGAATTCATCTTTACTTTAATTTCGGAACACTCTTCACAAATTCCCATCTAGTTTGAAAAGTTGTGTGTTGCATCGACAAAAATGAACGAAATTTCGTTACACAAATATATGTTTTATTGAGAGTGAACGTTAATCAAAACAAAAATTGATAACAAACATGAAAAAAGGCTTAAAATTTAAGGTATCCATTTATGCGATAAGGGGTTTAAACTTTAGTCATCATGACATTTCTTGAACCTAGGAGCTTTATAGTTTTTAAAACAAAAAGTATGGATATTGTTACAAATTTACGGGTAGGTACGTTTTTATTTTTGTGTTCAATGATTAACTTCTGACTCCTTGAAGTTATAATTACATAAGTACGCTAAAGACTGTGCTAATTAATTATAATAACAGACAGATGGCGCATGTATCCATTAAAAATATTTCGGATATATTAGATACGATATGGCGTACTTAGTCTCTCTGCATTAGGTCATATCAGAAAGGTATTAAAGTTTATAGATTTTTCTTTAAAGTCAATAATAATCAATAAAAAAACATAATTTATTTAATATTTGACTACAAAAACTAATTGGTGAAAACTTAATATTTAAAAAGAAACCACAAAATCAATTGATCTGGAACTCACTTCATAAAACAACAAAAAAGGTAAAACAAAATCGATAAGTACGTACAGTTATCATCGAAAGTTATAATACTGATCTGCAAGAATTGTATCGCATTATATCAACGGTAATTGAATCCACTTAAGTAGCATAAAAAAAATGGAAAAGAAACTAAACAAGAATCTGCAGATAGGTATATTCTTAATCCAGTATCTCAAAAACCGCAAAAACTATCTTGCGAAACTCTGAATATGACATCACTTCGACATTTTCCACTATTTCTTAAAAGTGAAATAGAGCGAGCAATTCATAGTTTAAAGAATGAAAAAAGCTAAAAAAACGATAGGATATTTGTTGATTACCTAAAGTTCGGCAAATTTTCACTGGCCAACTGGTGAACTTAAATTTTCATTCAGGTTTTCACCGAAGAAGTCCCAGACCAGTGGACGAAATCGGAAATAATCCTCTTACATAAAACAGGGTACAGAGACGACATCTTCAATTATCGACCTGTAAGCATAATATTATCGATACAATATAATATTTTTGAAAGATTTTTAAAAGATCCAATTTTACCAGCACTCTTTTTCGCAGCTCTAGAAGAAATCTTTAGAAAGCTAGACATTCAAGACAAAGGGTTAAATATAAATGGCAAA
Source organism: Eupeodes latifasciatus (assembly GCA_920104205.1). NCBI lineage: Eukaryota > Metazoa > Arthropoda > Insecta > Diptera > Syrphidae > Eupeodes > Eupeodes latifasciatus. The sequence continues at coordinate 303,383,188 of OV049924.1, read as the reverse complement.
TGTCTTTCAAACCACCGATTTGCCGATGACATTACTGTGCTTGGAATGAAAAAGTATTGAGTTGTCAACAAATCAACAGGAAACTAAAATTATGACAAATGGTGTTTCTGATCCAGTAAGTGTTAATTACTTAATATTAGAATACGTGAAGACTACACAATGAACATACAAATTATTTCATTCAAAGATTCAGAAAAAAGTATATACATACATAGAACAGAGAATGACAAACATCTTATTTCTTTAAATATTTCGAATAAAACAAGTAAATATGTGTTTGACTCAACAGTTCTTCCAATTTTCACCTATGGGTGCCAAACATGGCAAATCACGAAAATATTAAAACGAAACTTCGATCATGTCAGGGAGCAATGGAGAGAACTATTTTGAACGTTCATATTGCTCAACGAATTAACTATCAAATAAAAAGAAGTCAAACTAATTCTGAAGAATGAAGTTAGACACAGACTTAAGAAACTTAAATGGGATTGGACTGGACATGTCATATGTACAGTTGATAATCGATTGACAAAATGAGTAACCGAATCAATACCTTTAGACGGAATAAGAAGAGTAGGTGGAGAACATGAACTCTGGAAGGATGACATCCAAAAAACATGCCCACTTTATTTGCGACAAGCATTAGATAGAAGAAGCTGGAGCTCCGATAACTTAAAAATTGACCTCTCTTTTCAAATAAAGTATATTTAAATTAGTTTAAAATATTAATTAAATTATTCTTTTTTTGTAATTTAATTAATCACACAAATACTTTTTATATTACAATTGCAATTCAAAAAAAACATAAAATTAAACAATTTAAAATTTCCAATACTCATTTTCAAAACGAATTCAATGCAATTTTAAGTTTTTAAGATATGAAATTGTGCCAACAGAGTTTCAAAAAGTGTTTTTGAAATAAATCAATCTTAAATTCTGCTCATTTATTTTGCAGACATTCTTAGTGCTTTCGACTGCAGGTAAGAATGTCCTCAAAAATTAATTTCATAAACTGTCAAGCCGATCATTTTAACAACAGAAAACTTCAGCAACACATATAAAATAGTCGTACGTTGGTAAGCTCCATAGTACTCGTACCTAATTATTTTTTAGGTCCCATATATTTTTGCCCATTCTCCTTTAATGCTTTGAAAAAAGTAAAAATACAAGTAATTCACCCTGAAAAGAAATTAAATTTTAGTTTTCTGATATATTTTCCCAAGTGGGTGAAACAAACTGGGAATTCTACTGGATTCACAAAACTCTTTGCAACAAAGGGCAAGAAACTTAATTTATGACGTTTACGCATTTTACGGACTTCGTGGTAATAACTTTTCTAAGTAGATATGATGTCCTTTGACATTTTGCTATTTGAAATTATGCTAATGCCCATAGCAACAAAATATATTTTTTGTAAGAAACAGTCAATATATCCCCTTTGCTGATTTGCTTTCCATTCGTGCCTGCGAAAATTTCCAACTTTTCTGGCTTTATTTTTTGAAGAATTCTTGGTTTTTTTGTCAAATAAAAATGCGGGTGTAACTTTCGGGAACTGAAATTAAAATGTGGTGGGGTGATTTGCGATGGAGGTTAGCAATGTTTGGTACAACATGGATGGCGCGGTGCGACACGACTGGGTTTATTTTGTATACAAGTGGTATTGTTGAACAATAGCCAAAGTAGCAACACAATAATACTCTGGCTGAATTGGTCGATTCAATACTTCGATGAAGCCATCTGGAGGATGATATACGGCGGAAAATAAAATACAATAAATGAACAGTGTAGTTAACAGCATGGATTGAAGATAGGGCAAACTAGTTGGCTTTTGAAGTTAACGATTGACCTGACACATTTTTCTGTTATAATTCAGTGGGTAGTTGTTGTGTTTCATTCTCGATTCTGCAGCTTCTTCACCTAACTCGTCTAAAGAAATAAGTGCACGATGCTCAATCACCGATAGTGATAGCGAGTTCTTGTTTTAAATTTGCAATACTAGAGTCAATTCAAACGTTTAATTTCACAGGTAACTGATTGAACAAAAAGTTACTGAATTATTAACTTCCCATAAGAAGTTATTGTAATCGGTCCGATTTGTCGGATTAACAATTTTGTCATTTCTCGACGTTTCAAAGTCCCCAGAGTCTAAATAAAAGATTTTTAGAGAGATGTCCGGTCCATGCGTGCGTGTGTACGTACGTTCGTACGTCCGTACGTTCGCGAAGATTTTTTCGTCATCCATAGCTGAAAAATCATTAGAGATATCGACTTCAAATAAATTTTGTTATACAGATAATAAAGCAGAAAGCTGCAGAAAGGACTCTCAAAAAAATAGAGTGGGTGTTTTTTTTACAATAGCAATTTAAAAAAAAGTTAAAATTTTGGTTAACCCAAAATATCTCACGAACCAATAACGCTAGCGATTTAAACGAAGTATATTTTTGGAAAAAAAATCAAATTAACGCTTTTATTATAAATCAAAATAACTGAACAAAAATAATTTTCACCTCAAATATTTTACGAACAAAAAATGATTTTATCTCCAAAATAATTGTATACACCGAAGAATAACGTTTTTGATATCTGGCAAAATTTTGAGATAAGTCGAATCAACAGTTTTTTTTTATAAAAAATAAAAACCTTAAAAAAAATTACTAAAAGTTAATAAAAAATGATTTTCGACTCATATATCCTTTCAAAAAATATCTAAATGGCTTCTTTTTAATTTTATTTTATAAAAATTTTGTTGTCGAAATTCAGAAAAAATTGAGAAAAATCTAATTGACAGTTTTTTTTACAAAAAATAAAAACCTAAAAAAAATGGTTGCCTGTAAAGTCGGTTTTACGGGCGAAGATTTTACGTGACAACGTCTTTTTCTCGGTAGAATATTTATTGATATGAATATAATTAAATTGCACAATAGGAACAAGGAATTGAATGAAAATAAGAATTGCACAAATTTTTTAAACTAATAATTTACTTAACACTATCAACATTTATCAATAGTATGACATAACCTATAAACTCAGTTTCTCAACTTTTGTGTCAATCTAACAATTAATCAATCAATCATAGTTTACGATAATGAAATATCAGTGTACAATTATTTACCTTTATTGTTGTAGTTGTTGTAAATGACGAATCTAAGCACTCCACATTTTCACTACAGACACAGCTGACGATACTTTAACCACACGTGTGAACTTGTATTATGATGCTTTCTTGTTTTTCCAACGCCAAGAACGTTCGAGAAAGACAAAGACAGTGACACAAGCATGCGCCGATTCAATGCGCCTAATTCTCTAGTGCTGCGCGCAAGGCAGACCGATCATAGTTGAGTGGGAGAGAGACGCAAGGCATTCGGCGGGCCTCTCTCTCGTGCGGTGACTCATCGTAACGTTACCGGGCGTTACACTTTTTCATAAGTGACTCTCAGCCGCAACCTAATTTAAGACGTTGTCACGTCAACAATACTAAAACTTGGTAAAAATTTACTTTTGACTAAATCTCTTCAAAAATTAAAAATGTTGGCTTCAAACTAATTTTATCTCACAGAAAATATTGTTTTCGACATTCAGTAATTTTTTTATAAAAATCCAACAGTAAGTTTTTTCATAAAAAATAAAAATCTACATAAAAAACTACCCAAATGCTACTAAAATTGGTAAAATTTGATTTCGACTGAAAATATCGTTAACAAAAATAGATTTTGAAATCAAAATATTTCAACATATGCAAAATATTGTTGGTAATTTTAAAATTTTTTAGAATAATTCAATTGACAACTTTTTTAACAAAACACGAAAACCTATAAACCTTTTAAGGGAGATAAATCGACAGACGGGATGGGAAGTTATCAGTGTGGCTCGCATCCCAGCCTCTTTTTTTATTTTATTTTATTTTATTTTTCATTAAAGTTATTTATGCATGCACATATTTTTATAATTAGGTTAATTAGTACTTTAAGTTAATTAATTATGTATCGGTTAACTGTATAGCGCATACAGTTAACCGATACATAATTATGTTTTTACTAGCTAAAGTTTTAATGAAGTGATAATTTGTCGGTTTTCTTAATTTTGTATTAAAGCCTTATGATAAATGTGAATAATTGAATAAATCGATATTTTTGCGTTCATATAATAAGTGTCAATTCATTTTCGTCCAACAATATTTTGTCACCTCGAGAAATTTGCGAGCAAAAAATGATATTACATCCAAAATAATTGCATGTATCAAACATATGGTTTTTTAATATCTAATAACATTTAAAAAACAAAAACGATATGACAGTTTTCTTACAAAAATTATTAGCTAAACAAACTATTAAAAGTTGGTAAGAATTGATTTTTAGTTCAAAATCTTGGCAACAGTTAAGACATTGGCTTCAAAACTTATTTTATCTCATAAAAACCGACTTTCGATTCGAATATGTCGAGAATCAAATAATGTATTGACTTTAAAATTATTTCATTGTATACAAAATATTTTAGTTATTATTTTTTTAAAAATGCTACTAAAAATCGATCAAAATTGGTTTTCGACTAAAATATCTCGGAAACAAATACTGATTATGAAATTAAAATTGTTTTACCATATGCTTTATATTGTCGTTAGGTCTTTAGGAAAATCCAATTGACAACTTTTTTTTACAGAACACGAAAACTTACAATAACAAAAAAAACTGATAAAAATAGATTTCTACTCAAGTGTGGATTTTTGTTATTTTCTGAATTGATGAAAATTATACAATACAAACAAAAATTGTTGTGTTCAATTAAATATAATAATTTCAATTAAAATCCTTTAATATTCATTTTTAAACACATTAAATCTAATTCAAACAACTCTGATGACCCAATTTTTGTCCTTCAAAATTAGATAATTCGAATTTCAACAAAAGAAAACATATCACGTTTCTAATCGACCCGAATTGACTCAAATCTAATTCGTTCACACATTTTTAATTGAACCCAAAACGCATCCCATATTCACCATCGCTCGCCTCGCATGCCGCCATCAACGCCATCTCTAGCAGCAGCAGCACATCACTGCAATGCAATGTACAATGCTATTAATTATTGATCTAATTTGTTTATAGTCCTCAAGAGTAAAATTTAATTTACCAAATTCCCATCTGTCGTTTTTTGGTTTTATTGTTAGTTGCTCACTGCTGCTTTTCAAGTTGCGGGGATAGTAGTTGTAGCCGTCTGAATCTGGAGCACTGGCTGCTGAAAACGCCTCTGAAATAAACATAAATAAAATATTTATCTAAACTTCAATTAAACGACAGTGTGAAATTCTATATTTCAACCAACTTCACAGACTTGTCAAATTTAAAATAAAAATGTATTCTATATATGTAAATCGCGGTTTATGTTAATATAAAAGGACTCCTTTCCGCTCTTACCCTTTCGGCATACGGTACGGATACGGTGTGTGTAAATACGCATAAAACGCATTCAAAATTATGCCGCACGTTCACACGTAATCCAGGGTTCTGTAATTTGTCACTTGTTTCGAATATTTTTGTGTTCCAATTTTTTGTATATGTTAGAAACTGGGTGTAGGTACAGAATAATGTATGTTTAAGGTACTTGGAATCAAAATTATGTAGGATGCGTGTTGTCCCTAAAGGAAATTTGTTGGAGTTGGAACTCTTCTCTGGTGTGTAGGCAACGGCATGGCATATCGTTTCGCACCTCATAACAAATGTTGTTTATTTCCCCAGCGATTCAATCCACTAAAAATGTCAGGGCACACAGCATCTCGTTAAATCAAATAAAAATGTTACACCGCCTTCAGCATCGGCGACATTGCTCCTTGCTTCCATATCTACATCATCATCATTGAATCATTCGTTTTTTGTTTAATTAAACAAACCAACATGACAAGAATAATTTCGAGTAAACACAAAAATTATCCACCCTCATCAACCGACCCTTAAACCACAATAAGAGCTACAATGCAATGACAAGTTTCAAAAAAATGTATGTGTCCCAAAAACCAAAGACAGAGGCATTATTATTCATCAATTACTTTCACTTTAATGATTGTATAGCGATATTTCGATGACAATTTGAGTTAAATTAAAAAAAATAAACTAAACATCAAACAACCTTAGGGCATTAATATTGTGATTATGGTCAGGGGCTATCAAAAACAAACTTGTGAATGTTTTTCTTTTTTTTTAAACTTTGTTTTACACTGCTGTGCGTAAATTTACAACTCATACAATTTGTTTTTTTTAATTGCTGACCGGGAAAAATGTATATTATATTTCAAGAATTATGTAAAGCTAGAAAACTCAGCTTACATTATTTTTCTGGAATATGGTTGTAAAAATATATGCGTATGTGAACACTTCAATCACTTGGGTTTTTTTTTCACTTGTACCTACTAACAAAAAATCCAAAAGTAATTATTTTCATGAAAAGTGCGATCTCAAATTAGCCGTTCAGATTCGACTTTAAACTGTAGGTCCCCTCCATCCCTGACATGACTCGCACACAGGAATGTTTGAAAATTGTAAGATACTGAACCTTGGTTTTCTATGGACTTTTGTGCAACATTCTATGTAGGTATGTATTAATTTTCAAACACTTCAAATCTTTTTTTGTTACAAGTCAACAGTTAACTTAATTAACTCAAAGATATGTCTGACTTTAAAAATGATTTGTAAGGCCTCATAAAATTTGATTACTTCCCATTCTCACTCAAGTGTCGATTCTTCTGAATATTTAACAACTTATTAATAACAACATTTTGTATAAGGCACAAACAAAATTTTGGGTCAATTTCTTCCTTTGTTCTCATAATACTTGAGTCGAAAACCATTCCCTTTAAATTTTGTTGTACCTACTTGTAGGTTTTCTTGATATGTTCTAATAATTTTCAAATGGAATTTTCTAGAAAATTACTCACCGATATTATACGGTAGAATGTACAGCAAATTTGCTTTTGTTTTGCTCGTGCTGTACCTGCGGCTGAGTATCCAACGAAGTTTTTTGTGTTTTAATTTCCGACTGTTCCTCTATTTCTTGCATGCATGCCCACTTAATTTTTTTTTCTGTGTGTATCCACAAAAGTAATTCTTTTTTGCGCTCGTGTAACCAGGCACTATACGTGTTGTGCCCACAACGTTGTGACGAGAGTTTGTGGGCAAGAGAGGAGCTGAGTAAATGGACGGGATGCTCATGACAGAAATTGAATTTTCTGCTTGGGCAGTACAGTTCCTTTCTCATTTCGTTCCGAATTTCTCATTATTTTCTGTTCGTCGATGCGAGAGGTACATTTTTGTTTTGCTCTTCGGCTTTGTACACATAGGGCCTTACCAATAATAAATCGCTAAACACACGTTTAGGTATCGTTGAGTTAAATTTTAACAGCGAGTTAATTTTCGTGTATACTAATAACCAAAATAAACACGTCTTTTACTAATTAGCCTTCTATTACAATATCTACTACATTCTCTGTCAACAAGACAGCATTGAATTGACATAAGAAAAATTTGCAAACATAAACAAAAACATTTGATTAAAATTAAGTTTGAAATGGATTCGGACGATACAATAATGGAAGATTTAAATATCTTGGAAGATGTGGCCGAAGCAAGGAGGCAAAAAGTTTATAAAAACAAAATTGAACCATTCTCGAAATATGTATGACGATACAGAGTTTTATCGGCACTACAGGTAAATATTTTTGTTTTCCGGCATAAAGTTGAAAAAATAAAACAAATAAATTCAAGATTTGATAAGACAACTGCCAGATTCATTATTGATCTTTTGCGGGAAGACATCGCCTCGGCTACCAACAGAGGTGGTGCAATTTCAAGTGAGCTAATTGTATTGACAGGGCTGAGATATCTCGCCGCAGGATCTTACCAGAAGGATGTTGGTAAGTTAAAATTATGAAATACATATTCAATGTTTCAAAAAGTTGTTCTTCTTCAGGTGATTGCCATAATATTTCTCAACAATCTGTTAGTAATTGTGTTAAGAAATTTGTTAGAGCCTTGGCCTCTAAAGCAAGGGACTTCATCAAATTCCCCAGTGAGCCCTCGGAAATTCGGTCAGTGAAAAGAAATTTTTTTGATGTTGCTGGCTTTCCACAATGTGTGGGTGCTATTGATTGCACTCATATCAAAATTAAGAATCCTGGTCAAGATTTGGAGCACGACACAGATGTCGAAAAAATTTTTATTCAATCAATGTTCAGGTATGTTTGGCTCAGTTTGTTTGAACTTTTTTTTTGAGAATCAAAAAATGTTAAAAATACTTTTACATGGGAATTTTTTGAAATCATTCTTTAAATTAAAAATGGTTGTAAGAAACACTTAGGTGACATAAATTAGAACTCAGAACCGTCTGAACCATCTCAATGAAGAGAGTAGTTTTGAAATGACAGTGGTTTGTATGTAACACTTCCAAGAATTTCGAGAGAAAATCATAAAAAATTCTTAAAAGTGTTACATACAACCCACCGTCATTTTATAACTACTCTCTTCATTGGGATGGTTTAAACGGTTTGGAGTTTTAATTTATGTCTGCTAACTGATTCCGTAAACTCTATTAAATTCAAAAAATTATTTCAAAAAATTTCCATCTAAAAATTGTTTGAACTTTTTTTTTTGAGAATCAAAAAATGTTAAAAATACTTTTACATGGGAATTTTTTGAAATCATTCTTTAAATTGAAAATGGTTGTAAGAAACACTTAGGTGACATAAATTAGAACTCAGAACCGTCTGAACCATCTCAATGAAGAGAGTAGTTTTGAAATGACAGTGGTTTGTATGTAACACTTCCAAGAATTTCGAGAGAAAATCATAAAAAATTCTTAAAAGTGTTACATACAACCCACCGTCATTTCATAGCTACTCTCTTCATTGGGATGGTTCAAACGGTTCGGAGTTTTAATTTATGTCACCTAAGTGTTTCTTACAACCATTTTCAATTTAAAGAATGATTTCAAAAAATTCCCATGTAAAAGTATTTTTAACATTTTTTGATTCTCAAAAAAAAAGTTCAAACAATTTTTAGATGGATATTTTCTTCTAATAGTGTTGCATTTTCTCAAATAATTTCCTTTTCTTTTAGGTTGTATGTGATGCAAGTCAGCGCGTTACTGACGTTGTTGCCCGTTGGAGAGGTTCAGCCCACGACTCCAGAATATGGCGAGAATCTTCCATATATCACCGTTTACAAAATATGGGTTTACAAGGAGGTGTTATTCTTGGTGATTCTGGGTACCCGGGATCGAAAATATTATTGACGCCATTTAGAGTATCTCAGAACCAGAACAGCGGTACAATAGAAGCCATATACGCACTAGGAACCACATAGAATGTTTGTTTGGGCAGCTCAAAAATAAATTTCGATGTTGCTTCAACGGAATACAACTAAACTATGAAACTGCTAAGGCTTCGATAGTTGCTATCTGCATTCTTCATAACATTTCAAAGGGTTCTTCGAATGGTATATAGTACAAAAAGAAAATCAAACAAAAATGCATATACTTATGACTTTCTTTCAACAGTGGGTTTCTTAGATGAATCGGATACAATTATGCCTGATGGTGATTTAAATCAGAATGATGATAACGAAAATGATGATGAATTGGTGCAAGGACGAAGACTGACTGGGCGTTATTATAGAAACATATTTATTCAAAAATATTTTAATAGATAATAAAATAAAACTACAACCATATTTTATTTGAAATTTGCTTTTTAATTCAAACTGTCTTTTTACAGTCGACTCTACGAAATACTCTACACTACGAAATATTGATAGTTCGCAATAATAAATGGTTCGAAAAGATAAGAGACAAAATAAGAACAAAACAAATTTTTGAGTAACAATTATTTATTACTGACTTTTTAAACAAGGTACATCGTTGGTTTATGTTTTAAAACTAAATTAAATACTTATTCTACTTAAAATGCTACAAAGAAAATCACAAAAAAAAAATAAAGTTCAGTCCATGCTCAAAAAAAAATATAACGCTTGTAAACTAATTTCAAAATAGTATTTGTACTTATGTACTTATCACAAAATAAAAAAAAATACTTCAGTTTGTTAAAAAAAAATATTAATGACTTTGGTATGATTCAGTTAGATTTTACAGACAATCTATCTACCAATCAACTTCCAGTGAAGGAAATGAAGCTAAATTCATTTAGAGGCACAATTATCGTCCATTGGTAGATAAATTATCTGTAAAATCTAACAGAATCATGCAAAGAATCATTGTCTTATAAGTCTACTCCACTTTCTTCTCTTCAGCCTTTATTTTTAAATTTACCAAGTGGAGCTTCCGTTCTTGCACTTCTAGCTTCTTTTTTAAAACACCTTCCTGAAGTGCAAGAATGATTTCTTTTTTTTTGTTTCCATCTCTCCACTTGTGCAATTCGTTTTTGTAAGAGTTCTTCAGATGTTCCCAAAGTCGGACATTTGCGCGCTCTTTTCCTTGGGTTTTTGCATATAGTTTTAGGCGGAGGAGGAGGGCTGTTTTTCGTTTCAGGTTCTGGTTCTGGTGGATTTGATGAGGATGGTATGTTTTCTCTGAAATAAAAAAAAAAATTTTTAAAACAATGGCAAATCATATCAAGAAAATATTCTACTTGTCATCATAATCATCAAGCCATATTGCATCGCAATCAAATTCTGCGGTATCTTCAACGAAATCCAGAGCGGAAATTTCAGCAATTTCATAATCGATCTCAGAAGGTTGCTCAGGAGGTTTTCCACCACCGGTCTCCCTCTGAGATCGATTAAATTCACTTAAATTGGTCCGCGCCTCCTGCTTGTAGCGGCTCCATCGGTCCCTTATTTGTTTCGGCGTCAATTCAAAGCCACTTGCCTGAAATGTTGCAGCAATATTTTGCCAGGCTATAGCTTTGGCTTTTAATGACTTGCCATCATTTAGCTTCGAATCTATTATATCCGCAAGTGGTCTAGCTGCTTCAACCAGTAGCTCCTTCATTGCCATCGTCCAATTTGACGATCTGCTCCGTTTAAAATTTTGTTTTTCAGCCATTTCTAAAATGATGGATATTTATTAGAACATAACAATTATATATTAAAACAAGTATTACTCGACTTACTTTTTTATAAAATATTGCCACGAACAATCAGCAGACAACAATCACAACAAATCTCAACTCTTGTGACCTGAAAAGTATTTGGGCAGGTTCAGACAACATAAGCGACTTCATTTACAGTCAACTTCATTCTTTGAACGTAAATTTTGACCAAGGCAACTAGTTAGTTTTTCAAGTGTCATGAATTTAAAATTCAGAAATTTACTTCACAAACCTCTACTTCAAGTTCATAGTACAAAAATTACCAAAATCATTATTTTCTACAAAACACTCCTCAGGCAAGCTACAAGTCCATCATGATTTGTATTTTGTATTTTAAAGAAATATTACTTATTTCTTTTCCAAATTTACAAGGAACCTTTTTACAGAAAGCATTAAATGAAATTGTGCAGAAAATAAATAAATCATTGAGTAATAAAGTTCAGCTTTTAGTTGAATTAAAAAATATGATCAATTGTCATTTTGACATAAGTTGACTTGACTTGATAGTAAGGGAGATTTTTCTTGCCTAACTTTCCAGTCAACTTTCCAATAAAGTTGCCTTAATTGGAAGGCAATTTTTTGGCAGCTGGCCAATCAGATGCAAGAAACTTGCCTTACTTTCAAGTCCCTTAGTTCGGCTGAACCTGCCCTTTGTTTATGCTGTCAAAATGTCATTTTGACAGCATGGAGTTTAATTTAACTGTCCGTTTATAGTTGAGTTTCTCGACAATAAAATTTAACTGGGAGTTAGCACTTAACCTAACTATTAAAATGTTTATTGGTATGGCAAAATATTTAAAACCCAGTTAAATATTTAAGTGAGCTTTAATTTTGATTATTGGTAAGGCCCATAGTATATACATATTCATAAATAACCGTTGAATTTAATTTTGAAAATGTCGGTACTTGCAAAGTAAAAGTGTTTAAATATTTTATTAATGTAAGTATATTTAAACGACAAATGTTAATTCGTTGTTTTGTTTAGTAAAATTTAATTTATCTTAAATTTATCTTTTAGAAAAATGTCGATGTGGACGAAAGAACAAACAAAAATTTTAATTGAAGCATTTGGTGACTACCCCAATTTATACAATGCAAAGCATAGATTGTATACTAATCGACTGGAGCGAGAAAAAAGTTTGCAAGAACTTTTTCAAAGAATCAAAGTTTTCAAGCCGAATGTAACTATAAAGGAAATAAAATTAAAATTGAGAACCATAAAGTCTCATTACTGTAAAGAAAAATCCTTGGTGGTTAGGTCAAAGAGAAGTGGAGCAGGAATAGAAGAGGTGTACGTTCCCAAACTATGGTGCTTTGACCAACTGCACTACTTGCATGATTTAAATGACGAAACATGCGGAGTTTCTGTAAGTAAAAAATTGTGTAGAATATAAGTTACATTACATTAATATAACTTCAAATGTTTTCACAGAACATCAGTTCAGATTCCCAGTTCGATGACGTGCCCTCTACTAGTAGGCATAGTTTTAGTTCCTCAACACCTATTAGAAGGGTAACTTGAAAAATGTTTTTCTTTTTTTTTTAATAAATAAGTTTTTTTTTAATTTCTGTAGGCAAAAGGAAAAGAAAACACCCTGACATCTTCGGCAATTGGGACAATGGCTGCTGCAAAAACCATATTAAACGAGATGAAAAGCAAACAATCTCGGGAATCAAGGCTGCGTCCATTTTTTAATCTGGTTGAAATGGAAATGTTAAGTCTTCCTGGAAAACTGCAGGACGAGACCAAGTGGATTATTTTAGATGTCATAAAGGATGCGCAGTCAAAAAAATATGACAAGGAATACGAAAATCATACCCTTTCGACGATGTTTCAACCAGATCTAGTACGTGTCAATTTTAATTTTATTTCATATCCATATCCATATAATCCATAATCTTTTATTTAGGATCAAGAATTTACTTCCTCAGAATAAACATCGAATCCCAATTTGTTGGAGCAAGCCATGGAAGGTCGTTTTGACGAAGAAAGCTGATTTTAAATTGAAAACAAAGTTTTATTCTTTTTAGTTTCTACTTTTTTTACTTTTATTATTATTATTCTTATAGTACTTATAGAATAAGATATTATTGTTTGTTATTAATTTATTATCACTTAGAATAAGAACTTATAGACTAAGATATTATTGTTTGTTATTAATTTATTATCACTAAGAACTAATAGACTAAGATATTATTGTTTGTTATTAATTTATTATCACTAAGAACTAATAGACTAAGATATTAATGTTTGTTATTATTAATTTATTATCACTAAGAACTTATAGCCTAAGATAATGAATGTTTAAATAAGAAGTTTAAGAATAGAGTTAATTTTGTAATGAAAAATGAAAAAAATAAAATTTTAAAAATATTTAAACTTTTTTTATTTTAAATATATTGGTACTGCCATGGTAGTTCGCCTCCATTTTGGAAATAATCCGCAAATGTGTCACGAATAGAGGATGCCAGTTTTTGTGGATTTCTTGCAGTGTTAGGAGCAGTTTCTTGTTGTTCTCCACTTCTTAAAACAGCAGAAGGGAATTCGGAATTTCCGTTTTTTGTCAACAAAAAGTTTTGAAGAAGGCAGCATGTTCTGACTACCTCCTGCACTTTTTCCGGTCTTAAGTGAATTTCCGTTTGGAAAACACGAAATCGGTTGGCTAACATTCCGAAGGCGTGCTCAATCGTTTGCCTTGCGTGGCTCAAACGAAATTTAAATATTTTTTTACTTTCCTCCTTGCTGTTGTAGGGATATGGTTTAAGGACATGCTTTTCAAGCGCAAAAGCATCATCACCAATGATAACATAAGGTAATTTTTTGTTGTTACCTATCACTTTTTCTGGTGGAAAATACTGATGCGCTTGATCAATAATCCCACGCAAGTCACCTCGGTTGAGCACGCCTGCGTCATTTATTCTGCCATTGCAGCCTATATCTATATATGTAAATTTATAAGTTGCATCACACATGGCCAAAAGTACGATGCTATTGAAACCTTTATAATTATACTAATAGGCACCATCTGTTTTTGCAGCTCTGAAAGCTATATGCTTGCCATCTAAGGCACCTAGGCATAGAGGAAACTGCCACTTGTTTTCGAAACTGTTGGCGATTTCTTCCCATTGTCGGACTGTTGATGGGAACTGCAAATATTTTTGAATAACAATATTTGAAACCTATTTGATTGAGTAACAATCTAATCAATACTTACTTCAAGATATTTATTCCTCAAGCCATCGTATATTGCCTTGCCGCATGCTATCATGACGTTGGAAATATGGGACCGAGATAATCGGGTTTGGAAATCCAAACTTCGAAAAGATTCCCCCGTAGCCAAAAATCGAAGGACCATCGCTAAAGATTCCTCCGCAGGAATAGCTTCTCGCATAACAGAATTCCGTTTTTGAATTGAGTTCTGCACTATACATAAAATTTCTTTAAAAGAATCCTTGTCCATACGAAGATAACGCCTGTACGCGTCCTTATCTTCTAAACGTAGTTCGTCATTTAAAAGTTTAAAAGAACTTTGTGTATTCCTGCGGAGCCTCCAAGCTTTTGACCATTCCCTTGTGTTTTTCTTTTTTTTTCCTTTTCTTCATTTAGCAGAAATAAAACATTTGCCGCTGCGCATATTGCAGTTAAACAAATAATTTCATTATTTGTATCCATTTCAATCTATAAAATTCTATATCTTGTAAAAAGCAGACAAAATCCTATGTATTTCGTTATTATCACCCGCTCAAAATCTCGAACACAAATGTTTCAAGTTCTTCGTTCCACAACACAAAATGGAAAACGGGTCATGAGTAGTCACAACACATGTAGACACATAGTGTTGTGAGCACAACATTGTGGGCACAACACGTATAGACAGGCACTAAGCAAGGAAAAAAAGAAAAGAAAAGTACAGTAAGTCATTTGGCGTTACCCAGAATGCACCACGAGGAGGTAGACTTACATTGCATTCCACGTCCTAGTCGAGTCAGTTTGTTAGTTAGTCACTTAGTGGGTCAGTTAGTCAGTATATTAAAAATGTATGTTAGTTTCATCAATGTAGTCATTATCTGTAGCGTCGTCACTGTCCGATTCGTAAAGTTCGTTGAGTTCGTCGTTGATGGTGAGGAGTCTAGGTTGTTTTGGTGGAATAACATCCTCTAGACTTTCACTTTGAATGGTGGGTGGATCGAAATCTTTTAATTGCAGACCCTCATATTGGATTTCTTCGACAACGCATGGGTATATTTTTTTCATATCCATGAAAAACTCCATAATTTGAGAACCCAAGTTCCGATAAAAAAATAGCGCCATGTATTGGTGAATATGCGTTGTAGTTCTTCGACACAATATATTTTTTTTCAAAAGCCTGTTTTGGTTTTCCAAATCATTGATGGTGTTTTTTGGATCTGCTGCATTTACATATTCACCTTTGCTGTGGTTTGTTGTTTCGTGGCTGCATCCGGGGAATATTTTGTCCACGCCAATATATTGGCGAGCACTGTCTGTGCAAATTCGGCTAGTTTTCGAGTTCACATATTTGTGTATATAGGGCCACAAATCTGCTTTACATTTTGAATTAACTTTGAAAAAGAGTCCAACCTTATCCTCTTTGCAGTACTTTGCAGCGGCTCGATGGTATTTGCGCCTCGTCAAAAAGGTCTCATCGATCTGGACCTTCCCCACCGATGTTGACATCAGCGTGAGATGCAATTATCTCCGCTATCTCCCGGCAATAATTGTTTTTTGTGTGATGATAGCTAAATTTAATAGAGATAATAAAATCCTACAAAAATGTTTTTCGGTTTTTTCGTGTATCTTGAGAAAAAGTAAAGGTTTAGTCAAAAATAATCATTCAACCCATAATAGCACGAAGTTCTGCAAAAATTTTATTTTTTTATTACATATTTATGTATATGTTTAGTTTCTTTAGATTTTTAATAAGATCATCTTTTTATGTAGATTTTTAAGAGAAATGTTTTATTCTTTAATTTTATTATATATACAAAAGAGTATACAATGTACAATGTTCTAGATTCTAGAATCTAGATCAGGAATTGCTAATATTGATCAATATCACCCCCCTTTGGACATTTTTCTTGACTTAAGTAATCACCTTACCGAACACAGTAATTCCTTTGATTTCTTATTAACTTCCCATAGGAAGTTATTGTAATGGGTCCGATTTGTCGAATTGAAAATTTTGACATTTCTTGACGTTCCAAGGTCCCTAGAGTCGAAATAAAAGATTTTTAGAAAGATGTATGTGCGACGTGCGTGCGTGTGTACGAACGTTCGTATACGTTCATACGTTTTCGTCGTCCATAGCTCAAGAACCAGAAATGATATCGACTTCAAATAAATTTTGTTATACAGATAATAAGGCAGAAAGATGCAAAAAGGGCTCTCAAGAAAATTGCGTGGGAGTTTTTTTTACCATAGCAGTTTAAAAAAAAAGGTAAAAATGTTGGTTAAACCTAAATATCTCATGAACCAATGACGCTAGAGACTTGAATTAAATTTTATATTATACATTGTAACGTGATACCAAACAAGTATATTTTTGGAAAAAAATCCAATTAACGGTTTTTTTATAAATCAAAAAAAAAATGAAAAAAAAAATTGTCACCTCGAAAATTTTACGACTAAAATATGATTTCATCTCCAAAACAATTTTGTGCAACGAAAAATAATGTTTTTGACATCTGATAAAATTTTGAAAAAAATCTAATTGACAGTTTTTTTAATAAAAAATAAAAACCTAAAAAAACATTACTCAAAGTTGGTAAAAATTGATTTTCGATTAAAATATCTTTTCAAAACTTTGAGATATTGACTTTAAACTACTTTAATCTTTCAAAAAATATTGTTGTCAACATTCAGTAAAATTTTGATAAAAATCGAATAGACAGTTTTTGTACAAAAAAATAAAAACCTAAACAAAATTTAACAAAAGTTGGTAAAAATTGATTTTCGACTTAAATATCTTTTCAAAAATTTGAGATAATGGCTTCTAACTAGTTTTAACTTATAAGAAATATTTTTTTCAACATTCGATAAAATTTTGAGAAAAATGGAATTGACAGTTTTTTTACAAAAAGTAAAAACCTAAAAAAAAAACAATACTAGAACTTGGTAAAAATTTACTTTCGACTCAAAAAGCTTTTCAAAAATTACAAATATTGGCTTCAAACTTATTTTATTTCACAGAAAATATTGTTTTCGATATTCAGTAATTTTTTTACAAAAATCCAACAGTCCGTTTTTTCATAAAAAAATAAAATCTAAAAAAAGAAGTACGCAAATTTGGTAAAAATTGATAAATATAGACAAACTTTTAAACAAGACAAATCGACAGACGGGATGGGAAGTTATCAGTGTGGGTCGCTTCCCAGACTCTTTTATAATTTTGATTTCAGAAGAGCTTATTTCCATTTGTTGTCTGAAGATTTAACTATTTCTGGAATTGCTGATACATTAGCATTTTGTAATATTGACGAAGCAGTTTCAAATTTTTATAAGATCCTAAATTATTGTTTGGAAAGAATGTACCTTTAAAAAAATCAAGAAATACAAACTTTAGCCGCCCTTGGTACACGAAAGAACTGCGTTTACTGCGTAACAAAAGAAATAAGGCATGGAAAATGTATCTCATAACTCAACTCTGTTTTCAATCAACTTCGTTTTTTGTCTTGAACTTTTTAACGAATTTAAGTCTCTTTCTAGTTTTTTATATTCTTGTTATGTCACTGATATTAACGCCTCTTTAAAAGAGAATCCTAAACAATTTTGGAAACTTGTAATCTTAAAGAAAAATCAGATGGCTTTACAGTTGACTTCAATTACAAAAACCTTTTATTAGATAAATCTTTTGATATCTGTAACGTTTTCACAACAAATTTCCGTGAGTCATTCGTTAATAGCCCTGATGAAGTTGATGAAGTATATTTTCATAATCTTCACTCCTTTTCGCAATCTAGCTGTAGTCACATTCCTGTGCTACAGAGTACGGTCATTGATCCGTCCCGATGGTATTCCCCCGATAGTATTTAAAAAGTGTAGTAATAAACCATTACTACACTTTTGTTGAACTCCTTACGTGCTTATTCAAACTTTTTTTAAAAACAGGCAAATTTCCTAGTTTATGGAAGAAGTCATTTCTAACACCAATTTTGAAAAAAGGTAACAAGGCGGATATAACAAACTACAGGCCCATTGCCATGCTTTCTTGCATTCCTAAATTGTTTGAACAAGTTATTTGTGAAAGTGTAGCATTTTTTTAGTAAAAATCTCATCTGCGAACAGCAATATGGTTTTTTGGAAAAAAAGATCAACCGTTACAAATGTCCTCACATTCTCAAAGATATGTTCAAACGCTTTAGAACAAGGTTATGAAGTTGACTGTGTATACACTGACTTTTCTAAAGCTTTTGACCAACTTAGACACTGAATTATTTTATTTAAACTTAAAGCTCTTGGTTTTCCATCATTTTTCTTAGCTTGGATCAAACCATACCTTGAAAACAGATCCTATTAGGTAAAATTTAGAAATTGTCATTCTGAACTTTTTGTTGCTCAATCTGGCGTTCCCCCAGGGAAGCCATCTTGGCCCTTTTTTGTTCATTCTGTCTATTAACGACGTATCGTCATGTCTACGCTCAAGTGAAGTTCTTATTTTTGCTGATGAGATAAACATTTTTAAGATAATAAAGTCCAAAGGGCAAAGGAGTTCAATGATCTCTATGTTACTCTTTCTTTGTACAATTGTCATGTTCGTCCTGATCTTGAATACGCTTTGCAGGTATAGACTCCCTATTACGAAATTCATAAAAAACGTATTGAACCAATTCAACATAATTTCATTCGCTTTGCCTTAGAGGGTCTTCCTTGGGATGATCCTTATGATCTGCCTCCCTATATGAACATCGTATTCTGCTTCTTCAAATGCAATCTCTGCATCAAATGCGTGTTAATAATGACTTAATATTTCTTCATCAACTCATTAATGGTGAAATTGATGCACCTTATTTGATATCTTGTGTACATTTGAATTACCCAGACGGAACTCATCACCTGCGTGCATTTGATTTTATACATATTTACTTCTGTAGAACTATGTAACTATGGGAAGAATGAAGTTTTAAGTCGAATGAGCATTTTATATAACTTAAACTGTTCATCGATAGATTTAAATCTAAATAAGGTGGGTTTAAAATCATTGTTTAGAACCAGTGCTCCACTATCGTAAACGTCTTTATTTTATATTTTTTTTGTTCTGTAATAATTCATGTTAAATGTTAATTATGTTTTGTATTTTGTGCGTATGTTAGGCTTTAATTGTATTATTTTCTTACTAACAATCAACACATGCACTTATACTGAGCCTCTGATCGTAGTTTGAAGCTTGCTAACTAAAGGGTGATTTTTTAAAAGCTATAGGAAAGTTTTTCAAAACAAAACACATCAAATTCAAAAAATTCAGAAAAATGAATGAAATCTTTATTTGTATCGATAGTACGGTCCATATAATTTAATGTTTGAAAATTATTTCATGCAAATGTTGACCTTGACTGTGCCTCAAATGGTCCATCCGTTTAGTCCAATTTTGGTATACTCTTTCCAACATTTCGGCCGGTATCTCACGAATAAATGCTTCAATGTTGTCTTCCAATCATCTTTGAAGAAGTACGGTCCAATAATGCCACCAGCCCATAAACCGCACCAAACTGTGACTTTTTCTGGATGCATAGCTCTTGCAATGCTTTCTGGCTGATATTCACTCCAAAATCGACAATTCTGTTTATTTTCTTACCCATTGAGCCGAAAATGAGCTTCGTCGCTCGCTGGAAGATGCGCGCGATGAACATTCTTAACAGAGCACGTTAGGTTAGGTTAGGTTAAAGTGGCTGTTGGTTTGGGACGACCAACACACTTAGACCAAAGTATGGTCCGTTGTGATACCACATGGATCAGTTAATCAGCTTAACTCGTTGAACCAATTGGAGCTTCGAATGAAGCGTAGGAGACAACTAATGTCTGAATTTTTTAGATCGCTGGTATCGTTAAAGTAGTAGTCTCCAAGGTGGATTCTACGTCTTTGTGATAAGGCAGGGCATGTGCAAAGAAGATGAGAGATTGTCTCCTCTTCTTCCTCGTCCATGCAACTCCTACAAAAATCATTTGCAGGGGCTCCAAGTCGAATAGCATGCCTTCCTATTAAGCAGTGCCCAGTCAGGACACCTATAACGTAGCTAATGTGCAATCTACTCAGAGAGATTAATTGTTTTGAGCGCTTGGTGCTAAGATTAGGCCAAATTCGTTTAGTCGCTACACAGGTGGTGGTGTTATTCCACCTGAAGTTTGTTTTCTCTATGGTATCTTGCTTTAGCATGAGTTTACATGTAGCTAAGGGGATACCTACGCTAGCATTATGAGCCAGCAGAGGTAAAGTTGTTCCGCTTTTTGCAAGTTCGTCAGCTTTGCAATTTCCTGGAATGTCTCTATGGCCCGGCACCCAGAAAAGGTGAATTTTGAACTGTGTAGCCATCTCCGTAAGAGATGATCGACAATTTAGGGCTGTTAGTGAATTTGTAGAGACAGAGTCTAAGGATTTTAACGCAGCTTGGCTATCCGAGAAGATGCGTATATCATTAGTTGATATAACGTTTTCTCTAAGCCAGGATAGGACTTCTTTTATAGCCAGGATTTCAGCTTGGAACACGCTACAATGATCGGGTAGACGAAAGGAGAGACTTAAGTTAAGTCTATCTGAGTATACGCCACCACCAACCCCATCCTCCGTTTTTGATCCGTCTGTATAAAAGTTTATAGGACCATCGTTCAAAAATGATGTATTCTCCCAAGAAGATCTGGGAGGTATAGTCACCTTGAAGCTATAGTTATTAAACTGAGGATGGGATATGGTGTAGTCAATATTACTACTTATAGTTCTGAACGAGTTCAAAATAGTGGTGTGGCCAATTCCATTATTGATCCACAGAGAGGAGGCTTGAAGCCGTATGGCAGTGTTAGAGGCCGTTTGCTTGCTGAAAAAGTCCAGCGGTATTAGATGGAACAGAACATCTAGTGAAGCGGAGGGGGTGGAGCGAAGTGCTCCTCCCATACACAGGCAGGCTGTTCGTTGGACTTTGCTGAGTTTATCGCGATTTGTCGCTGTATCTAGCGCCGTCCACCATACCGCTACTCCATAAGTAAGGATCGGTCTTATGACCGACGTGTATAGCCAGTGTGTAATGCGGGGCTGTAGGCCCCATTTATTACCAATGGCCTTTTTACAGGAGAACAGGGCTACTGTGGCCTTGTTTATTCTCTCTTGAATATTAGGTTTCCAACTTAATTTCTTGTCTAAAATGAGACCCAAGTATTTTGCTTGATCAGAGAATTTAAGTGGTACACCGTTTATGAGGGGAGGGTCAATGTATGGAACTTTGTATTTCCTTGTGAAGAGGACAAGGTCGGTTTTTTGTGGGTTAACGCCTAGTCCACACCGATTAGCCCATCTGGTGAGCTTATTTAAAGCGTTTTGTAAGAGTTCTTTTAGTATATTGGGATGTTTACCCGTTACTGCAATAGCAACATCGTCCGCATAGGCAAACACTCTGTATCCCTCTCTTTCTAGAGTAGTTAGTAATTCATTTATTACTAAGTTCCAGAGGAGAGGGGATAGGACACCACCTTGTGGCGTACCTCTGCTGACACCCCTTTGTGTAGTAAAATCGCCCAGTTTTGAATTGATAATCCTGCTTATCAGCATCTGATTAATCAATTCGCTGATCGACTTATCTACCTTCAGAGATGCCAATACACGTGCAATTGCAGATGTGTCGACATTGTTAAATGCACCTTCTATGTCTAAGAAGGCAACTAAGGTGTACTCTTTATGATGGAGGGAATATTCGATTGTACGTACTATACTGTGTAGAGCCGTTTCAACTGATTTCCCTTTGTGGTAGGCATGTTGAGCCTTTGAAAGGAGGGACTTATCAATACTTGCCCTTAAGTGAATATCGATCAAACGCTCAAAAGTTTTGAGAAGGAATGATGATAAGCTGATAGGTCTTAAGTCTTTAGGGTTTACATGACTGGATTTTCCAGCTTTTGGAATAAAAACAACTTTAACTTGTCTCCAAGACATCGGGATGTATGCCAAATTAAGGCAACCCTTGAACAGAGCACGTATTTTGATAATAAAATTCAATAAGTTTTAAGAGTTGTTCGTTCGTAAGACGATTTATGGTTAAATTATAGACCAAACTGAAGATGTTTGACAGTGAAACAAAACACGAAACGTGCGCGACAGCTGTTTAAATCAGTGTTGCCAAAAAGATAATAGCTAAAAGATCACCCTTTACTTTCTGAAAATTCTGAAGTGCTAAAACTAGTCTTACTATAAAACCAGTTATTTCTGTGAAACTAGTTCTAGAAATTATTAACGCAATAAATATTCGAAATCCGAAAAACGTATTGCCAGAATAAAAATTACATGTATAAAAAAACACTTAGACTTGTTCAAAAAATCGAAAACATTTTCGATTTTCAGTGCGTTTCTTAATTTTTGGTTAGAATTTGGTAAAAAATGCACCTATCTAAATTTCATTTTTGATTAATATTTATAGATGTCGCTAATAGCATTTTTATTTTTTCCATACTAATTATTTTGCAGCTTTTGGCCATTTGGCCATTTGGTTCTTTGTTTTGACTTTTAAAACTTAAGAACATGTAACATCAAAGCAAAGAGTCTGACTTTTTCTTGAAGAAATTTGAATAGCTTTAAAAAAGGTCTTCAGATATTTTATAAGGAAGAACCAAAAACAGCCAAAATCTTCTATACAATTGCATTTAAAATAGAGAAACGTAATGATCGACCTCTAAAAACTGATCTAAAAAGATGAAGTCAATTTCAAGTTATATAACATTTTTGACTTGAAGGGGATTTTTTTGGTTTAATATAAATACAAAAATTATTTGTTTTTACCAAGACCGCTCCATAAACTCTTCCATTTTTTTATTTTATTTTGACGAGAAAGTTTGTTTTGATTCTTGTTAAAAAAAAATCATTTTTAAATTTATAGAATTGGTTTCTTGGATACTGTCCTTCTAATTTAAATAAAATTAATTTCAAAACAAATTTATCTGAACCAGCAAATAGCTAGGTAAGGAAAGGTATACCTTGCCTACGCAATTGAACTTTTCCTTGGTTTCTCTGAAACAGTTTTTACAATTTTTATACAAAATTTCCAGAATTTTGTTTTTACTTCAAGAAAATAAATAATAAAATAAATCACACAATTGAAAAATTATTGCTTTGGTTTTATTGCAACGCCCGATGTGTATTTTTATCTTTTCTTCTATATTTACATTCTTAGAATTCGCTTAAACGTTTTTGATGAACATTTCAGAACTAATTACTTTGAGAAAATAAGAAAATGTAAAAGATCTGGGTAAAAAGAAAAGAGTAAAACTATCTATTCAAAAGATTCTTATACAATTTTTAGAAGGGGAACTGGATTTGAGCAGACTTCTATACTTTTACTACCAATTATTTTCTTGCATTGTAAACATAAGACGTTGTTTTTAATGAAATATATAATATATTATATTTTAACATCCCTCTGGAAGTACATATGTTTGTATATCAAATCAATCTAATATATAAAATTCTCCTGTCACAGTGTTAGTTGCCATACTCCTCCGAAACGGCTTAACCAATTTCAATGAAATTTTGCATATACATTCGGTAGGTCTGAGAATAGGTTTTTATCTATTTTTTATATTCCTAAGTGATATGGTTTAATTGCATCAACATCGTACACGGTGCAACGATCTTACGATAATATTCAGTGACGCTATGTACAATGAAGCATTGATTGGTATTGAGGATCTTTGCGTTATTATTGCCAACCACTCAGTCACTTCGGTATGCATTCACTAGATCGAAATGCATCTGATTTAATATACACTGAATTGAATCTTGAACTACAATACAATACTGTAAAAATGGCAGCTGTTGTTGCTCGCAATGTCCCACTAATGAATGAAGAACAAAGAACCATTTATGACCACATCATGCTCGCAGTTTAGGCAGGACAAGGTGGATTCTTTTTTTTTTGGATGCACCAGGTGGAACTGGCAAAACACTCCTTATTTCGCTAATTCTTGCTTAAATACGATCAAATAATGGTATCGCATTGGCTGTTGCATCTTCTGAGATTGCGGCAACTTTATTGGATGGAGGCAGAACAGCTCACTCAGTATTTAAACTGCCACTAAATATTCAAAATAATCCAGACGCGGTGTGCAATATAAAAAACAATCATCCATGACCACAGTGCTGAAACAGTGTAAAATTATCATCTGGGATGAATGCACTATGACACACAAACATTCACTTGAGGCGTTGAACAGGACATTGAAAGTTTAAAAAAACAAAGACAGACTATTTGGCAGCACTCTGTTACTCCTGTTAGGTGATTCCAGACAAAGACTTCCCGTTATTCCGCGTTCCACGTACGCTGATGAGATCAACGTGTGCTTAAAATCATCGCCACTGCGGGTTAGTGTTGAAAAAGTACAACTGAAAGTAAATATGCGTGTTCAAATGCTTCAAAATCCATCCGCTGAAACATACTCAAAACAACTGTTAGATATAGGCGACGGAAAAGTTACTATACAGATGAAACTGGATGCATAAAATTACCGGGCGATTTCTGCACGTTTATTGATTCACAAGATGCTCTCATTGACCAGATATTTCCCGATGTACACAGACAATATACAAATCATGAGTGGCTGGCAGAAAGAGCAATTTTAGCAGCAAAAAATGTGGATGTTAACGAATTAAATCTCAAGATACAACATTTGTTATCAGGATACTTGGTGTCATACAAATCTGTTGATACAGTTTGTGATGCTACCCAAGCTGTAAATTATTAAAATGAGTTTTTGAACTCATTGGATTTACCAGGTATGCCACCGCATAATTTACAACTGAAGATTGGATCTCCGGTAATTTTGCTTCGTAATTTTAACCCACCACGGTTGTGCAACGGCACGCGATTAGTAATTAAAAAAATTAATGAAAAATGCTATCGAAGCCATAATTCTAAATGGAAAATTCCGTGGTGAAAATATATCATCACCGCGAATCCCTATTATACCCACATATGTGCCAATTCAATTCAAACGCCTTTAATTTCCAATTAGATTGGCATTTGCAGTGACTATCAATAAGTCTCAAGGCCAAACGATGTCTGTCTGCGACTTAGATTTGAAAAATATTGTACACTCTGTTGCATTAAGGGATATTGATATTGTTTTTTTGTAGTATTATCATAATTAGCGATATGTTTATAATTTTAAAGAATTAATTTTAATAAATTAAAAAAAATTGTTTGGTGATTTGTTATTTTAACATTTTGTCACCATTTACAGTGCTCTATAGCTCTCCCACTTATATACCACATCCTTACACACTTACAATAAGTTATTTATTTCTAGCAAAATATTCTCTAGAAATTATTTATATGACAAAACCACGTGTGGCGGGTCAGCTAGTAATATATAAAAGAAAAATATTGACTTCGACTTTAAACGATTGATATCTTGTTTATACAAAATTTAGTATAATTTAAAAAAAAATATAAGTAACACTTTTATTACCAAAAACTATACTCAAAATATTATCTTGAAAACCACTTCCAGTCTCCTTTTTATAATTTACAAGAACTCAAAGGGTTATTAATACCCTTAACATGTTTAAAGCTTAAATACAATGCGAACTCTAAGAAAATACGGAAAGTTTTAAGGAGATAGAGATAGCATTTTATATAAGTCCTTAAGTTTTGAATAACAAAATGGGAGAGTGGAAAGCATTATACATTCTCGATGTGCGGTTAAAAATAATCTCTATAATTGACAGTACGTCCGAAATATATGATGACTCGGACGCAGCTGCAGCTGATCGTTTATAAATCTTGGTCTTAATCTCAGATGCGGGCAGTGTTTATTTTTATTGAAGAAACATTAAATAAATGCAAGCCGATTTTAAAAATACGTATTAAATTTAAATTAAAGTTTAAAAATCTAGAATTACCGGAGAGTGTTAATTCGATTTATGAGTATCATAGAATCTGTTAAAGTGGGTTTACAGCGCTGATGAAAAAATAAAGGGTTTTTCAATAAGGGCGGGTAGATGTTAAAGCGGAATAAAACAAGCTGTGTTATGTTAACCTTTAGGGCATAGGTCGATTATGGTTTATTTGCATAGACCTGCAAATTCAAGAAACCCCACAGGAAAAAGTCTAGGGGTCGATTCGTATAACCTTGGCGGTAAATTCACATCACCCCTGTGAGAGATAACCTTACCCTCAAATCGTTCATGCAAAATGCCAATCGTGGAGTTTGCTTTGTGGGCAGTGGCGTCTTTAGGCATGGGCCCGGTGGGCCAAGGCCCAGGGGCCCGCAATTATTTGGCCCCCAAAATGAATGGATTATATAGAAAACGAAATAAGGTTAGTAGACAGTAACAGAAAAACAAGTTTCATTTTACTCTCCGTTCCGTTGAAATTCTCCTCATCAACATCTTAAACTTCTGGAAACATGAATCTTTAATCATACACCTGCACACGCTGTCAACATTATTTTAACAACTCTGCTTTCGTTCTAATCTACAGTTCTGCACACATGTTGGCTTTTCAACTCACTCCATAAACAAACACAAAGTTGTCCCATGATGAGTTGCGAAATGATGAGTTGTACCATGATGAGTCGGATAGAACAATTTTGAATATTTGGCTGACACAATCTTGACATTTCTGGAAAATCATGATATTTCAATAGAGGATTGTAGAGGACTAAGCTATGACAATGACAATGCGTCTAATATGTCGGGAAAATATTCTGGTTTGCAAGCAAGGTTAAAGGAGAAGTGCGAATTTGCTACCTTTGTACCTTGTGCAGCACATTCTCTTAACTTAGTAGGCCTTCATGCAGCTGGTTGTGGGCAGTAGGCAACAAGTTTCTTTCAAGTGGTTCAAAAAATATACAACTTTTTTTCTGCTTCTACTCATCGCTGGAATAAATTGAATGAATGCTTAGGTTCACATAGAGTTCTTAAAAGACTTTCTGAAACAAGATGGTCTGCACGAGCTGATGCAATTAACGCACTCCATCATGGTTATAAGCAAATTACTGAAGACTTGACAACTATCTTTAGAGATCAAGAGCAAGCTCCAGACACAAAAAGCGAAGCGCTAAGCCTGTCTAAGAAAATGTCAAAACTGAAGTTACTCATTTTAACAGAAATTTGGAGCACAATATTAGAATGAATTCATAAAACCAGCAAGAGCCTTCAAAAAGAAACAATAACGATTGACGTTGCTGTCAATTTGCTTTGCTCACTATATCCTTTCATAAATGATCTAAGGGAGAATTTTGATAAATTTGAAGCGTGTGCCAAAATTCAGAATCCGGATGCTAATTATAAAAACTTAATGCAACGAAAAATGGTACGAAGTTCGCAAAAAAATACCATAGAGATGTTAAAGCAGAAGAACTTCAGGTAGAATGCCTGCACCTCGTACAGTATTTAAAAGAATTCAATAAAGATGTAAATGAAGATCTTATTACAATATCAAAATTGTACAGTCTAAGAATACATTTCCAAATGTAGAAACTGCCTGTAGGATTTTTTTTATCTTTGATGGTTTCAAACTGCAGTGGAGAGCGTTCATTTTCGAAATAGAACCGGATAAAAAATGAACTTCGAAGCACAATGCTATAAGATAGAGTGAACAGCTTATCAATTTTATCAATTGAAAATGAATTACTGCGGGAAATTGAATTTGATGACTTAATTCATGATTTTGCAACTGACAAAGTCAGGAAAGTATGCCTTCAATAATATTTTATTGTATACTTAAACTTACATATAGTATAAAATAAATATCTGTTTTATGTTTTTTTTTTAGTTCTTTTTAAAAAGTAAAAATATTAAAAAAAAATACAAATTAATTTTAAAATGATTTTTTAACCTAAAGAATTAAAAGAAAAATATATTGTACCTACTTTTTTTGGCCCCCAAAAGTCTAAAGACGCCCCTGTTTGTGGCACGTAGCGCCCGCAGTTCTGCTGGAACCACATGTCGTCACAAATCTACACCAAACGGTAACTTTTTGAGGATGTATTATCACCTGGTGAACCTCGCGTGGGTTGGTGTCGTCCCATACATACATACTTACGGTGACCATATTTTCCGAGACAAAATAATGAACAGTACCCAAAAAATGAAAAATGTTGACCAGTTTACAAGATTTTTTTTTGTATTTCATTGAGTAATAAATAATAAAATATAATATAATATAAATTAATTAATAAATATAATATAATTAGGTAAATGTATTTATAAACCAAATAAAACAGGAACTTTCATCGATAATAAACAAAACAAACATAAAAATAACACAGATTTTTTCAGTTTCTAACCTATTTACAAAAAAACAAAAATAAACAAAACCTTAAACTCTTTTATATCATATTGGCTAATAAAACAACTTTGACATTGAATTACAATACTTTAATATTGTTAAAATAAGTACTTTTCGGAAGAATACATTTTTTTAATTAATTCTGGCTTTCCTTTTTTAATAATTCTTAAATTCGATGCAATTTAATTCATAATTGCATTTGCAATTAAAATGGACCTGATTGTTTCAATTTTCATATTGTTTTTTTCGTTTGTCCATACATTGTTTAAAATTGAGAAAACTCTCTCTATAGGGGCATTAGACCCAGGAAGGCATAAACAAAACTGTACGATTTTTGAAATGTTTTCATACTGTATCATTTTTTCATTGATAAACTTGAAAATTTCAACCCACCTATCTCCAGCACTCATTTGGCTCTCCTTCCATTCAAAAATTTTTTCTGAAGAAACATAATTTTGTACACCATGGTCAGTAAAACTCATTGGTAAAATTAATTTCCAGTGGTGAAAGTCATCCTGTGCGCAAGTGTAAGCGTATTAGTTTAACTTCCCTGTATTTTTTTTGTTTTGGGTGGCGCAACATTCCGTTGAGAAGTAGGGCCTATTGACTTACAACTCTCAACCATTCCTGTGTGCGAGTACTGTTGTCAGGGATGGAGAGGACCTACAGTTTTAAGCCGAATCCGAACGGCAAATTTGAGAAAGCACTTTTCATGACAAGAATTACTCTTGGAGAATTTGTCAAATCCTCGCAAGAGGCAGTACCCGTGAAAAAAACTTTAGATGGCATGTGCAGGGATCGAACCCAAGACCTCTGGCATGACAGTCCAACGCACTAACTATCATGCCACGGGTACTACTATGTCAGGATGTATAATATGATCTAATTTTTGTAATTGTGAGATTAGGAAGTATATGGCTTTGTCTATGTTCTTGAACTTTGACCTCCTGGGTGAATTGGATCTTTTACCGGTGAAGGCCCAAGTCCCGCAGCAAAATTCGCCAAGTTGAAGTTTCCAAAAGACTGAGTTCTTGTGCACGGCGAAGAATAGACTGCCTCGGGTTCTGCTGTACACTTTCACGGACCGCAGCGATGTTCTCGGCCGATCTTGCGTTCCTAGAACGTACGGGTGTTGGCTGATTGTTTACTGAACCGGTCGTCTTAAATTTGGCCACCAATCGTTGAAGAGTCGACTGTAAAGGGCCACCATGTCCACCGTAAAATAGGCGCACTGCGCGCAACTTTTCGTTAACGAACACTCTTTTTGATATTAAAGTTTTATCATTTGGACGTGCTGTTCAATCGTGTTACTTGCCATGATGATTTGGCATAAACAACTGAATAATAAACAAAAGATTCGACAGATGTCACCAAAACAAAATGGCCGCCACGGGGCGCCAAAATCCTCCAGCGCGATTTGAAAAACCCATTGCCTTACATCGGAATCGAGTTCCTCATAATGATAACGATGATGACTTTGAAAACGATGAAAGAAGCGATGCTTATGCATACCTTGAAGACAGTGAATTTTTCAATAAAAGTATGTAGAATATCTTTAAGATCTGACAATAATTCTCGCGACCGACGTTACTATTTTGATTTTTGCGGAATAGAAGGGTGAATGGTTGGGGAGAGGGAGACTCTTACCATTATCTACACCTATGAAAAGCGTGTTTGTATTAGTATTTTTTTTTAAATACGAGTAAGAAACGAGCTAATTATCTTCAACCATGAAAATCATAGAATTCAAGAAAAGGTTCGTTTTTTTTTGTGGTGTCTTACAAAAAGCATCTTGCTGTGGCTCTGCACCACCATAAATGTCTGGCTTTCTAGATTAAAGCTATTGAAATTTTGTAGAACACAATGGAAAAAAGTTAGCCATTCACGTCATTCTCATGAGATACTGCCCGAATATGAATCCAGGGGGTGAGAGGTAAAATATATCCAAAATTCAGCTATTTAAATATACATAAAGGTTCCAAAATGTTGCTAGCTCTTAGACTAGAAGGAAAGGTCATTCAATATACTTGCAATACTGCATGAGTGCGAAAGAAGATTTGTCCCATAAAATTAGTTAAAATTAGAGAAATGTTTTATACCTCTTTGACATTGCAGTAGGTTTTCTTCAGTGGGGTTTGCTCAAAAGAAGGGAAACTAACATCATAACCATAAGTTTTCCTTGGGTTTGATAGATTTTTCCCTATTTTTCTCGAGATAAAATGTCTTATTCCCCAAAGAATTATGTTTGTAATCATACCTGCGCTGGAGTCTACGTCACTACCTTCATTCCCAAACAAAAGTCCAAGGTTTTATACGGAAACAATTACAAATTTCAATATGAAAACAAAACCACTAAACTAATTATATTCTCTAACATTCCATGAAATCTGTCCTCTCCTATAAGTGTAAGATACACCAACAAATGTTTTTCTTCAAGAATCGTATGTAACGACCAACCTTCTAATACCTTTTACCTACATATCATAGTAAGCCATTGGTGTCCGATTAACGCCAATGTGTCACCCCAATATATAAGTCAATCCTCAATCTCTACCTCCTATAACCTACATAACTAGAGCTACTTGTAAATTCCTTCCATAACACCGATATACCTACTTTTTACGTATTTCTTGTGGTTTTTTCCCAAAACTAATTCAATCCAGAAGTGGATCATTATTTCAAAAACATTGCCAGTAACATTAAAAAACATGTTTTTCGTAATATCCTTTTGCCTCATCCATCATCAGGAGCACGAAAAACAACAAAATACAAAACACACAACCTCAGGGAATAACTTTTTGTTCAATTTTCACATCCAACCTCCTAGAAGTTAATCAATACCAACATTGACAACAAGCCCCCAAAAAAAGGACATTGAACTTGACATGACAACGAGACCTACACAAAAATAAAAATATCAGTAATATACTACTCATTCATATACCATACATCTTTTTGCTGCCATACGATACCAACTGTTGCACGTAACTGGGTCTATCATGTTGTTGTGTTTTTGTTGCTTTTTTAAAGAAAACCACATCATATCCTTCCTTGTCCTTCTTTTCAACAAAATCAGGAGTAGTTCAGTAGTGGGCATGGGCATGTAGTAGTTCATTTGATGCGGATGACAAAAAAAAAAATAAGGACATGGTTACCGCGTTCGTAAAAAGTGTCATCTTCCCAACCATGTTTATCAACAATGCTCGTCGACTAAATTATGACGTTTAACATGTCACTTTCAACGCTTCGCATCCTTCGTCGTCATTGTCGTCATCATCGTAAACTAGTCGCTGTTGGGAAAACTGTGGGAAAATTGTGTTTTACAAAAAACTAGACTGTAGTCGTCCTTAACATAGAGTAACTTTAGAGCTCTACATGGAGTCCTTCTTGTTCTATGATTAAAACGCTTGCCTACATAGTACATGTGTATAGTGTATACTTTTGTAGCTTCTCGTCTTCGTCCTTGTTTCTTGTTGCTATAGTCCTAAGTGAATAAACCTCCATAACCTGTGATGTCGATTATGGCAGTCGAGGAGAAGCTAAAGGACACTTGTTTCTTTATAAATGAACAGTTTTTGTTGTGCCATTGCCTGCCTGCCTGCTTCCTGCCTTTAGGGCGTAGTGAACTACTAGTACCTACACTATATGGTATGTGTATAGCATGATGGTGCTCTGTACATATTTCATAACCATCACTCTTCTCTCGGGAACTCACCATCTGGACACAATCGATTCCATTAGAAAATATTGTTCTTCGCTCCTCAAGTGCGTTCGTTCTTCATTGTTGCATCGTTATTAGGAGTTGCTGTGGCCGCTCCTTCTGCTGCTGCCTGCTTCTGATGCTCCTGCTGAAATCACTTAGGACGTGTGATGACAGATTAATGAAAAATGACAAAAATTAAATTGACTTTTGGGATGAAATTGGAAAATCATAAAAAAGGAGAGAAAAGGTTTGGTGGGAATTTATTTGACTAAGTCATCGCATCTAAGGGAATCCTTATAGGGACTAACAGAAGATTAAATTAAACGAAGAAAACAAAATAAATAAAATACACCAATTCAAGCCAAGGATCCAGACAGTTATAGAAGCAGTGATTATTAACAGCAACACTTCTTCTACATCTTCTTCTTTTTCTTCGTTACTCAAGACCATAGGCTTTAAGGAGAGACGAAAAATGTGCTATAAAATATGCTCTTTAGAGTGATTGATTGTTCGATTGCCTTAAGTGACTCCTAAAGAGCGATCTATGTTTGAGTTTATGAACTTCTTTGTTATTTTTGTGACCTTTAGGCATAAATAAACGACGACGATAAACAGAACAGTTTAAGAAAAGTTGTGAAAAATCGTTTGCTTAAATCACGCACAAGGCACAACTTTATCATAAAGGATTGAAGGAAATTTTGATAGAAAAGAGATTTGCATACATATTACATTTATCATCATTCTATTCGAGTTGCGCATGAAGACAAATATGAAGTTTTTTTGTTTAGTCCTTTTTAGGAAATCGTCCTTCATATCATATAAGAAGCTTGTTTATCTAGATGATGGTAATGGCCCATTGATACTTCAAAGCTGTCAACATACATATATGTATATCAATCAGAAAATGGAACTTCTTTATATAAGATATACATTGTTGATTGTTCATGAATCATTCTTTTTTGAACGCTGTAATAAGTTGCAAGACACCTTGAGAAACTTTGGATCTGTTATTTTCGGAATTCGTTTTTGAACTCAAAGTTTTTAAAATGTTAAGTGATTATTGGGCGATGTTTCATTAAAATGCCTTAAAAATTCTGTGGTGATTTAAATTAGTTATTGTCATATGTTTGATAATCACTAAAGTCTCTGTCTGTGTAAAGTTATTCAACTCAGTTCAATTCTTCTGAAAAAAATTCAATGAAAATTGCCGGAACAATGGATTTTCACCTAATTATGTGTAAAATCACCGAATTAGAAAAAGCTGAATTTGTTTATGGATTGAACAAAAGACCTCTAGCATGAAAGTCAAGCCACGGGTATTACTAATTTAGGAAAATAAGCTTTTTTCAATTGGAATGTAAGTTTGATAAATCTGTCTGGACAGTTCCTGAAAGAAATCAATTTTTACCATTTTTAGTAGCATTTTTTTTTTGAAGATTTTATTTCTTATATAAGAAAAATATCGATTGGATTTTTCTAAGAGAAATGGATTCTTCTAAAAAAATAGCTTAGGGTTAAAAACAATATTTACTATAAGACACAATTAGTTTGAAGGAAATGTCTCTAATTTTTGCCAAGATATTTGAGGTGCGTATCAATGTTTACCAGGCTAGGTTACGTTAGGTTCGGTTAGGTTAAAGTGGTTGTCCATGATAGAGTAGGACACACTTAGGTCAGTTTAATTGCCTATTGTTATACCACATGAATTTTTATGCTTTTTTTTAAGCTCAATGAAACCAGTTTGAGTCCCTTACAAAACGTGAGAGGCTGATCATGTTAATATATTCTAATAATTCTACTAGATAATTCTTGCGTTTTTGAGCTAGAGCACTGCACGTACAGAGGAGGTGAAGAACTGTTTCCTCCTCTTCCTCATCCATACAGCTTCCGCAAAAGTCATTTGAGAATACGCCTAGCCGCGTGGCGTGCTTTCCTATTAGACAGTGTCCGGTTATGACACCTATTATCGAGCTTATATGCGATCTGCTTAGAGATAGCAACCAACTTGAGCGCTTTAAATCTAGTGTAGGCCAGATGTTTTTTGTGACCTGACACGTGTTGATTTTAGTCTTCAAGGAATGTCCTGGAAGGTATAGAAATCTGGAATTTTCTGTCGAATTGCAGTTAGGGGATGGTGTAATCTGAGTGGTTTGGAATTGATTGTAAATACTGTAGAATTAAGGAGTGGCCAATGTTGTTGCTAGCCCACTACGATGAAGCTTTTTTGGATTGCAGCTATTTGTTTGCTAAATATACCAAGAGGTGTTAGGTAAAGTTGGGTTTCTAGTGCCGTAGATGGGGTCATGCGAAACGATTCGCTTATACATAAGCAAGGTGAACGTTGGACTTTTTTTTAGCTTGTCGCTGTTTATAGCTTTTTCTAAGGCAATCCACCATACTGCCACAGCGTACATTAAAATCGCCTCGTCTGAGAACTTTAATTGGATTCCTTTAAAATAGGAAGGGTTAACATATGGAATTTGGTATTTCCTTGAAAATAGGACTAATTCGGTTTTGTGTGGGTTGAGTCTACACGCACACCGATCAGCCCAAAGTATTAGTTTGTCTAAGGCATTTTGTAAGAGTTCTTTTAGGATGTTAAGATGCTTTCCTGAAACTACTATAGAAACGTTATCCGCATAGATAATCACTCTGAAATCTCTGTTTCATTTCATTTACCACCAGATTCCATAGGAGAAGAGGTAGAACATCGCCTTGCGGCGTCCTTCTACTAACGAATCTTCTAGCAGAAAAGTTGCCCAGTTTTGAGTTAATTATTCTACTAGTCAGCACTAAATGAATTAAATCCCCAAGCAAACTCTCTACGTTTAGAGATGTTAGTGCAGATGTGATTGCAGATGTGTCCACATTGTTAAAAGAGCCTTCAATGTCCAGGAAAGCAACCTTAGTGAACTGTCTATGATGGAGGGAGTACTCGATGATGCGTATTAACGTTTTTTTTTTATAAATTAAAACAACTGAAAAAAATAATTGTCACCCCGAATATTTTATGAACAAAAGATGATTCGCTCTCCAAAATAATTTTGGGCGAAGAATAACGTTTTTGACATCTGGTACAATTTTGAGAAAAATCGATTTGTTAGTTTTTTTTTTTTACTTTGAGATATTGGCTTTAAACTAATTTTACCTTATAAATAATATTGTTGTCAAGATTCGGTAAAATTTTGAGAAAAATTAAATTGACAGTTTTTTTTTACAAAAATAAAAACCAACAAAAAAGAAATTAATAAAAGTTGGTAAAAATTGATTTTCGACTTAAATATCTGTTAAAAAATTTAGATATTCAAACTAATTTTGTCTTTAAGAAAATACTGTTTTCAAAATTCAGTAAAATTTTGAGAAAAATCGAATTGACAGTTTCCTTACAAAAAATAAAAACTTAAAAAAAACAAACTACTAAAAGTTGGTAAAAATTGATTTTCGGCTCAAATATCTTTAAAATTTGAGATTATGACTGCAAACTAATTTTGACTTATAAGAAATATTGTTTTCAACATTCGGTAAAATTTTGAGAAAAATTGAATTGACCGTTTTCTTACAAAATATAAAAACCTAAAAAAAAAACAATACTAAAACTTGGTCAAAATTTACTTTCGACTCAAATATCTTTTCAAAAATTAAAAATATAGGCTTCAAACTTATTTTATCTCACAGAAAATATTGTTTTCGATATTCAATATTTTTTTTATAAGAATCCAACAGTCAGTTTATTCATAAAAAAATAGAATCTACAAAAAATAGTACGCAAAATTGGTAAAAATTAATGTTTGGTTCTCGATATCTCGTGACTTAAAATTCATTTCATTCATCCAATTTGTATTTGTTTATATACGAAATGAAAACTTTTAAGAAATGGTACTAAAATTGTTAAAAATTATTTTTCGACTAAAAATTTCGGTAACAAAAATAGATTTTGAAATCAAACTATTTCATTGTATGCAAAATTTTATTCCTACAAACCTTATAAGCAAGACAAATTGACTGACGGGATGGGAGGTTTTCAGTGTGGGTCGCACCCCAGTTTTTTTTTTTTGTTAATGAAATATGTTACTTTAATAAACATACGTACACACAGACATCTCTCCAAAAACTGTTAGATTTTAGGGACTTTGAAACGTCGAGTAATGTCAAAATTTTCAATCGGACGGATTTTTGAGTGCCAACCTTTTTGAAGTTTCTTCGGTTCTCAGATTTTTTAGATTGTATCTTTAAACTTGTGTCTTTTTGCTATTTTATTTAATATTATTTTACACAAGACAGCCCACCCTATATCCTAGTTCTATAAAAAAAAAAGCAAAAGCACTTGTAACTTTTCCCAATCAAATAACAAATGTGTTTTAAGTGTGAAAAACTTCTATGCATTTAATTTTAACAACCTATTTGCTATTTCACTGTCAGGTTTCGTTCAGCGATATGGTTAAGCTGAGATATTGCGTGAAAATTTGAAAGCCCAGCTAAATTTCTAAATTATAATTCAAACAAATTGCACTGTCAAAGGTGTGAATAATTAATTTCCTTTTCATTAACAAAACAAAATGTCAGTTAGTTAAGAACATACATACATATACATATGTATATGTATGTACAATTGTACATCGTTACCTTCGAGTACGCTGATGGCAATGAGTTTTTCTTTCTTTGATTATAAACGAGTTCGCGTACAATAAAAATAAAAGAAATATAAAAACACAATAAAAGCCAAACCAAACAATCTTTATCTCGCTGCTGTTAACTTGACAGCGGACATTATTCAATTAATCACGCGACTTTGACACACATTAGTTTCCCTTTTGCACAATCCTAAGCATTATAAAATGCCAACTGCCAACAATGGATGGACTTACCGTTCGTTACCTTTCTATTTTTCTAGGAAAAGAACCAACAAGAACAACTACAACTACATAACAGAAACAGAACGTAGAGAGAAAGAACAAAAGAAATAACTGTACGTGTTTCATAATCACAAGCATTGCAACGCCTACTCAAGCACTTGACACGAGAACATAAAAAGGGACGATGGACATTTTAACACTCATACACATACACAACACACAAACAAACAATTCTGGGCTGTCTAAATGTACACAAAAGGACACTCACTACATGGTTGGTTGATAGAACAAGGATTTTTGTTGACAGGAATAAAAATTTTAGGTTTGGCACT
The DNA here is from genome assembly GCA_920104205.1 of Eupeodes latifasciatus. Classification (NCBI taxonomy): domain Eukaryota; kingdom Metazoa; phylum Arthropoda; class Insecta; order Diptera; family Syrphidae; genus Eupeodes; species Eupeodes latifasciatus. The sequence goes on along the minus strand of OV049924.1, from coordinate 303,345,709 downwards.
CCTCAAAAATTGAAGCTCACTTCTGAAAAGCAAAATCTTTTGTTAAGATTTCAACGAATTTCATAACATTATTTCGATAATTTATTTGATTATGAACTTCAACTTAAGAACATAAATAGTCAATTGTAGTGAAACCGAGCATCAAAAGAAGCTAGAACAAATATTATCCTTGCCAATATTAAGAATGGAACCAAACTTGTCAATATAAAACAAAACATCAACTTAGGGACCTTATACTCCTGTAAAACTCAGCTGTAATTTGATGTGTTGTAATATTAGTTCAATGTTTATGACAATAGATGGTGGAAAATTGGAGAGTTTTCTATGTGAATTCTTTTTCGGATCACAAATGGATTTTCTTTAACATACATTTTTAAGTCAGAATCCCTTTCCCCTTATAGAAATCCTAAACGCACTGACTGGAGAAAATTCGGTCAAATAGTTAAGTCCAAACTAAACAAAATTTCAAATATTAAGATAGAATCTGTAGAAGACCTGGAATCCAGGATTAACATTTTTGAATCATCAGTTAAAACTGTTTTTAAGATTTCAGTAAAATACAGCCATAACAAATTTCCTACCTGTTATAACGAATACCTTTCTGCTCTAACGAAATGACCAGAACGATCTTCAATATCTGCCACAAGCAAGATTTTTACCAACCATATAAAGACTCCCCTAAAGTTTATTAGCGAGCTATAGAAATTGCCAAAAAAACAAAGTTGGAGAGAATACTGTCGATCGGTTGAAGGCATAAAAGATTCTGCCAGACTTAGTAAAGTTTTATTGAAGGAACATTGCAATCCCTCTTTTCTGAAGAAACCTGATGGATTGTGGACATCCTCTCCAAGTAAGTCCTTGAAAGTACTGATTGCGACACATTTTCCGGGCTGCGAGAATTGCAACCCCGAAATGCTTAGAACTTCAAACACTAATCTAGTTCATGTAGAACAAATTAATTCTGTTATTACAAAATAAAGCATTTCCTGGGATGTTAATACTTTCTCATCTTTTAAATCTCCAGGTTTGGTTGATATCATACCAGTTATGCTACAAACACTGCAAGACATAGTAGTAACATGGCTGGAGACCATCTTCAAAGGATGACTTTATCTCAATCATGTACCGGAAACATGTAGACAGGTTAAAGTAGTTTTTATCCCGAAAGAGGGTAGGCGTGGCCATAAATACGCGAAGGAAATTCGGCCAATTATCTTGACATCTTTTGCGCTTAAAACAATGGAACACATCCAAGATACTGATATCAGTGAAATTTTCGAAGAATGTACGCTTAAAGAATCTCAGCACGCATATCTCAAAGGCCAGTCTAATGAGACGGCCCTGCATGAGATAGTGAGTACGATTGAGAAGACAATTCATTATAAGGAATTTACTCTTGCAACCTTCCTGGAGAGAGAAGCAGATGTTGTGGGGCTGAACATTAATTCCGGCAAAACAAAAATGATCAGCCCCGGAACCCGACCATCCTCTCAAAAAAATATTTCCTCGCAACCGGTGCAAAAAGTGGAGAGCTTTCAATACCTTGGAAGTATCGTCTCCATCGAAGGTGGAACCGAATTAGACGTCATCTGCCGCACCGGAAAAGCAAAAGCGCTGTTCGGTATGCTGTCGAAAATTTGGAGGGATAACTCTATCAGCTTTGATACCGTATATCAAATGAGGTTCTTCATAGAAGGACAGGTCAGTAACCTACAGACTCTATAATACGAAGGCGTAAGTGGCAATGGATTGGACATACGCTTCGAAAAGGTAAGGACTGCATTGCAGGCTAAGCAATGCAGAGGAATCCGCTCACACAAGAATGAAGAAGAGCTGGACGACCGAGAAGCACATGGCGCAGGACAGTCGAGACGGAATCAGCGTCACAAGGCAAGATGGAGGGAGCTGAAACACATCTCCGGAAACCGTACACGATGGCGCGTAGGGGTAGTAGAGGCCCTATGTCCCTTAAGGGGTCCCAACGGACTTAACAGGTCTGAGGACCTAAGTAAGTAAGTAACCTTCCTAGACGTAGAAGGTGCTTTCAATAACGTCCTTACTGATTCGATTCACGAATCGCTTACTCACTTCGGGGTAGAGGTTTTTGTTCAAGAATTGATGATTTATTTTCTAAGTGATACAAGGATTCATTCTTCGTTAAGTAACTAATTCTTCGCTGATAATTGGTTTTAATGGTGTCGGAAAAGTTCGCCACCGTGATTAGCGAACGAGCCCCATTAATATTGTTCAGAATCATGTCCTAAGTATTTTTGCATTCCATAATCTGCCCATAATCTTGTAAAGGCCCTATCTACAAAATTTCCGATTTTGAGTTTTTTGCATATTTGGAGTTAGGGCATTGTCTCCGATTTTTCTACATTCATTTCTTAACCTTAGATCATCAAATAAGCCAGAAAAACACAATTTCTAGAAGTTGAATCTTGTCGAGTTTTTTTTACGAATTTAGAATTTGATTTTGTTGGAGAGTGCGTTATTGGCCTTCAGTTGAATGGGATTTTTGATACGTAAAGGTCGTAACCTCGTTTCGTGCTTGGTCCTGTTTAACTCTTTAACGAATGTTGAGTTTGTTTTTAGCAGAGGGCTTTATTAGGCATTTACATAGTCTGTTGGAACTTTTCAAGCGGTAACTTCGCGTTTTTTTTAATTTATCTACACACATATATATTATTTACAATAAGTGATTAAACATGAACCGGTCAAGAATGCTTGTTAATTTAGCTTTAAATATTAATCACAGAAAAAAAATCGAATTAATTAAAACAGAATTAAGAAATGAAAATAAAAAAAGATCGGTTGAAGTGAATCCTGATTATGTTCCCGAAAATAGTAGTGATTCAGAAAATGAAAATGTCCTTGTTACTGCTGGTGGTACAGAGACAGACGTAGTGAATCAAGAAGAAATTGTAACATTAAATATTGAAGAAGTGGAAGAAACCAACCCAGGACAGGCGGAACCAACGATTATGGCGGAAGATTGAAGCGGAAGAGAAAAGGGCTGTCAGCCAAAGCAAAACAAAGTAAAAGAAGAGAAAAAGAATCAAAAAAACATCCAGTTCGACTAGCGTGTGGAGAAAAATGTGTTAACAAATGCATTTCAAATATTTCTGAAGGTAGGATAATTGAAATAAATACTCAGTTTTGGTCTTTAGATTGGCTTGAAAGGCGACATTTTATATTAAATTCAACACGCAAACAAAATACTGCTCCTGATACAAAAAAAGATAAGTTACCGTAAAGGAGAAAATTTATAGTCCAAGAGCCCGGCCTGCCAGACTTACCTTTTATCATAAAAGCTGAAAGTTTGTCTATGTGTGCCTCTAGTACAGATAAAAACGATCCCCAGCCATGATACCAGAGTAGTGGTTCCTTTGGCAGCTAACAGGTAGCAAAGGTGCATAAAATTCCATCTAACTTACCTTATTTTATAAAACTCATTTTTTTTATATTTCATTGGTAACAACACCAAAATTCGCTTTACTCATTGCCAGACACTTGGTATGGTTCCAAACCCCTGCCAGACACCCCTAAACTATAATATTTTGTAATTCAATTTACGTTATATTATAAAAGCTAAATTTAATATATGTTTTTTGGGAGCTATTAAACGATGCTTCCTTAGCAGCCAGACATTTTCGAGGGTTCTATCATCCTGCCAGACACTTTGATTGAGCAGAAGTTGCGAGAGCGCGGAGCATATGTAGTAGACGGTGCGAGCGAAACAGACCATTCGGTTTATTGCGATCTTTGGGAAGAGTACGATAACTCAGGCGACAAAGTTTAATGACGGATTTGTATAGAACAGTTAAAAAGAAGCATTTTTTACTATGGCAGGGGGGTCTATCTCCACCCGTTTACGCGGGAGGGGCGATTTAAAAAATTATTGTTTAAAATGAAAAAAAAAATAGTTACAAAATAACGGTAACACTTACAATTAAGTATTTTACATTTTTTTAAAGCCAACATTCTGTTCTAACAGCCTGTTTTTAAATCAAGTCAAAACTATGTGCAGTTTTTGAAAAATTTAATTTTAAACTCAAAATATGAGTAAAAAAAAGTTAAAAAAAAGGATTAAAGTGTATTTTTTCAATACTTCAAGATTATCTACTATTGTTTTTATTTTAGAATGTATTGCTGTTATTTGTTTTTGACCAAAAACTGAAAAGTAGATGATCTCATGTCTCTTAGTTTTTGAGAAAATTGAAAATAACCACAACTATTTTTTTAATTTAATTATTTTTTTTTGCTTAAGTGGTCTTAATTTGATAGTAATAATATAAGGTACGAGTAATAATAATAATAATAATAATAATTAATAATCAAACATCCCACTGTTGCATACATTCGCACCTTCCAATATTACTATCAAAATAAGACCACTAAACTTTGTCGCCTGAGTTATCGTACTCTTCCCAAAGATCGCAATAAACCGAATGCTCTGTTTCGCTCGCACCGTCTACTACATATGCTCCGCGCTCTCGCAACTTCTGCTCAATTCAAAGTGTCTGGCAGGATGATAGAACCCTCGAAAATGTCTGGCTGCTAAGGAAGCATCGTTTAATAGCTCCCAAAAAACATATATTAAATTTAGCTTTTATAATATAACGTAAATTGAATTACAAAATATTATAGTTTAGGGGTGTCTGGCAGGGGTTTGGAACCATACCAAGTGTCTGGCAATGAGTAAAGCGAATTTTGGTGTTGTTACCAATGAAATATAAAAAAATTGAGTTTTATAAAATAAGGTAAGTTAGATGGAATTTTATGCACCTTTGCTACCTGTTAGCTGCCAAAGGAACCACTACCCTGGTATCATGGGTGGGGATCGTTCTTACCTGTACTAGAGGCACACATAGACAAACTTTCAGCTTTCATGATAAAAGGTATGTCTGGCAGGCCCGGGGTCTTGCTCTATTGAAAAAATGAACAGGGTAATATCTGTGCTGTTTGCAAAGCCTTCTACCTACCTTAGGTTTTTCCAAGGAAAACAACAGTGTAGTTTATGACGTAATTAGGACAACTCCTCAAAATTCATTGGCACCCCTTAATGTTAAACGTGGACGATGTGGTCGTTCGTATCCCCGATTGGACACACAAAAAATAAAAGAGTTTATTTAGGCTTGCAATCCAACACTTCTCACTATCGTCGAGAGCACGCTCCTCTACGCGGTTATCTTCCAAGTGACTTAACCAGGAAATGTATGCACGATGAACTTATCAACAGCCATCCCGAAATTCGAACTTCGTACCGAAATTTTTGTAAGATCGTGCGTGAAATGAATATCTCGTTTGCGTCGCGTCGCTTGGACATGAGGAATGTGAGCAATGTGAAAGCCAAAAACTGCATATGGCTAGCAAGCATGTGAACAACAACGTGGATATACAGATCAGCGACGAACAAGTCTGTGATATTTGTAAAGACTGGGAAAATCACAAGGACCGAGTCAAATTAACAAGAGCAGAGTATCAAAAACACAGCAAACTCGATTCCAATGAAATAGCTCCGGATACACTTGTTGTGTCTGTTGATTTGCAAAAAGTGATTATGCTACCGCGGTTGGAAGGTTTTAAGGCTGTCATCTTTTCGAAGCGCATTATAGCTTTTAACGTAAGTTTTGTGCCACTTGGAGAAAAAAGGAAAGAAATCCCATTTGCTGCAATTTGGCATGAGGGTACTTCCGGACGAAAGAAAGAAGACATTATTAGAATTTTTAACGCTTTCTTTTTGCACCATCGGGATAAATTACACTTAAGTGTATGGGTTGATAATTGCGCGGCTCAAAATAAAAATTGGGCATTATTTTCATATCTTGTAATGATTATCAATTCAGATGAGATATCTGCTACATCAATAACACAAAACTTTTTTGAACCTGTTCACTCGTTCATGTCTGCTGACAGCTTTCACCATCAGGTTGAACTCTCTATGAAACTGAAGGGAAAACTATACGATTTCCAGGATTTCTTCGATTGTGTTCAAGACGCAAACTCTTCAAAGGTTTACGTTAAGCAAATGTCTATATCGGATTTTTACGACTGGCCCGATTGTTCGTCCTTATACAAAATAAACCAACCACACCAAGAACGTATTTACACGATGTAGCATGCATAAAAGTAGAGAGAGCGAAGCAAACACTTGTTCTACAAATTATCCTTTGAGTTTGATTTCATAACGCTTAATTTTCTGAAAAATAATGTATGCAGTCAGGATTTTATAGGCCTGCTTCAGTCGTTCGTTCTCAAACAAGAGGAATTGCCATCGAACGAAAAAATGAAATTGAAAAAAAATTTGTTTTCTTTGTTTCCTGAAAACCGCAAGCATTTTTGGAATAATCTTCCATTGACCGAAGCTGAACCTGGATTGAGGTAATTTAAACAAATAAATAAAAAGAGGCTGGGATGCGACCCACACTGATAACTTCCCATCCCGTCTATCGATTTGTCTTGCTTAAAACTTTGTCTAAATGTATCAATTCTTACCAAATTTGCGTTCTATTTTTTGTAGATTTTATTATTTTTATGAAAAGCGGACTGTTGGATTTTTATAAAAAAATTATTGAATATAAGAAACAATATTTTCTGTGAAATAAAATAAGTTTGAAGCCAATATTTTTAATTTTTGAAAAGCTATTTGAGCCGAAAATCAATTTTTACCAACTTTTATTAATTTTTTTGTTTAGGTTTTTATTTTTTGTAAAAAAAACTGTCAATTCGATTTTTCTCAAAATTTTTCCTAATGTTGAAAACAATATTTCTTATAAGTTAAAATTAGTTAGAAGCCATAATCTCAAATTTTTGAAAAGATATTTAAGTCGAAAATCAATTTTTACCAACTTTTGTTAAATTTTTTTTTCGGTTTTTAATTTTTTGTAAAAAAACTGTCAATTCTATTTTTTTCAAAATTTTACTGAATGTTGAAAACAATATTTTTTGAAAGATAAAAGTAGTTTAAAGCCAATATCTCAAAGTCTTGAAAAGATATTTGAGTCAAAACTCAATTTTTACCAACTTTTTTTTTATTTTTTTTTTAGATTATTATTTTTTGTAAAAAAACTGTCAATTCGATTTTTCTCAAAATTTTATCAGATGTCAAAAACATTATTCTTCGTTGCACAAAATTGTTTTGGAGATGAAATCATATTTTAGTCGTAAAATTTTCGAAGTGACAAATTTTTTTTTTCAGTTTTTTTTGATTTATAAGAAAAACCGTTAATTGAATTTTTTTCCAAAAATATAATTTTTTTTGTATCACGTTACAATATATAACATAAAATTTAATTCAAGTCTCTAGCGTCATTGGTTCATGAGATATTTAGGTTTAACCAAAATTTTCACCTTTTTTTTAAACTGCTATGGTAAAAAAACCACCCACGCAATTTTCTTGAGAGCCCTTTCTGCATCTTTCTGCCTTATTATCTATATAACACAATTTATTTGAAGTCGATATCTCTTCTGGTTCTTGAGCTATGGACGACGAAAAAAACGTCGCGAACGTACGGACGTACGGACGTACGGACGTACAGACGTACGGACGTACGTACACACGCACGCACAGACATCTTTCTAAAAATCTTTTATTTCGACTCTAGGGACCTTGAAACGTCGAGAAATGTCAAAATTTTCAATTTGACAAATCGGACCCATTACAATAACTTCCTATGGGAAGTTAAAAATGTAAAACAATAAAACAATATAATAATTAATTACAGGGAGAAATAAGTTCCACATCAGCAGTATTTTTTTGTTTACTATAAATAACCAAACCAGACGCTTTTTGAATTAAAATGTATACAAACCTCAATTATAAAACTGAATATAAAAATATGTATTTTTTAATTTTATTTTAATAATGCCTTTAAATTTGTGTGTCAAACTCATAACTAAATTGTTTGAAATAAATTACCTAATTTAATTTGAATTCTTATTTCATGTTTTATTAAGGATTTTTAATAAAGTATAACGTAAATTGTTGTACATAGGGCCTTTTTTTCGTCCAAAGCTAAAAAGCCCTATCTACCTTGTTTTCCAAATGCATACAAATTTTGAGTTTAAAACTATTCCAAAAAATAAAGCAATAAAAAAGCTGTACAAAAAATATTTGTTGGTATTTTTCACTTTTTACCTTCAGGTCGTGGTTAGTGTTTTCATCATTATCTCGAAATAGTGAAAATGTTAGTTAGGGCCTTTACGAGATTATGCGCAGTAATATAGCCATGGTATTTTGACAGCAGACAAAATGGACGCCCATCCCCAAAAAAGGCGAATGTTCCTCATCCTCTAATTACCGACCGATTGCACTTATGTCCCTTCTTTCCATTGCCATATAAACGCTGATTAATTATCAGCTCAAGAAATATCTCGGAGATCAAAAGCTTCTTAATGACTGATAGTACGGCTTTCGCAGAAATAGGTCCCCTGGTGATCTTATGGTTGCGTGCTTTTGGTTTTCATGATTCCCTCCTTCATTGGACTAGTTATAAATTTCGGATCCGTTTAATAAAAGTTATATTGGATGGGTTCAAGTCTGAAAACCCCAAAATAATTGCTGGTGTGCTTCAGGGCTCTTACCTATCTCCAACACTCTTTCACATTTTTATTAATGATCTCCTGTCTGCAACTTCTAGTTCAATAAATTGTTTCGCTGACGATAGTACCCTAGGCTTTTGGTATTCGTTTTCAGACTCACATCCCTCTTCTTCGGATGTGGAACTGCAACGATAAAATATGATAAACTCATTAAAATCCGACCTAAAAAGCATTGTACAATGGGGAATAAAAAACCTTGTGGAATTTAATATGTACTTTGAAAACCGTTAAAGCGAGATATACCCCATAGATGGCACTTGGATCGAGGAGACTTAACATCTCGATATTCTCGGTATGTGTGTCACCAACCACCTCTTGTTGAACGATCACATATGTACGTGATGTCGCCAAAAATTCTGCAACTTGTTTGGGAATTTTTCCGTCCTCACACCTATATTTTTCTTAACCGTTCCTCACACTGAGGTGTGACATATACGATATACCCCAATTATAAATAATAAAAAAAATGTTTTTATTAATTTAATTTTTGTATTAATAGTTCATGTTCTTAGTTCATTACAATCAATAATATAAAAATAAGTCCGGTATTCCTTCCTGACGCTATAACTCCAGAACGCACGAACCGATTTCCACGATTTTGCATTCGTTGGTAAGGTCTCAGGCTCCGTGAGGTTTATAGCAGACAAAATTCAGGACAAATTTCAACAGAAAAGCGGTGAACTCCGTTTAGCTTCCCATAGAAAGCTCCGATTGTAAAAGCTCCGATTTGTCGAATTGAAAATTTTTAAATTTTTTGACGTTTCAAGGGCCCTATATTTTAAACCAAAGCTTACTTTTGGGAACCGTTTTTAGTCAACCATATCTCTAGAAACGTCAGAGATATCGACTTCAAATAACGTTTGTTTTAAAGATAATGAGAAAAAAAAAATACAACAACGACTTTTAAAAAAAATTAGTGAGTGTTTTTTTTATCATAGAGTAATTTAAGATAAAAGTGAAAAATTTGGTTGACCCCAAATCCACTTATATAAAATTCTGTATTACACATTCTGACCAAATTTGGTATAATTTCGAAAAAATCAGTTATTTTTTTTTTTTTGTCACGTAGAATATTTTGAGAACAAAAAATAATCTATAATATAAAATGCCTAGGTAAGTAGGTACGACGTGCGAACATCGGCCGCCGCACAAGACATGCAAGCCAGCAACAAGTGTATATTCACAGAACTTAAGCGAAGAAAGACAAAATATATTAAGAGAAAATGCCCGATTGAGACAACGCGTGAGCACACGAAGATCATTGGCATCATTATCATACAATCGCTTGGCATTCCAATATGAACCCACTGCGAACTACAGTGATGATGACAATTTAGATATTGGACCAATGACGACTGTATGCCGATATTGCAATGTGTTAAAGTTCAAAAGAGAAAAGGTTGGATTGTGCTGCGCAAATGAAAAAGTCAAACTGGATCCATTACAGCCACCACAGCCACTGAAACCATTGTTCGATGGAAGTGATCCCGATTCCAACCACTTTCTTCAACACATCCTTGAATATAATAACTTCTTTCGCATTACGTCCTTTGGAGCTAATATAATTCGAGAAGGCGGCTTCATGCAAGGTAAAAGATACAACACACACAACCAATCACTCACACCAATCAATCACTCCAAAACAATAAATTGCAACAAGATGAACCTCATCAAACACAACAGTTAAAGAGACAAATTATTGAACAGTTGCAAGCATTTTTTCACGCTAATAACGCTGTGGTTAATATGTTCAAAACAGCATTGGAACGATTGCCATCGGATACGCACAAATTTCTCATAAGAGCGGATCGTACCCCAACAGGTGAACATGTGCGAAGATTCAATGCACCCACCGTTGATGATGTAGCTGAAATTATTGTTGGCGATCCAACTAAATCACGAGACATTGTCGTTCAGCGAAGAAACAATATCATGCATTGTGTAAATGAGACACATTGTTTGTACGATGCGTTAAAATATCCAATAATTTATTGGCAAGGACAAGACGGATACGACATCACGTTGAATACAATACAATACAATATTCAGATACAATATTCACACATTAATTATTTCTATTATTGGTTTCTATTAACAATCCATTTAATTTTGCATTTTCAGGTGTATCAACGAACAAAAATCTAAGCGCAATGAATTACTATGCGTATCGTATGATGATTCGTACACATGAGGAGAATGTCATTCTGAAGTGTCGTCGTCAAAGGCGAGACCATACGTTTAGCGTTCATCCGATTCAATCAGGCAAAGCTACGACCTGAGGACTATATACACTTGCGTGATGCTATTCATTCAGATGGTAATGTTCAGGCTAATGGACGCCTGACGATTCTCCCACCAACTTATATCGGAAGCCCAAGCCACATGCACGAATACGCTCAAGACGCTATGACGTATGTGCGAAATTATGGAACTCCAGATTTATTTGTTACGTTCACATGCAATCCGAAGTGTACGGAAATTGAACGTGAGTTGGACCCGGGCCAAAAACCGCTAGATCGGCATGACATAATCGCCAGAGTATTTCAGCAAAAACTCAAGGTTATGATTGATGTGCTTGCTAAGTATCGAGTTTTTGGTGACACACGAAATGAAGTGGATGACATCATATCAGCTGAAATTCCTGATCCAGTCAATGATCCCCCTCTACATGACATTGTGACTACACAGATGGTGCATGGACCCTGCGGTGCATTAAATACATTATCGCCATGCATGGCTGATGGAAAGTACACAAAACGATATCCGGGACCGTTGTTGGTTGCTGAAACAATCTCAGGGAACGATGGATATCCAGTTTATCGTAGGCGTTCAAAAGAAGATAATGGTCGAACTATCAAAGTTAAAGTTCAAAATCAATATATTGAGATCGGAAATGAATTCATTGTACCATATTGCCCGCTGCTATTACGAATTTTCAAAAGACATGCGAACGTTGAGAGTTGTCATGCGGCCGAATCAGTCAAATATTTGTGCAAGTACGTCACAAAAGTCAGCGACATCGCTGTGTTTGGTATTGCGTCGGAAAATGCGAATGACGAAATCAGCAACTTCCAAATGGGCAGTACTAATTAGTACTAATGAAGCACTGTGGCCTTTATTGTCATTTCACATTCATGAAAGATATCCCACAGTTGTACATTTAGCAGTGGAAAATGGACAGAGTTTACTTCACTGGGGCTAATGCTTCACAACGAGCTGAGAGACCGCCATCGACAACATTGACTATACGACGCTAAATTAAGCTTTAAAACAATCTTTTAAAATTCAAAATTATCACGTGTACAGAGAGGATGCGCACTAACAAACGCAATCGCTACCGCCAGCCAGATAGCCCAGACTCTAACCGAAATAGCAAGAAAAACAACATATCGAAAAATTAACTGACCTTAAATTCTTGTTTTCCAAACGTTGCTAGCTCCTGGAATATTTGGCATTAGCATCATATGAAATTGCTGCAACTCTTCTAGATGGCGGTCGTACTGCACATTCTGCGGTTAAGTTGCCACTCAATTTAAACACAATTGATACTCGAACCTGCAATATTTCCCGATCCAGTGCAATGGGAAAATTGTTGATGCAATGCAAGCTCATTGTTTGGGATGAGTGCACAATGGCACATAAGAAATCACTTGAAGCACTTAACTTCACATTGAAAGATCTTCGACAAAGTAACAGCATCTTTGGCGGCTTGAGGCGATTTCAGGCAGACGTTGCCAGTAATTCCCCGTGCAGATGAATTGAATGCTTGCCTGAAGGCATCACTTTTGTGGAATAACGTAAAAACATTATCGCTAACCACTAATTTGAGAGTTCAACTTCAAAATGATCAAAGTGCTGCACAATTTTCCAAACAATTGTTAGCTGTTGGAAATGGAGAAGTGCCAGTTGATGCGACAACTGGATTAATTACTCTTACCAACGACTTTTGACGATTTGTAGACTCTCAATTAGCTCTTATTGAAAATGTTTTCCCAAACATTAGTAAAAATTATCAGAATTATGCTTGGTTAAGTCAACGAGCAATTTTCGCCGCAAAGAATAATTATGTACACGCACTGAATTTCACCATTCAATCAAAAATCGCTGGCGATTTGGTGGCATACAAATCCGTTGATTCCATAACAAATCCCGATGATGTAGTAAATTATCCAACGGAGTTCTTGAACTCTCTGGAGATACCAGGATTTCCACCACATAACTTGCAACTCAAAGTTGGTTCAGTTATTATGATATTGCGTAATTTGAATCCACCGCGACTTTGCAACGGTACTCGACTAGCAGTGAAAAGGCTTATGCCGAATTTGATTGAGGCAACCATTATTAACGGAAAGTACACAGGTGAAAATGTATGTATTCCTCGAATACCAATGATTCCGACTGATCTTCCGTTTGACTTCAAACGATTGCAATTTCCGGTTCGCCTTGCGTTCGCAATGACAATTAACAAGTCGCAAGGCCAATCGCTTAGTGTTTGCGGGATAAAATTAGAAAATCATTGTTTTTCACATGGGCAGCTATACGTTGCGTGTTCACGAGTTGGGAAACCATCCGCTTTGTTTGTGTTAACGTCAGACCAAACAACAAAAAATGTAGTTCACCAAAGAGCACTTTAATGAAACGGATAATTTGCGGACAAGTATGACGCTTCGATTCAGTATTTACTTGGGATTCACTTTCATTTTTTACTTAGGGAAGTTCAACTAAATTACACTTCATTTTTGTAATTGAAATGAATTCATTACTGTTGTGAAATGAAATAAAAATTTTCCTTTTCAAATATAAAACAAAAAAAAATATTTTTTCTTCATCTTTTAATCCCCAAACGAAATGTTACGAAAGACGAAGCCATCTGGTGGCGAAACGGAGTTCGCCGGGTTTGCTAGTAGTGTATAAAAATTCACTCACATACAAAAATAAAAAAAAACTTTATAGGGAAAAAAGTTATTAAAATAAAATTAGTATGAAAAATCGTAGAAAAAATATGTTAAATTAAATTATTATTTTTAAAAAAAGTTATGAAATAATTTTTTAAAAAATATATACAATTTTCTTCTTAAAATGACGTTGTAATTGATAATATTAATTTGATCTGATTTTTGTTTCAAACTATCGTTAGCGAAGTAGTTAAACAAGGTCAATTGATAAGCGAATATGTAATTTTTATTGACTGCATTCAATACACATTAACGAGCGATGTTCTTCGCACATAGGCTGCCGACACGTAACACATTGTCTTTTTGTTTTTCGGTGTTTCTTTCTGTCACAAAAGTTGCAACGAACATATTTTTCCAATGTTGTTGGTTGTTGTGTTCCACTTCAACTTGGGATTCATCATTTAGAACTACTTCAATAATCTGCTTCAAACCCCGTGTTAGGCTCGGAATTTGGAGCCTTCTTTTTAGCTGGGGCTCAACAAGGCAGTACAAAAGATCGTAAAGAAACTCTTTTCTTGAAGTTTTTCTGTTTTGTTGAGCGAGTTTGTATAGTATTATAACATTTATGCAAGCATGATCCAGCATTCCACAGAAAACCCGCATAGGCCACCGACGCGTAGCTCTGGAAGTTGTGTAGGAATGGCACAATTTGTCGAATGTATCCGGTCCCCTTTGGTGCTGTTGTAATCTAAGATCATTTGTGGCTTAATTGACTCTAGATCAACATCATCGGAGTAGTGGTTTGTAGATAAAACCAATACTACCTTGTTCTTTTTTGGAGCAAACGAACCCAATGCCTTCTTTTCATCGAATGCGAATTTCGAACAATTTTCTTTGTTTGGAACTAGAAACTGTGCTGGAATCTCTCTTTTGTTCTTCCGAAGAGTGCCCAGCATTGTCAAATTATACTGCGTCAGCATCATCTGAAATAGTGGTACAAAAGAAAACCAGATATCCACTGTAATGTTTCTTCTAATTCCTTGGATACTCTCGGACAATTTTCGCACATAAAATGAAGGCACTGATTCATTCGCTTCAACTTGGACTCTGCCAACGTAAGGTATTGCATTTACCATATACGATGTGCGTGCGTCCTTCATCATTACAAATTTCAACCCATGCTTGTCTGGTTTAGAGGCCATATAAATGCGGAATGGAAAGTTACCTGTGTAGTCCATCAGCTGCTCATCAATTGTGCAGTACTCGAAGGGAGTATGGGTGATTTTTTAAGAGCTTGAGAACTTTTTTTAAAAAAAAAAACGCATAAAATTTGCGTAAAGCGCGAAACACATTTCGAACCGAACACTGATTTTGGTAATAAAATTCAATGATTTGCAAGCGTTGCTCGTTAGTAAGTCTATTCATGATGAAATGTCAAAGCATACTGAGCATCTTTCTCTTTGACACCATGTCTGAAATCCCACGTGATCTGTCAAATACTAATGCATGAAAATCCTAACCTCAAAAAAATCACCCGATATTATATACCTACTCACTTTTTTGTATAACTTAACAAACCTCACACTAGCTAAGTCAATTGATTTGCATAATACACGGTTATTTTGTATTCAAATGCTGGATAAACTACTAAAACATTAAATTTTCACTCAACACATTTATTCACAAACTTAAAATAAAACACTAACATGAACTGCACACTGGGGTGTATGATACCCAACATAAAATTCAAAGCACTATTACTTACGCATACAAAATTCAAATGGCTTAAAATGGCCTCGTGCCATTAAAGAATATATGAATTTGAATTTACATTGGCATGGCCTGCTTGACAAAACAATTTTACGACAATGGCACGGTTTAAAATTGTTTCTGGGGTATCTCATACCGCAGTGTGAGAACGCAAGAAATTTGTCTCCCCTTCTGATCTAGCTGTTATCTACAAGACTTATGTATATACGTCCAACTTCCATCTCTGGGCTGGTGCTCCTGCAATTCACTTAATTCTCTTTGACAGTATTGAAAATATAGCATTTAGATTGATTTGATTGGTAATAATACCATCATTGCATCATTTACGTCACTTGAACATCGTCGTAAAGTTTCTTGTTTCACCCTTTTTTTCCGTAATTTTAACGGTTTGTGGTCTAGAGAAATAGCCAATTGCATTCCTTCCCTTGAACAGTTCAACCGTAATACTCGCGCTTCTAGGAATACTCATCAGTATACCTTCGGGTCCAACTTCGGTCTTGGTCGTATTGTCAAGTACAGAAATTCGTTCTTTATCCGTACAACGCGAATGTGGAATGCATTACCACACTTTGCCTTTCCAAGTCATTGCAATAATTGAATTCATACTTCATATTCTGGTCTATAAAGTTCCTCAGCATAAAGCTAAAAATGGAAACATGAAAACAAATTGAATATAAATTATTCCAGATATTTTCTCAACATATTATCTTTAAAATTGAAAAATTGTATTTTAAATTCTTTTGACAAATGTTTAATTGTCTACACTTTCAAATAATAAATGGAATCCCAAAATAATACGACTATTGTTAAGAATGCCAAAAAGGAAGGTATGAGCTAGTTTCCGAGTTAAAATCCTTGTTTCATTAAACTTAAAATATTTTAGTGTACCTGAAATGTGTACCTAAATATATTGTTTCAGAATATACTAGCACCTATTTGTCTTTGTTGGTAAAGGCCGAAGTACCGGCCAAAAGTTCCAATATCTTATAGGTACTCTTACTTGAGTCAATTAGTCCTTTAAAAAGATAATTTTAAGGAACTATGAACTTTTTTATAAGTCTGAACTTAAAAACGAGCATAAACGCGTTCCTTTTTATTTTGGTGAATCACTTCACACGTGTTTAAATTATAACACCAAGTACGATGCTTAAATGCATTCTTGTTAAATAAGTTTCATTTAAACACGTGCACGAAGTGTGTCCTCTCTCGCGCATATCACATTGTATTCAAATTCAAAATACATAAAAACAACTTGATTCGATATTATTTATAACTAAAAAATCATTTCAATCCTAAAATAAAATCTTTTGAAACAAAAACAAACAAAAATCATAGCGTTGCGTTGGTGCACTGAGTTCAGAGTTTTCCATCTGCTCGCTTTATAGATACTCGTATACCCTTTCATTTGTATCTTAATCGGAATTATAATATGCATTTAATGCTCAATTCAGAATTTTCAATTCAAATTTTCATGAATTTGTAATTAAAAAAATAAAAGAAACCACAACACATACAACAACGTAAATGCATTTAAGACAGATCGTAAAGGAACCTCATAATTTCTTGTTGTTAGTTTTGTTCAAAATTCTATTTATGTTTAACCTTTGAAATGTCTTTAGTAAAAATTAAATATCAGAATCTTTGAAGATTGTACGCTGCTTATTCTGAAATAAAACTTACATATCAGAACCCAATATTACTTTTTTGGAAGTCTCTTGGAAAATGGAATGAAAAATATACAATTTTTTAAATGTTATTTTGATTTCCAAAGACTTTAAATTTCCGACCTATTATTATCGCATTTAGAGAAAATTAAAGTTGTTTTTAGTTTTGCACATACCTATGTACATAATTTAAAAAGTAATGAAGCAACCGATCAATCATATTTATTTAAAAAAAGAAATTTAAAAAACAATGGTTGGAAACGTTAAGATTTAAAAGACAAAGGTTTGAAAAACAAACGAACATATTCTACCACATTGTAATTTAGAATTTATTGAAATAATTATCCTGCTCACATTAGATCACTCCCCAAATGTTTTAATGTCATGAGTGACTCTCGTTTTGCACACAAAATCCACTCGTTAAAAATTCGAAATGAAAAAATTCATTCATTCAACAACGTTAGAACACATTGCATCAAAACGCTGCTGTATGAAGCAAAACTTTATGTCCTAATACTGTATCTCCAAATTTCCAAAGTTCGCACTTTTTAACAGTATTAAAACGATGATTTTTAGAACCTGTTTACAGTATTAAACGGAATATTTTTGAGAACAAGGTATTGTGTCATGAAACTGCATCTCCAAGTATCTTGTCTTTAAATTCTTAAAGTGGTGAAATTTTAAACTACATTATATAAAAATGACAGTTTTGTATTTAAAGAGGTAATAGGAAAGAATTATGAGTTCACAGACACAAACATTTCTTCTCATTTTTTCTTACTTAAATTGATCTCAAGCAGTTGTTTTTAATAACTCTGTATCAAACTTTCTTCCACTATCCTTAGGTGTTCCACAAGGCTCGATTCTTGGCCCAATATTTTGCACCATGTTCCTCGGTTGATATGTACGTAGATGATATTCAGATGCGAACAAGTTTTCCTTTAGGTCTCTTTAAAAACGCTGCCTGTGAAGTAAATGAAGATCTCGACCGGATTCTTTAGTGGTCTCGAGTGAACGGTCTCCATTTAAATCCGTCCAAATCAAAATGTTTGGTTGTTTCTTTTCCGAATATTTATCTTAATAACAGTCGAGTCGAATTTGTTAAATCCCCAAGAAATCTAGGTATAACTTTTAACAAAACTCTTACATGGAATAGCCATAACACCTAACACCGGAAAGTTCAAATGAATGAGTTTATAAATAAGACCATGATGCCAAGCGAGTCAAGAGTTTTTTCAAGGTCAATATCTAAGCTCACAGTGCACTTTTTATTTCTCAGATTTGAAATAAGAGCAGGGCATGTTCTGTTGAGTTTCCTTTTTCTTTAAACCAAATTTGTTATTTGGAATGATATCTGTATCTTTGCAGAAGCTATTTAAAGGGCTGGCTAAAACCCGCTCAATAAATTTAACGGTGTTAGAAAGAAGTGAGATAGATCTAAAGTTATCAACTTTTCTCGCAGCATTGGTCTTTGGTGTTGGCAAAATCATTGGTTTTTTACAAATTTATGGAAATTAACCATTGTTAATACAATGATTAGTACTCGTGGCATGATGGTTAGTGCGTTGAACTGTCACGCCAGAGGTCTTGGGTTGAATCTCTGCCTATGCCATCTAAAGTTTTTTTTTTTTTCACGGGTACTGCCTCTTGCGAGGAATTGACAAATTCTTCAAGAGTAGTTGTTGTCATGAAAAGTGCTTTCCCAAATTAGCCGTTCGGATTCGGCTTAAAACTGTATGCCCTCTCCATCCCTGACAACAGTACTCGCACACAGGAATGGTTGAGAGTTTTAAGTCACTAGGCCCTAGTTCTCAACAGACTGTTGCGCCACCCAATTTATTTTATTTTAATACAATGATTAAATATCAAAAAGAGGGCTATATCTAAAAAACGTGTACAAAAGTTTAGAATTAAATTTGAAATTTTATCAACTCCTGAGGACTTTTTATTATTAAGATAGGATCTGAAAGTATGAACGCTGGAAGGTGTAGCAAACGGGGGTAAGTATTAACTGTTGATGAGACATTGAACGTAGAAATAACAATTTAATAATTAAATGTTGTCATCGTTAGTACGAAAAAATGGAAAGCCTCAAGGTAAAGACAGGATACCAAACAACTTTTTTAAAAACGCAACTCCTACTTTCTACAATAACACTTTTTCCACAGCGGAAATTCCATCTTTATTTAAGAAGTCTGTACAATTTTTAACATTGTAGAAAATGACAGAGGAATATCATTTATGAATAATATTGCAAAAATATTCTGTGGAGTCTTGGTAAAAAGATTGAAAATATGGATTGAACCTAAGAATCTTCTAACCGACTTGCACGTTTTAAATAGAACAGTTGGTCAGATATTTACACTCACATCAACTGTCAAAGCGTTCCAAGTCCGGGGTAAAAAAGTGTATTCCTTTTTTGTTGACTTCGAAGCGTTGTTTGACCCTGTAACCAGAAATGCCCTTTTTTAATAAACTTTTCCAACTTGGAATGTCTTCAAAATTCATAAAGAAAGAAATGTACACATATACCAATGTAGCAGTTTGGAATGGTTCATCATATTCAGACTAGATTCAGGAGTGAAACAAGGCTGCTTACTGAGTTCATTATTGTTTTCTATATTTTTAAACGATGAAGTAGATGATCTTACAGGAGGAATTAGAATTGCTAATACCACAATCAGTGTATTGTTATTTTGGAGTTATTTTCAATAAAAAACTGAATTTCAGTCAACATCTTACAAAATCAGCAAAAAGCTCTCAAAGTTTATTTTAATCTATCGTGGGAAAAATTGTTTTCTTCAAACAAGAGTCGTTATTTCTGCAAAGTATAAAATTTGTAAGGCAGTTGTTAAATCAAGTCCTTGTTATTGCTCTCAGGTTTAGGGCGAAATGAGTTTGAAGAACGTTACAAAGCGTTATTAAAAAAACAAAACTATTCAATCTACCACACCCAACTACGCTATACACAATATACCTATAAACTGGTCTGCCAAAACTATCAACAGGCACACCTAAGTCGTAGGCTGATTACATAACAAGCTGACATTCTAGTACGAATAGTACATAAATAACAATGATTACATAATTATTATTTGTAGACATTATGATGATTTGAGAATTGCTTAGAAATAGGCCCGTAAAGTTACAAAACAAGACAATCGAATTTCGCAGTTCTAGTGATTCATGAATTTTGGGCTCAGTTTATGCTAATTTAGTGCTCTTATCCCGATTTGGTTTAAAAATGGCTTCCCCCTCAAACTTGTGGTGATCCCAACTTGACATCAAGATGGGCACACCACAACTTAGGGCTCATTTTGGTTCACGGAACTCCGGATTGGTTTCACAATTCCATAATGATTCAAATATAAATGAGTTGAGCCTGTCGAGTTCTGATTGAAGGGAGTGACGTCATCACGAATAGATTCGTGCCCTGTAAAACCAATAAAATAAAGACACATGGAATTCCTAACTTTTATTCTATTTAACTGTGTCGGGTAAGTATAGAATTTCTCCTCAGAAATTTTATTTTGAGTTTCAAATTTTGAGGTGAAATCATTAATTGCCAAACTTAGAATTGGCTTGACTTAGAGCATTTAGAGCACAAAATCGGTTTTTGATATTATTTTTTGGGAATGTCGTCAGTTTATTGAAATTTCAAAATGTTGTGGGGTTTTGAAACCTCTTTTGAGGTAAGAGGTATTTTTGCCCGTTTAATAGCATATAATAGCATAGTACCCGTGGCGTGATGGTTACTGTGTAGGGCTGTCACGCCAGAGGTCTTGGGTTCAATCCCTGCCTGTGTCACCTAAATAAAAAAAAAAGTTTTCACGGGTACTGCCTCTTGCGAGGAATTGACAAATCCTCCAAGAGTAATTCTTGTCATGAAAAGTGCTTTCTCAAATTAGCCGTTCGGATTCGGCTTAAAAAACCGTAGGTCCCCTCTACCTCTGGCAACTTTACTTGCACACAGGAATGGTTGAGAGTCGTAAGTCACTAGGCCCTAGTTCTCAATGGACTGTTGCGCCACCTAATTTATTTTTTGTAATAGCATGATTTATGAAGTCTCCAAAAATTATAGCTTTTCGACCAAGTTAAGGAGTTAGTGTTTGAAATACTAACCTTGAGTACTGCAAACTAGGGAGCCCAAAAATAGCCCTAAATTATTAGTTTTTTTAAAATTTTGATTGATCAACAATTCAAAAATGTCAGGTTTGCGACTTAATTTAGAGGGTTATGGCTTGTGAAACCAATCCGGAGTACGAGCTAGGGAATAGAGACTGATGTTACATTTGGTAAAAAACATTGATAACGCTTGTGGAGAAATTTTAGGTGTAGACATGTAGACCTTAGTAATTTGAAAAATCAAGTAAAGCAATTCCCGGAATCAAGGGCGGATCCAGACTTTTAATCAAGGGGGGGTCACACACTTAGATGAGTTTTTACTCACCACTTAAAAATGTTCTTTAATGTTTTGTAAAGGAGGCTAACAAAATTTAAATAACATAATGTGCATCTTAACCTTGCGTTAACACATTTCAAGGGCTAAAGTGACAGCTTTAAATAAATTGGGTGGCGTAACAGTCCGTTGAGAACTAGGGCCTAGTGACTTACAACTCTCAACCATTCCTGTGTGCGAGTACTGTTGTCAGGGATGGAGGGGACCTACAGTTTTAAGCCGAATCTGAACGGCTAATTTGAGAAAGCACTTTTCACTTTAAATATACCATATTTAAGAGCTAAGTCACAGTAGTTTAGTGGGTTTTTGGTGCATTTCACGCAGAAATGTAAGAAACTGTTTTGAAAAGTAGCTTTTTTTTCCAAAAATAAAACATACTTTTCTTGTTTCTATTTCTATTATAATGCGAAGAACGCTACAAAATTTGTAAAATCCAGAAAATGAGAGAGGATCTGATATGAAGAACTGTCGGGCTTTTTTGATGTAGTTTCCTCGAACTCAATTTTCGGGATTCTATTATTACTATCGCTATCAGTCTGTTTACTCGTATTTTGATCTTAGTCAACCGAACTTAAAAATTGTAGAGAGAAAAATGTTTGGTTCTTGAACTTAGCCATTAGTTTAACAAAAGTTTTACTTTTGCAGTTTTTCGGACATTTATATTATTGAAATTCGTGTTTAAATCTCAGTTCTAGAGCATCCAAAGCAAATTCATTTCAAAAGTAGATTTATTTAATTTTTTAAGATCTTTTGTATTCAACAGAAAATCAATTTTGAACAAAATAAAATGCACTCCTGGGTCTTTAGAACTTGCTAATTTCTTCCAAAAAATCGGTTTAAAATATATCCCATATTTAAAGATTTTAAAATGTACCTGGAAAATAAGTTTTTCTCAAAAATTTAAATGCCATTTCATTTCTCAAAAACTCTAGATTAACTTATTTTTTTTCGAAAATCATTTTAAATTTTAAATTTTGTCTTAAAAATATTTTTGGTAAGCACTTAATAAAGTGCTCATAAGTAAACATTTAAGTTTCGTTAAAAAATATTGACCACTTTCTGAGATATCGAGTTGTGTACACAATTAATATTATTTTTTAAAATTGAAAAAAATGACATTTTTGGTCATCAAAAATCATCATCAATTTTATCATTTGATCATCGACAAGAACTTGCACAAAAAGAGAAGATAATTGAAATCGGTCCATTAGTTCTTGAGAAAACTTAAAAACAAAATATAGGTTATGAGGGGTACCCTTCTGGAGCAATACCAAAATATGTAATCAAATTTAGGTAGAAATTCCTTTATTGACTACAAAAACATGAAAACAGAAAAAAAATTTAAAAATAAAAAAGAAAACACGAACTAATTTGTTTTTTAATTTTTTTCCACTTTATTTGGATGCATTTCAGGCTGTCATGCAGCCCATCATCAGCAAATTACACTCGGTACTAACTCAGTTAGTAATTTGCTGATGATGGGCTGCATGACAGCCTGAAATGCATCCAAATAAAGTGGAAAAAAATTAAAAAACAAATTAGTTCGTGTTTTCTTTTTTATTTTTAAATTTTTTTTCTGTTTTCATGTTTTTGTAGTCAATAAAGGAATTTCTACCTAAATTTGATTAAAATTCGACTACAATATCGGTTTAATTCTTTTGATTAATAAATTCGAAAGTTTAATAACCAAAATATGTGTTTCTTGTAGAAAGAAGCCAAATTTAGAATACAAAATTTAGAGAAAGTTTTAAAAAAATCACATGTTTTAACCAACAAATTTTTATGGGAAGTGCTGTTATTTTTCGTATTAATAAAATGAAAAAAAAAAGAACGCCTTAAGCTAATCGGCTGAAAACCTTAATTTCAATCAACACAATTGTTTGGACTGTAGGGGCCAGGACAGATAGACAGACGGACGGAATCGGGGTACCCACTTTTTTCGACTTCTTTACCATCGTAATGTCATGTTTGATTAAAAGCTCTAGTTCGAAATTTTTTACTAATGCAAAACCTGCTATATAGTTCCTATAAGTCGCAAGTAAAAATCACTTCAATGATCACTATGTGTGTCAAAAAAATTAATAATAAAATTGAAAGCTAGTTTTAGGAATTTAAAGGCAACTTAATATCAAATTGACGATCTTTTATTCAAGGTTCCTTCTTAAGAACCTGAATATTTGCTCTTTTTCTTAGAAACAAATATTTTAGTTGTTTTTAACAGCAAACCACTTTTTGATGAATGTCGTTAAATTACTAACAAAGTTTTGAGATGAAATCTTTACTTATACAACTTAACTGTATAATCTTTATGGCTCATATGACCCCTCCTGGATGGTCCATTGGTCAAAAGTTGATGAATTTGTGCTGTGTTTTTGGAAGAAGGCTGAATATCCGATTCATATTATGTTATTGGTCCAGTCTTAAGTCAAAAGTAGTACTTTTAGCAACAAAGTTTAAGGAAGTAAAATACAAATTTTGTTTTCATATACACAAAATAAATAATTCAAAATATAGTGGGGGTCATATCCATTAACGCAATACGATTAGTTTTGAATTGAAGGGAATTCCTACGAAAGAACCAACAAATTATGTAACAGGGGGGATCATGACCCCTACGCCCCCCTGGATCTGCCATTGCCCGGAATGCATTCATAACTAAAGCTAGAGAGTCAGAAAGCAGGATATAAACATGTGTATGTGATATGAAATGATAATATAGTACAACACAGGGACAAAGTCAAATTGGGATTATAAAGGGAAGTTGTAACACTTTATATCAGGATTTGTTGGTATTTAATCAAGTAGGTAAAAAATTACTTTATTCCTGAAAGTTTAGTTTAAAGTTTGAAAAAATTTCACAAAAATTAGATGTGACAATTATTGTCCCCTCAAAATATATATTTTTTACTTGATTACACTTTAATGTAACTTAAAGTTTTAATTTAATACAAGATGAACTTCTGCAGGCAAAAAACAAAACAGGTATTGCTTCGAGGCATCGTGGATAACCTAAAAGTTTTAACAATACCAAATTCTTTGATTACTTTTTCTTTATACCTACATATAAACCAACTCGTATCTATACCTTTTATCCTTCGCATATATGCTAAACTATTTTACCCCCAGACACAGTGTTATACCTATCCACCTTCTTTTTCTTTAATTTAAACTTTTTTGCTTTCCAACAAACCAAAGCGCATAAAAATATGAAAATATCATTTATTTGAATTAATTTCTGCCAGAAATCAGGCTACCACTTCCTTCTGATGATGGGTATCCTTTCCTAGCCTTCGCATAACAATACATACTATGTCTACTATTCAATCCTTTGCCTTTCCTCACTTAATAAAAACAAAAGGGTCTTTCAGAGAAACAGAGTCGAGAATGAAAAGAAAAGAAGAGACTAGATCTGGGATTGCAAAAAACATAGAACTCGCTGCTTCTAGCTCCTAGGCTTGACGTTGGCAGTTGTTAGCTGGGCTGGGATGTTATATCCTATCTACACACAAGAACTTCAAGAACTATTTTCATTTCAATTTTTGAAAAGAAAAACAATGACCAGAACTCTAACAAATAAAAATACAAAAATACCAAACCTCGACTTGTTCGCGAAATATTATACATAAGTTTAAGTACATATATACATATAAATATATATCTATATCGAGTATAAACGTAGTGTATTTTTATAGGTCGCGGATTTAAAATTTCATTAATATCATCTGTTGAACTCAGATAACGTACTGCATCTTACATTGGAGTATTTGCTTCGAAAATATGGACCAAAAAGTACAAAGTTCTTATCTATTTTGTTTAAAACAACGAAATTGTGCCTTAAATGGGTTCAAGTTGGAAAGATTTTAGTTAAGGTGACATCAATAACTTTCTCTGTGGCACAAGTAGGTTAGGCACAAAGTTTTAAGTTCCCAGTGGTAAAATGGGATCCCTTTGTATTTATATATCGAGTAAAGTGTCACTTTGAAATGCAATCTTACTTACTTACTTAAGGTGGCGCTACAGTCTATGTGAACTAGGGTTTCACCTAACAAACTTCTCCATCTAGCTCGGTCCCTAGCTAGATGTCTCCAGTTACGCAGTCCAAGTTGGGTGAGGTCACTTTCCACTTGTGCGCGCCACCTGATCCGCGGTCTTCCTTTACTGCGCTGGCCTGTGGGCGTGGATTCGAATACTTTCCGGGCCGGAGCATTGGTTTCCATGCGCTCTACGTGAACCACCCATTTCAGTCTTTGGACTTCTAAGCTTCTGCACCGTATAGCAGGACGGGGATGATGAGGGTCTTAGGCCGCGGCCACGCAGTAAGCGGCTGAGCGGCTGAGCGGATGAGCGGAAAAAAAAATATAAAACATATGAAATCACATAGAAGCGGGCACGCTATGAGCGAGCGACGAAACAAAATTCTGAGCGGCTAAGCGGCGCCGCTCAGCAACCAAACCTGTTTTAATTTTTAGTAATTTTCTGAGCGGAAAGAAGTAAAGATTATTTGTTTTATTAATCTAGGACGCACTTTTTCAAGCAGCAAATCAAAAGATTCGATATTCTTCTTCTTGTTTGTATACGTTTAATTAATTTGTGCACATACAAACGATTTTCCGACAGTAAAATACGGCGAGCTGTTCTTGACCACGGCATTTTAACTACTAATCGCTCAAAAGCAGTCGCTCAGAGCCTAGCCATACGTCGCTTAGAGCTGCCACTGAGCCGCTAGCCGCTCAACCGCTCAGCCGCTTACTGCGTGGCCGAGGCCTTATACAGCGACACTTTGGTCGCTCGAGAGAGGGCTTTACTTAGCCCGAAGAAACAGAGGTTAGCAAGAGTAATTCTTCGTTTGGTCATCTTGTATAAAGCCATTTTTGATATTGAAAGGTTCTTTAAAGTTCTTTCCAACCTTTATGGATAAGCGTGAATTCTCCATGGTGGTTATCCTGCATAAACGGAAGAGTTTGGGGTTTTTCTATATCTGCATAGTGTGAATATATAATCGTTTGTAGACCTTCCTGGTCTAAGACCACACTGATAACGACCTATCAGGTTGCTGACGATTTGACGATGGGTTTTAGACGTTCACATATTACGGTAGAGAAGATTTTGTAATTGATGTTAAGAAGACTTATGCCTCTATATTTGGTGCAGTTTAGAGGGTCTCCTTTTTTCAGCATCGGGCAAGCCATAATGAGGTTTCATTCATCGGCCATGCTTTCTTCCGACCACATCTTACAGATAAGTTGGTGCATGCTCCTAACCAAATTATCTCCAGCTGCTTTGAAGCGCTCCGCATTAAAGACATCTGCTCCAGGTACTTTGTTGATTTCAGCTTAGATAAAGCAATCTTTACTTCTCAAAGTCGGGAAGACGGGATTGTTGGCTTTTGACGTCTTTATTCCTGCCTGACAGCGGAATTAGATTCGTCGTCGCCATTATACAGTCTGCAAAAGTGATCCTTCCATATCCTCAGCATTGACTATGGTTTCACTATGATGTTTCCACCTTCGTCTTTGCAGCATTCGGTTCGTGGTTTACGTATTTGTGAATTTTATTTCAACTTTAAAACTTCATTTCTGCTTTTCAACCTCCTAACGTCTTCTACCGCATGCTTCCCATGCTCTCTCTTTTTTTTTCGGAGAAGTCGGTGTTTCCCTTTCTACTCTTCTGTTCAGAGAGCTCGTGAACAGCTCAGATCCTTCTATGCAGCGGGGCTTTGCGTGCATGTTGTGTGGATGCATTTGCCTGCCGAAAATCCTCATCGAACCAGGGGTTTCTTGTTGGTTTCTTTTTAATGAGCGTGAATCCGTTTTCGGAAGTGTTGTCGTTCTGGCTGGTTTTTCCCGATTATTCCAACAAAGATGTCTTCTATTCCTAGCTTGGGATTAAATTCGCCCAGGACAGTTTTAATATCGTAGCTAGGACACTGCTTATGTGCTTTGTCTAAGAGCTCGAAGAACATATCCTTGGTGTTGTCATCATTCCACCAGTGCAAATATTTCGCTTGCTGGAAAAAATAGGTTCGGCAACAACTTGGATGCTGAAGCTCGCAATTCTGATGGATAGAAAACTGCCAAATTCATGGGGTGAATATAGCAAAAATTGTTAGATTACTGAATATCCCTTTTTAAAATAGCTTAAGCGATTTATTGAACATATAAGTCATAGTTGATGGAAGGGCAAATGGTATTGTCATGCTCTGTTTTCCACCAGATCGATTGGAACTATTAGATGTGACCTTTATGAAGTCGGTCAGCTCAAAATATGGAGGTAAAGTAAAGATATAGCTCAGACTACACCCTAGAAGAACTGTTAAACCAAATAAATTGTATAATAAAGGGTATTTAAGAACTTCTACAATGTCATTTTCGAAATATCGAAATATGTCCCGTATGTTATACCCAAAGACCGGTCGGTTTATTGAAGACTCATGGAATGGGGAATCAACTTTTGTCAACACATCCTCAGTATCCTCACGTCTTTCACAAGGGTCAGCAGTAAGCTTATCAGCAACTGTTTTGTATTAGGTATATTAGTAGCAATGACAATAATGAATGATTCATCTACTCCAGCAGTTTATCCACAGAAAACCGTTGTACGGACGACAAAGAATGCATCCCTAGACCCGGTTTTGACAACTAGTAATGCCGTAACGCCCCTCAACTTCATTTCGTAATTTTCCACCATCAGAAATTGTAGCGATTCCCAAAGAGCCGAACAAAAATGATGTTTTAAAAGTTCAAATTAATATTATTTCTGTGCTCAAAAGGTAAAGGCTCTTAAATCGACTTAAATGGCCTTAGCTATTTATCGTTTTTTATATATTCTATCCAAAAACAATTTTTCTCTTTTACCCTCGTTGATAGATCTTTTAAAACAAGAAAGTTATGAGCTTTTGTAAAATAGCTTACGTTTAATTCGTAGGGTTTTGCAAAAGGTAAAACAACCTTAGTAGAGGATAATTCGTCTTATGTATCAATTTATTTCATTTATCAGATGATAGGCAGAAATGATTTTGGTAAAATATCTTAAGTTATTTGTCTGTTCGATAATAATAAAAACAAGGAAAATCACTTATGTGAACTTAAGATATTTTATCACAAAACTTTTTCTGCATTTACAGTTCTCATATTGACTCAAGATGTTTTCCATTTTTGGAAAAAAATTAAAATAAAAACACAATAAGGGTCTAACTGGCCTAAGAACACCTTAGAATACGCAGTAAATAAAAAACTGTTAAAGTTGTTTGGTAAAATCACTTAAGTAAAAAAAACATTAATAAATGTATTAAAAACTCCACTTTTCAAAATTTAATTTAACTACATATATGTCAATAAAAACAAAACGATCTTCCGATATCAAATATCGCTTTTTTCCTGTAAGTTCTTTGAAATTCATTTTTCTAAAACTTAAAATGCCCTACAGTCAACAGTACTACATGGTTCCTTTGCAAAAGATGCCAAAACAATAAAAGTTTTCATCGCAAGCTATACTGCCGCCGCCGCCGGCCGCCCGGTCGCTATCTCTTCTTCCTATATTCATCGCATCCTTTTGGTTTCATCAACTTTACGAATAGTTTCTAGGCATCCTCGATTCCGATCCTTGCATCAAAATCAAAAAAGAAAAAATATTTAAAAAATAAAAATAAAAGAAAATAAAAATTAAAATATACAAGTGAAATTGTTTTTTGCCGGAGCCTGGCCTGGCCCGGGCCGGGCCATTTCTGACGTGCTGCTGCGCTTGCTGAAACCTGGAACGCTCTCCAAGCAAAAACCCATTGTTTGTATATCCCTTTCATATTCATACATCTACTGGCTTTTCTCATTTTTATACATCAAATATATGTTTGTTTATGAAAAACATTTTATTAATTTGTTGAAGATTTATATAGAAATGGAGGGATCTCAAAAAAAGAAAATAAAAAAATGCTGATGTGGTTTTTTGGATAACATGAGTTTGAGTAGAAAAGCCGCATCTCTCAAAATAAACATATGTACTCGTATCTATGAGTCTATACTATCTATCCAATCCAGCCTTCGAAGCCTTCACCCATCTTCTTCGTGTAGGAAAAACAAAGTTTAATAAAACAAAAATGCAATCCGTGAGGTTGTAAATTTTGTATCTTGTGTTTTTATTTTTGCAAGTTTTATATTGCAATTCTTTTTATTTGTGATTTTAGAAAACAAAATAATTTGCTTTTATAAAGTTTTGCTCTAGATTGGATATCTTTATATTCTGCTGAGTTGATAAAGCCCAGTGTTAGAACATAACATTTTAACTAGGGTTTCAGTTAGTTTTATGAGATAAAGTGGTGGGCCACTTTAATTTTTTTTTAAATTAATTTTATATTTAAGAAGTATACAGTAGTTGTAGTTGTTGTAGTGCTTTACCTACTTATTCTATTGATGGATGGTTAAAGAAATGTTTTTGTTTTTTGGGGTGCGTGTCCTTTTACTTTTCAAATGAGCATACCAAAAAAACATTAAAATTAGTTTCCAAGCTTAGTTTACGGTACATAAGCAATAATATCGGGTGATTTTTTAAGAGCTTGAGAACTTTTTTTAAAAAAAAAACGCATAAAATTTGCAAAATCTCATCGATTCTTTATTTGAAACGTTAGATTGCTCCATGACATTTACTTTTTGAAGATAATTTCATTTAAATGTTGACCGCGGCTGCGTCTTAGGTGGTCCATTCGGAAAGTCCAATTTTGGGTAACTTTTTCGAGCATTTCGGCCGGAATAGCCCGAATTTCTTCGGAAATGTTGTCTTCCAAAGCTGGAATAGTTGCTGGCTTATTTGTGTAGACTTTAGACTTGACGTAGCCCCACAAAAAATAGTCTAAAGGCGTCAAATCGCATGATCTTGGTGGCCAACTTACCGGTCCATTCCTTGAGATGAATTGTTCTCCGAAGTTTTCCCTCAAAATGGCCATAGAATCGCGAGCTGTGTGGCATGTAGCGCCATCTTGTTGAAACCACATGTCAACCAAGTTCAGTTCTTCCATTTTTGGCAACAAAAAGTTTGTTAGCATTGAACGATAGCGATCGCCATTCACCGTAACGTTGCGTCCAACAGCATCTTTAAAAAAATACGGTCCAATGATTCCACCAGCGTACAAACCACACCAAACAGTGCATTTTTCGGGATGCATGGGCAGTTCTTGAACGGCTTCTGGTTGCTCTTCACTCCAAATGCGGCAATTTTGCTTATTTACGTAGCCATTCAACCAGAAATGAGCCTCATCGCTGAACAAAATTTGTCGATAAACACATTTCGAACCGAACACTGATTTTGGTAATAAAATTCAATGATTTGCAAGCGTTGCTCGTTAGTAAGTCTATTCATGATGAAATGTCAAAGCATACTGAGCATCTTTCTCTTTGACACCATGTCTGAAATCCCGCGTGATCTGTCAAATATTAATGCATGAAAATCCTAACCTCAAAAAAATCACCCGATATAATAAATGGAACCGATGTTGTGGATTTTTAAACATTTCTTTCGGTATAAACAAATTACTCTAAAATCTAAAAACTGTATATATATCCTGGAATGTTATCACTTTTTTTCATAAGGTAGCTATCCGATGTCCAAAGATCTTTTACATTTGTACATGGTCTTAATTTAGAATTTTACTTAATCATTAGGTTTACAATGGAACACGGATATGACGTTGTATGTTTTTAGCAATTGTTACAAATTTTGAGTAAAGTTCGTTTCTAAGAAAATGCTTAATAGCTATTTGTGTTACATAATTTTTTCTAAAATTTGAAGAAATCTCTGAGTTGAGAACCAGCATGATAACCGAAAAACGGTCACTGTTGTGTAAGTCTTTTTCAAGAAAATATTCAAATCATTTTGAATAATTGGAGAAACTAATGTGAGGTCAATTACACTAAATGTTTTATGAGCAAAACTACATAAAATGAGTAGGACATCATTAAAAATATTAATAAAGGGTTTTTCAATGAGAGCGGGTAGATGTTGAAATGTCAATCGTGGAGTTTGTTGTGTGGCACGTAGCACCGCGCGCCGGGGCGTCCTGCTGGAACCACATGTCGTCTAGGTCCATATGGTTCAATTTGGGCCATAAGAAATTATTTATCATCGTTATGTAGCGCTCGTTCTTGACGGTGACCGCCTCACTAACATCGTTTTCAAAAAAGTACGAACCAATTACGCCGCCGGTCCAAAATCCACACCAAACGGTAACTTTTCGAGGATGCATTATCACCTGGTGAACCTCGCGTGAATTGGTGTCGTCCCATATACGTCAATTTTGCTTGTTAACACAGCCATTCATCTAAAAATGCGCCACGTCACTAAAGTCTTCGGCCAAAATTGGGGTCCTCTTCCTAACGATTCGAAGTCCAGTCAGAGAACAAACGGCGTTGTCTACGGTCGTGAACTTTGAGCTCCTGGGTCAGTTGGATCTTGTACGGGGGTAGGCCCAAGTCCCGACGCAAAATTCGCCAACTTGAAGTTTGGGAAAGGTCGAGTTCTTGTGCATGGTGACTCCGATCTTGCGTTCCTTGAACGTACGGGTGTTGGCTGATTGTTTACTGAACCGGTCGTCTCAAATTTAGCCACCAAACGTTGAAGGGTCAAACGTTAAGGGGCCACCACGTCTACCGTTAAATGGGCGCAATGCTCGCAACGTTTGCGTTAACGAACACTCATTTTGATAATAAAGTTTTATCATTTGAACGTGCTGTTCAATCGTGTAACTTGCCATGATGATTTGGCATTGACAACTGAATAATAAACAAAAGATTTGACAGATGACATTAAAACAAAATGGCCGCCACGGGGCTCAAAATCTACCCGCGCCAATTGAAAAACCCTTTATTATCCGCAAAATAAACGCTGTTGTGCCCCAGGGCTTCGTTTTGGTTCCGACGCTCTTCTCATTTTTATAAATGATCTTTTGTCTGAGGCTTTTGGTCCCCTCAGCTTTTCATATTCGTTTTAGGATTCTCATTCGTGTTCTTCGGATGTGGACTACCAATGGCAGCGTATGATAAGCTTATTAAATTCTGATCTTGACAGCATTGTCCAAAGGGGAATCAAAAACAGTGTAGAATTGAATGCTTCGCGCTAGGTCTGATACCAAGGCATTGTCAAAAGATATGCAAGAAATGTTATATTTTTGCTTAAGTTTAACAATTCTATTTCAATATTAGTTAATGCGTGATATTCACAAATCGAAAAATTAAAGGGAAGATTGAACATCGTTTACAGAATTTTATTTTGTGATATTTGTAGCCTACGAATATGACTGATTGTACAATTACCCCATGCTGATGAACCATAAAACATTATCAGGAGCGTATCGGAATCCCGCTTTTTAAAATCCCGTTTTTAAAAATCCCGAAAAAATACCGATTTTTTTAAATCCGTCTTTTAAAATCCCGCTTATTCAAAATCCCGATCAATTACAATTCCGCTTTTTGAAATCCCGTCAAATCCCGACAATGTTAAATTACTTGACTAATATATAATAATTACAAATAAAACTATTATATAATAATATCGTAATTTGTTTTGTTTTTACTGTACATAAACAATAATTTTTGTTTACAAAATTAATTCTTGCACAAACAAAATGGATCCTACAGAAAATCTACCTCTCGATAACGGTCTTACTACTATCGTTGACTTTGTTAATTTTTAATTTGATTTGGTGTTTGGTACTACTTTACTTTATATTTTTATTTTATTTTTTGATATGTTATATTTTTGTTAAAGGTTACTATAAAATGAATCAAGAAAAATACCTCATATTTTAATTTGTTTTAATTTTTTATAATTTCGATTTTGCAATTAAAACTAGTTGTTTAATTTAAAAAAATGCGCGATTTTTAAAAAAATAAACAACTAGTTTTGATTGCAAAATCGGGATAATAAAAAACGGGATTATATAAAACGGGATTATAAAAAACGGGATTACAAAAAGCGGGATTATAAAAAATCGGGATTAAAAAAGCAGGATTATAAAAGACGGGATTTTAAAATCGGGATTTTAAGAAAAGGGAAAAGGAACGTTATGGCCTGAAAGAAAGCTTTGTAAATCCAAACTTTATTTTTTTTTTGGGATCGTTATCCTGTTGAAAGTGAAATGTGTCTACGGTCCCAAGTTTCTCTGCAAATTCTTTAAAGTTTTCTTTTAAAATGTTTAAATAGACCCACTTATTTATAATCAATTCAATGACTTTCATATTCCCGACACCACTGGATGACATACACCCCCATTACCATTACACGCCCGCCACCGTGTTTCACAGTTTTAATTGTGTTTTTAGGATTGAAGGCTTCGCCTTTTTTTCGCCCATCTAAGCGAAAATGTTGAAGTTCGACTCTTCGGAGAATATTACGTTGTTCCGAAATTCATTTGATTTATTTTTATACACGTTTGAAAAGTAGAGTCTTTTCTTTATATTTATTTCACTTACGAACGGCTTTTTACTAGGTGTGCACGACTTAAATCCAGATCCCTGGAGCGATCTTGCAATAAACTACATATAAACTAATCTTCATATCGGCAGCAATCTTTGGAGTACTCTTGAATGGATCTTTTTTTTATAATACTCGTGATTTTTCGTTCATCTCTTTTAGTAAGTTTCCGCACGCGACCACAGCTGACTTTGTTTTCGATTCGGTTCTCCTTATTGTAACGGTTAATCTCATTTTGTATGGTAGATTTGGGTCCTCCAACTATTTTATTAATTTCCGTACAACTTTACCTTGCTCATAGCAATTAATAATTAATTGACGCTCATTTACTGTTAATTCTCTCCTGGCCATAGCTTTTTCTAAACAACAAAATTTCTTTCGCCTTAACCTCCACGACCGATTGCTTTCTACTGATTGAAAGTTGAAACACACGTCTCATATTTCAAGCTGCATGCAAATAAAACAACACAGCTAACACATGTATTCTCATAATAAATAACTTGGTGCATGAAAACTAAGTCCTTAAGTTTTCTTTTCTTTCAAAGCTTTAAATAAGATAACTTTGAGTACCATGACTTATGCTCAACACTGTATTTATTTTATTGAAAAGTACATGTAACAAAAGAAAAAATGTAAGAAATTATACAAACTATGACAATTATGATCATATATTAAACAGCTGCTTTAATTTCACTTGGAGTGATTTCGAAAAGTATTCGATGTTATAAAATCGATTGAATGATAAAATTTCACTTGATTTTCAATTAAGACTTCGATTTCATTTTATTCGATTTCGGAAACCTACATATTGAACTTTAGAACTAACTAATCATATAAAGTAATTTTTACTTACGACATATTTATACATATTTACTATGTTGTAAAAAATATCGAACTCGAGATTTTAATCAAACTTAGCATTAAGATATAGAAGTCGAAATAATCCCGTCCGTCTGTTTGTCTGTTCTCGCCCTTACAGACTAAACTATTGGGTAGATTGAATTTGAACATAGAAATAAAGGTCTTAAGCAGATTAGCGTTAGGAGTTTTTTTTTTCATTTCTCTATGACCAAAAACAACAATATAATTATTAAACACGGTTCTTATATTGTTTAAAGAATATTTCATGATCAAAAATGTCAACCTATAAAAAATTAATTTAAAAAAGAGGCTGGGATACGACCCACACTGATAACTTCCCATCCCGTCTGCCGATTTATCTTTCTTAAAGGGTTTGTAGGTTTTCAAGTTTTGTTTAAAAAGTTATCAGTTGATAAAAATTGATTGTTGGATTTTTATAAAAAATTAACTGAACGTCAAAAACAATATTTTCTGTGAGATAAAATAAGTTTGAAGCCAATATTTTTAATCGAAAATCAATGTTTACCAACTTTTATTAATTTTTTTTTAGGTTTTTATTTTTTGTAAAAAAAACTGTCCATTAGATTTTTCTCAAAATGTTACTGAATGTTGACAACTACATTTTTTAAAAGTCAAAATTAGTTTAAAGCCAATATCTCAAAGTTTTAAAAAGATATTTAATTCGAAAAATTATTTTGGAGATAAAACTAATTTTTGTTCGTAAAATATTCGAGGTGACAAATATTTTTTTTTCGGTTTTTTTTTTGATTTATAAGAAAAACCGTTAATTTTAATTTTTTCCCAAAAATAAATTTGTTTGGTATCAAGTTACAATATATAATATAAAATTTAATTCAAGTTTTTATCATTTTTGGTTCGTGAGATATTTATGGTAAACTAAAATTTTCAACTTTTTTAACATCCCATAGGAAGTATTTGTAATGGGTCCGATTTGTCAAATTAAAAATGTTGCCATTTATTGACGTTACAAGGCCCCCAGAGTTGAAATAAAAGATTTTTAGAAAGATGTCTGTGCGTGCGTGTGTACGTACGTTCGTACGTCCGTACGTTCGCGACTTTTTTTTCGTCGCCCATAGCTCAATAACCAGTAGAGATATCGACTTCAAATAAATTTTGTTATACAAACAATAATGCAGAAAGATGCAGAAAGGGCTCTCAAGAAAATTGCATGGGTGTTTTTTTTACCATAGCAGTTTAAAAAAAGGTGAAAATTTTGGTTAACTCTAAATATCTCATGAACCAATAACGCCAGAGACTTGCATTAAATTTTATATTATATATTGTAACGTCAGTTTTTTTATAAGAAAATAAAATTTACAAAAAATAGTACGCAAAATTGGCAAAAAATTGTTCGGTTCTCGATATCTCATGAACTATAGAAGATATTGGTTTCCAAATTATTTCATTCATCCAATTTGTATTTGTTTATATAAGAAATAAAAACTTTTAAGAAATTCTACTAAAATTGGTAAAAATTGGTTTTCGACTGAAAATCTCGTTAACAAAAATAGATTTTGAAGTCAAACTATTGCATCATAATATGCAAAATATTGTTGGTTATTTTAAAATTTTTTAGAATAATTCAACTGATAACTTTTTTTAACAAAACACGAAAACCTACAAACCTTTTAAGAAAGACAAATCGACAAACGGGATGGGAAGTGATCAGTATGGGTCGCATCCCATCCTCTTTTTTAAATTGCTATTGTAAAAAACCACCCACTCAATATTCTTGAGAGCCCTTTCTGCATCTTTCTGCATTATTATCTGTACAACAAAACTTATTTGAAGTCGATATCTCTACTGGTTCTTGAGCTATGGACGACGAAAAACACTTCGGGAACGTACGGACGTACACACGCACGCACAGGCATCTCTCTAAAAATCTTTTATTTCGACTCTAGGGACCTTGAAACGTCGACAAATGTAATTAGAATAAATACTATTTTCTAACAAACTTTTTAAATACAGGAGCAAGTTTTTTTTCAATCTTGTAAGTATCATTTTGAAGATAATATTTTAAAGGACTGTCAAAAAGGGCTTCTGAACTTTGACATATACAAGTTGTTGCCGCTCGAATTGGTTGATAGTTATTTTGTCTGTTTTTTCAAATTCCCCTTGACTGATGTAGTGTTGATCATACAATTATTTTATCAAAATGGGTGTTCTGTTTTGACAATGTTCTGAGTTCTTCGCTCACCTGAGCGTTAACGAAATACACGATCTGTATGATATATCATAGCTTATTGTGAGATTTTACACGAAAATTCGAAGCAGTTGGCTTAACAAGTCGTGCGTCGTCGTCGCTCACGCATCTCAGTTCGCAAATAACTTCTTGACGAATTTTGTGTATGTACCAATACAAGACGCATCAGATCCAGGATTTAAAGGTTAACAATCGTAGATAAGAACATTTGTTCGCTAAATGGACTCCTTTGGAACTATGAAGCTGGCGAATTGACCAATTTTAAGTTTAAATTTAGATATAAAGCCAGTTTCTGGATTCGTCAGCAAACAAAATTGTCAAATTTGCTATGAGATTCTGAAATATTCGCTATTTGTTATGTAGTATTTTGGGTTTTGCGATGACGACGTCAATTGTCTATATTTCCTTATGAACGGAAACGCTAAGTCCATGGGTCGGTGATTACCCAGCCTGGATTAGATCCAGATTACAAAAAATGCACGAGTAATTTGAGCAAGTTTCGAAGGAATACAAAAATTTAATGGTTAATACTTTAATTCAGTCAAATGTTCATACTAACGGGTGATTTTTTTAAGGTTAGGATTTTCAAGCATTAGTATTTGACAGATCACGCGGGATTTCAGACATGGTGTCATAGAGAAAGATGCTCAGTATGCTTTGACATTTCATCATGAATAGACTTACTAACGAGCAACGCTTGCAAATCATTGAATTTTATTACCAAAATCAGTGTTCGGTTCGAAATGTGTTTCGCGCTTTACGCAAATTTTATGCGTTTTTTTTTAAAAAAAAGTTCTCAAGCTCTTAAAAAATCACCCATTATGTATTTATTGTCCTCCATTGAAAAGAGGACATTGTTTAATATAATGGGTGATTTTTTAAGAGCTTGAGAACTTTTTTTTAAAAAAAAACGCATAAAATTTGCGTAAAGCGCGAAACACATTTCGAACCGAACACTGATTTTGGTAATAAAATTCAATGATTTGCAAGCGTTGCTCGTTAGTAAGTCTATTCATGATGAAATGTCAAAGCATACTGAGCATCTTTCTCTTTGACACCATGTCTGAAATCCCGCGTGATCTGTCAAATACTAATGCATGAAAATCCTAACCTCAAAAAAATCACCCGATACAACTATCTCAAACCATCACAATCTCAAACAACTTTTATAAACTTGTTTGACTTTTTTAATTTAAGAGTTATGGTAAGCCGTCGAAAATATTAACAATCCAAGCTATTAAGCAAATAACACCCCCCACAAAGTGAAATGGAACTTCTAAAAGCATACATTCCAGTAAACAAAAAATGAGACAAATTTTTCCAAACATACTTAATTTTGAAGATTTTCAATATTTAAATTTAACCCACAACTGACAGTTAAGAAATAAAATATAGACATCTCTCACATTGTAACTCGCCTTATCCCCGACCCCATCAGACATAAGACTATACCAAACCACCATAATGACCAATCCAGCATCAATTTAACGACTTCCAGAATTATACAGAAGTTCTGGAGAAGCCCATAACATATACCAGTAGACCCATCACGTCCATAAGGATCTATGTATGTAAATATCTGTCTATATATGTAGCTCTCTGTCTCTTTAATAACAATAATCATTTTGCTCCATAAAAAGGACATAAAAAAGAGACCATCCTATAAAAATGTGTGACTAGGGTAGACAGCCTGTCAATTGATGCTAGAGCTATGTGTCAAAAGGTCATACTCCCGAATCTGGAACTTGTCAAAATGCTTTTTCACTTTGTGTCCTTCTATACTCGTATATAATAATCATCATAGAAACAAACAGTGAAATAGTAGAAAAGTGAAATCCTTCTCTCGTAAAATTTAATGATTTGAAGAAGAAAATAATAAAAATAAAATAAATAAAAAATAAAATGGGAAATTGGAGTATCCCTATCCGTTATGTCTCCCTTCAAAATTCCATATCCCGGCCCGGAATATGCAGTGCACTCATGTGTGGAAGGATATTTCAACATATATTTTTTGTTTTTTGTTAATTTATCCTGCCCACTTTTCGGTTGCTGGTGATGGTCGTGTGACATACATATCTATAGATCTATCCTGACAAGACACAAAAACCAGGACAAGTTTCAAATTACAAAATCACAGGACTCGCTGGAGCAGTATGTTAAATAATTTCTAAATTCTGATGTTTGGGTTCTGGTCGTTGATTGCCATGTGAGTAAACAAAATGCACAAAACCGTGCACTTTTTTGTGGACATATCCTTGTATCCTTACAGATATGGATATGTCTTTGGTTAAATGTGTTTTTCGATTTGGTGGTTTTTTGAGAGCATTAGAAAGCATCAGGATAGGAGTGACGTTTTTCAAATGTTTTTTTGTTTTGTTTTATGTATGAGCTGCTTAATTATTTGTTATTATAGAACGATCACAGCTACTTCAGGAGCAACGTGCAGAGTACTTGTGGTTGTCTAGGTTTTGCAGGACGACGATGGCAAAAGGGAAACGCTTGAGAGCTTAAGTTCAGATAGTTTTCTATTTGTTTTCATTTCGTCCTTTTTTTTGTTTTTTTTTTTTTTTGTTGTTTCTAAATTTATGTCAATTAGTGTTTGGAAATAA
This sequence comes from Eupeodes latifasciatus, assembly GCA_920104205.1. Taxonomy (NCBI): domain Eukaryota; kingdom Metazoa; phylum Arthropoda; class Insecta; order Diptera; family Syrphidae; genus Eupeodes; species Eupeodes latifasciatus. The sequence continues at coordinate 303,306,164 of OV049924.1, read as the reverse complement.
TTTGGTTCAAGTGCATTTATATTTGATGTTGTTAGAAGGGACTGAAAGACGTTTAAGGACGAATTATAAATTTGTCTCTGTTTTGAAGGAAAATAGTAAATGCTTTCTTATTTTACTCATCCAATTTATGTGTGTAGTATTTTTGTCTTAAGTGTTAATAAATTAAACTATTGGAACATACTTTTAATATTATATTGGATTGAAATCTGATTTTTAAAAAAAGGTTTCTTTAAAAATGTAATCTTAATCAAGTACGTAAGTTACTTCAAATTGAACGGCAATCAAAAATAAATGTAACTATTACTGAAACATCTTTCAAATGCATAAGTCTTACATTTAATCGAAATTTTACTACACCTTAAATAAGAAATAAGTGTTGAAATTCGCAATGAATATTTGCTATGAGAGCATATTGATGTTGAAGGAATTTGAAAATACTCAGCTAAACATTGAAAATATTTGGCTCCAAAAATATGGGGCTATTTGTCATACAGGGATACAGCGTACCTAACCATTAATATAAGTGGTAAGTGGCTATTTGTTCCTGACACTTAACTCTCCTCGATGTCAATAAGCCAGCAACTTTTGAAGCATTGCAAGGCAATATTCGGGACATGATCATTATAATATTGGTGTCTGGCGGCAGATTTATATTTTAAAAATTAATTTTAAAAAAATCTATCTGATATATTGTTTTATTTAAAATAAAGGGTGACTTTTTAAAAGCTAATGTTGATCGTGACTGCGCCTCAAATGGTCCACCCGCTTAGTCCAATTTTGGCATACTCTTTCCAACATTTTGGCCGGTATCTCACGAATAAATTCTTCAATATTGTCTTCCAATGAGTCAATTGAAGCGGGCTTGTCTGTATAGACATGAGTTTTAACATAGCCCCACTAAAAATAGTCTAAAGGCGTTAAATCGCACGATCTAGGCGGCCAATTGACAGGTGCCGAACGTGAAATAAAATGTTCACCGAACTCGCCTCTCAATAAGTCCATTGTAGCGCGTGCTGTGTGGCATGTGGCACCGTCTTGTTGAAACCACATGGCATGCAAGTCAAGCTCTTGCAATTTGGGCAAAAAAAAGTTTGATAGCATCTCAACGTAGCGCTCACCATTCACAGTTACGTTGCAATTCACATCATCCTTGAAGAAGTGCGGTCGAATGATGTCACCAGCCCATAAACCGCACCAAACTGTGACTTTTTCTGGATGCATTGCTGATATTCACTCCAAAATCGACAATTCTGCTTATTTACATATCCATTGAGACAAAAACGGGCTTCGTCGCTGATACAATTTTTCGGTATAAAAAGTGGATCTTCGGCGAACTTTCCAAGAGCCCATTCACCAAAAATTTTACGTTGCAGTAGGTCGTTCGGCTTCAATTCTTGCACCATCTGTATTTTGAAAGGCATCACACCTAAATCCTTCCGCAAAATTTTCCACGTTGTTGAGTAACCGAAGGCCAATTGCTGCGAACGGCGACGAATCGATAATTGGTGGTCCTCATTAACACTGGCCGATACAGCTGCGATATTTTCTTCAGTTCGCACTCTACGTAAGCGTGTTGGTGGTTTAATGTCCAACAATGTAAATTTTGTGCGAAGTTTACTCACAATAGACCGAATAGGCGCTTCAGTGGGTCGATTAAACTGACCATAAAATGAAGAAGCGCGCGATGAACTTTTTTTTACTGAGCACGCATTTTGATAATAAAATTCAATAATTTGCAAGCGTTGTTCGTTTATAAGACGATTCATGGTTAAATTATAGACCAAACTGAAGATGTTTGACAGTGAAACAAAACACGAAACGTGCGTCAGCTGTTTAAACCAGTGTTTGCCAAAAAACTAAATAAAAATTAGCTAAAAAATCACCCTATTAAACAACAAACTAATAATGCGAATTTCAATATTTGAACATAATGTCATCCAAATGTCTTTCGTCGAGTTGCACGTACTGTTCAAAACGGAGACTCGTACTAAGTGCCAGTAATCTTGATTTAATTAATCTGATATCTCGACAAATGTTTTCTTTTAGGTTTTTTAGAGTTCGGGAATTGTTGCTGTAAACTCTATTTTTGAGGTAGCCCCATACAAAAAATCCACTGGGGTTAAGTCGGGGGACCTCGGTGGCCACGGGATGTCCCCAAAACGACTAATAAGATTTTGAGGGAAAGATTCCCGAAGCAAAATCATCGATTTTTTTGCCGTGTATGCGGTAGCACCATCCTGTTAGAACCACGTGTGCGAAACCATCGATGAGCTTGCAGGTCCGGTAAAAATAAATCCGTTACGCGTGCCTAATTGTCACTATTGACATTTGTCGCCTGGCGCGAGGATTCCTCAAAAAAATGGTCCAATTATCCCATGCGTGGATAAGGCACTCCAAACAGTTACTCTGGGGCAGTGCAATTTCTTTTAGAGTTTCAGTCGAGAATTCTTGGAGCCCAGTAAAGCCAGTTTTATTTATTAACGTGTCCGTTGAAATGAAAATAGCCTCGTCGCCGCAATAAATGGGATTCACAGCACGAAAACGCTCCAACGTCGTCTCACAAACATTTTTGCTTGAAACAAAATCATTTTCTTTGAGTTCTTAACCGATTTGAATTTTGAATGGATGGAACTTTAAATCCTTTTTGAAAACTTCATAATTAATCGCTCTTGTAAGTCCCAGTGGGGCTACACTTTTCCGTATGGAAAATCGTGGATTTTCGCGTAAACTCTCTTCAACCACTTCAACATTTTCGTGAGTCCTCGAAAATGGGCTGGGTCCTGGCCGTGGACAGCTCGTAGCCGAAGCAATTGCGTGAAACCTCTGCACCCACGAACGAATTAAATTCACTTCGTCGAATGCCGAAGTGTGAACAACTGATAGTTTATTTAAAAGACACGTTTATAAAACAAAAGTTGGTTCATTCAGCTTTCTAAAGATCTAGTAAAAGTTTGTCCCTATACCAGAGCTGTACTAAAGCATTTGGTAATCATAATAAATTTTGATTGAAGTCCGATCTAATAAGTTAAGAATATTTTACAATCCTTAATTATTAATTTTATTTCTAGAGCCTCTTATGGTACATTAGTTAGTCATGTTCGAATGTACTTAGAATACTCTCTTGAAATTTCACCAAAACAATCCCAAAAATAGCACATATCGAAACAAACACAAAAAAACAACAACAAATTTCCATAAAGGTCAAGGCACTCAAATGTCATGCTCTTGTGAAATCAATACCTATCCGAAATCCCGGAGTTTCCAAACTGAATGTCAAAAAAACATCATGAACTCATCATCCACTTGTATGGCTCATCATCATCATCATTGCCATCACACCAGGTGCCAGCATATTTATTTATTTATTTTTTGAAATTTTGCCAAAGGTGTCCGTCCAATTTGCCCCTCGTTAAACACTTGACATAATGAAAAACACGCACAGTGCTCATTTGAGCAATAAAAACAAAATTCAAAACTTATTTGAAAGTATGTTCTGCTGGTCGATTTTGGATTTTAACAAAAAACAAAACATACATAAATATTAACACAACATCAACAACAACGCCCGCCGCAGAGCACATGCTGCTGCAGGGGCTCTTCAAGCTGTGCATAAATGCATGTTGTATAGCGAGTGCATATAATATGCAGGCCAGGCCATAACCATCAGCAGCATAGTTCGTATATACGATTTCTCGAGTTTTCCTCCTCCATCTAAATTTCATTTTCACTTATGTGTCCTGCCCCTGCCCCTTTGCTCTGGGGAAACACGCAAAATTATAAATGATTTTCCAAACGTAAATAGAGTGCACTTTACTATTCTATGTTTTCTATAGGGAATATTGAGCGAACATTGGAAATACATTACTATACTGTGATAAATTTTGTTGACAAAATATTTTGAAACATCTTCAACAAGGGAATTTTTGACGAAAAATAGAGAAATATCAACGATTAAATTTTATGTTAAGTTCAATTCAGGCTGCAGCTTATGCAAAGGCAGAGGTTCATCCAGGGGGAAAGAGTTGTGGGGATCTTGACCCCATCATCTAAAGATATTCTCCAAAAAGCGGTTTGCTGTCAAAAACAACTTAAATCTTTGTTCTCACGCAATTTAGAATTTAGAAAAACTTTAGTAATTTAAATTATCTTCATGAGTTTTTTTTTTTTGTGACAGAAAGAGCAAATATTCAAGTTTTTAAGATATAACCTTCATTAAGAAATCACCAATTTGATAATAAATTGCACTTAAATTCCTGAATCTCGCAATTAACGCACATAAATAGTTTATGACATGGTTAGGTTAGGTTATAGTGGCTGTCCAGGATGGAAACCTTGAACGTTTTAAATCCAGTGTTGGCCAGATGTTTTTTGTCACTTGACACGTGGTGATGTTGTTCCACCTGGTGCCTGCCCTCCTCACAGCGCGCGTCTTGCATTAGCAACAGCTTACAAGTAGCGATTGGTATGCCAGTACGTGCCAAACGTGGTAGGATGGGCTGTACTGTACCGTTACTGGCGCGTTCATCTGCCTTACAGTTACCTGGAATGTCTCTTTGGCCCGGCACCCAGCAAAGGTGAATGTTAAACTGTTGTGTCATCTCCATTAGAGATTATCGACAGTTATGGACCGTTATAGAGTTTGTAGAGACAGAGTCCAGAGATTTGATAGCGACCTGACTATCAGAGAAAATACAGATATCAGATGTTGATATCACGTATTCTTTAAGCCAGGACAAAACTTCTTTTATAGCCAAAAGTTCCGCCTGGAACACGCTACAATGATTGGGAAGGCGAAATGAGAGACTTAATTTCAGTCGCTCAAAGTACACACCTCCACCAACCCCTTCTTTTGTTTTGGACCCATCTGTGTAAAAATGGATTGACTCATCCTCCAAGAATGTCCTATCCTCCCAAAAAGATCTGGGAGGTATAGAAATCTGGAAATTTCTGTCGAATTGCAGTTGGAGGATGGTGTAGTTTGTGTGCTTTGGAATTGATTCTAAATACCTAAGATTTACGGAGTGGCCAATGTTATTGTTAGTCCACTGCGATAAAGCTTTGAGGCGAATAGCAGAGCTTGCAGTTATTTGTTTGCTAAAAATGTCAAGAGTAGAGTAAGGTATCCAATGCCCCAGATGGGGTCGTGCGAAGCGATCCGCTTATACATAGGCAAGCTGAACGTTGGACTTTATTTAATTTATACCGGTTTATACCTTTCTCTACTTCTACCTGAGCGTCGAACTTGTCGAGTTGTAGAAGCTGAGTAAGGTCAATGATTCTCGGGAATTATTTCTCCAGAAGAGTCCTGAAACCAAAGGTCGCTCGCCCCTCCCCTTCCCAATCCTTTACCCCCTCCTCCGTCAGATCTGTGCTATTATGCTGGCTGATGTCTCCTCACCCCCTGACTGTATGGTGTATAACTGTCTGTCATGCCTAGTTTCCTTCCTGGGACGCTTATGGCTTAATTGCTGTTCGTCTCTCCTTTCTCAAAACATATCCTTCCCTTAAACTTCCCAATTGGGCTGGATCTAAGGTGTTATACGACCCGTGCCGATGATCAGCCAGGCTGAGGGCCCAATTAAAAAACTAGCTCAGTCGTGAACGGAGTATCCGGATACCTGGCGACCTCCGGATTAACCAGCCTTATCTGTATACACGGATCTCTGTACAGATGGACCACCCCTTATCCGCTACTCGTGGGATTTCAAATGAATAAAACAAAACAAACAAAACAAACAAAACAAAACCAAAAAACAATATCGGCCAGCAGTACGACGGCAAAGTTGTCTGCTGTACCGGCCAGCAGTACGACGGCAAAGTTGTCTGCTGTTCATCCCTCTTCCACTGGTGCTGACATGGCTGTGGACACTCATAGCCCTGTTGTCGCCAGTGGAACATCGGATAATCCGGTAAAATTACCTTCTTCCTGTAGTGAGGCAGTTGTGAAGAACGGCTCCTCTACTACCACTGAGAGTAAACCTCTCAAATCGTCAACACCTCGAGTCGGAGGTAGCAGGGCTGTGATGCCAGGTCCTTCTACCTCCAAAGCAAAGGCTCCTAAAGAAGGTCCTGGGGGAGATGGGCGTAAGCTTAGACCCTCCAAGGCCTACTACAGGGACTTGCGTAATGCTAAGAGGATTCTCCAGACGTTTGGTGAAAAACTAGGCGCTGGAGGAAACTCTCAGCATGACGCTAAGATAGCTTGGGCCCAGAATTTCCTGGCCAAAAATAATATAAAGACCAGCCAAGACTCAACGTCGAAGCGACAAAGGTCCATGGAAGGTAGTGTTCCACTACCCAAACGCCCCAAGGTGCTAAACATCAGCACTTCAATCGACCCTCGCAAGGCAAAAATGTCCTTCAGTGACGTTCTGAAGGATAAAATGGTAGTCGCGATCATCGACAGAAATGATGTAGATGGCACGATCTCTGCCGAAAACTGGACATTGGCCAAAGGTCAGCTGGCCTTCAGTTTTATAGACATTATGTCTGACAATCCGGGACCACCGCCCATCACAAAAGATGGCGGCTGGCATCAGGGACACATCAAGTTGATGGTCTGTGATGATCAGAGGTCGTGCGACCTACTGACGCTGGCGGTCAGCCGACTTGGAGAGGTCTGGCCTGGTGCTAAGCTCGAGGTTGTAGCAAAGGAAGACATTCCTTGCAGACCAAGAGCTCGCATCACGGTTCCGGCCATATTCAAGGAAGCTGACCACGTTCTCAAGGTAATCCGGCTCTCCAATCCAACCCTTCCTACTCACAACTGGAAGGTTGCGAAACTAGAGGACGCAAAGGGACCCTATAAAGGTGCAATTGTGATCATCAATGCAGAGTCCCTTTCTCCTCTGGCGCAATCAAAAGGTGTGATTAGGTTTGGGTTTGATGAAATTACGCTAAGGGTCTACAAAAAAGATGGGGCCGAGGCACAAACCCTTCCCCCTCCCCCACCCACACAAGCGGAAACGGTTACTGAGGTGCCTGGCGCATCGGTCACACTTCCTTCATTGGAAGACGATGCATCTCAGGTACCCCCAGTAGCAGTGGAAGCACCAAACACCGACCAAGGTTTTTCCGCAATGGAGGCCGAGGTCTACGAAAGCGGAGATGAGGACATTCTGTTAGAATCGTCCTCTGATATGGATGACTCCGACATAACTGTGTTGGAGGCTGATCGGGAGAACAGTAGCGAAAATGCTGCGGTTACTCCAGATTAACCTCCAACACTCCATAAAGGCTTCGGCCTCCCTTCTTCTTCGCTTATCCAGCAGCGATGAAGATATCGTCCTGATTCAAGAACCCTGGATTGTTAAATCCATTGTTCGAGGAATCAGGACTCCCAAATACTGCGTGCTGTATGCATCAGGTGAGGATGAACCCAGATCTTGCATATTAGTAAAACGCAGCCTAAATGTATATTTACTCCCTAATTTCAGCGATCGAGATACCACCGCCGCAAGTCTGGAAACAGCCAGAGGAACATTCTGGCTGGCGTCGGCGTATCTTGGCCACGACCATCTTGGCCCTCTCCCGGGAGATACTCTGGAGAGACTGATAGCTGAATCACAAAGGCTCAACATCGGCCTCATCATCGGTAGTGACGCTAACGCCCACCATACAGTATGGGGTAGCACGAATATAAACGACAGAGGTGAGTCTCTTTTCGACTATATTCTTAACACTAACCTACTCGTAAGTAACGTTGGTAATGAGCCAACCTTTATTACTAAAAATCGACAAGAAGTTTTAGATATAACTCTTGTCTCCGAATTCATTAATAATAATATTTTAAACTGGAAGGTATCTAAAGATCATTCCTTTTCTGATCATAGATACATCCAGTTTGACTTTATAAATGAACCACCTTGCCAACCGATCTTTCGAAATCTGAAAAGAACAAATTGGCCAAAATATAAGAGAACGTTAAATAGTTTAATAAAACCTGAACTTTTTAATACTCCCTCCAACATCGAAGATCTTGACGACAAAGTCAATAATCTAACATTAGCCCTAAACAAAGCTCTAGATACTGCATGCCCTCTTATACAAGTAAGAGGTAAAAAGAAGCCACACTGGTGGAACTCAGGGCTGGATCCACTTCGAAAAGAATGCAGAAAACTCTTTAACAGAGCCAAAGCTTCTAGAGACATGTCTGACTGGGACTCATATAAAGAATCACTGAAGATTTATAAAAAAGAACTGAGGAAAACCAAACGATCGTCTTGGAGAAACTTCTGTAACAACGTGGAAGATTGCTCCGAAGCATCCAGGCTGCGCAAAATCCTCTCCAAAAATCCAATCATGCCAAGCTGCTTGAAAAACGCCTCTGGCCTCTGGACCAATTCAAGCGAAGAATCGCTCAACTTGCTACTAGACGTCCACTTTCCTGGTAGCTCTAATATTATTAATAATATTGCATTTAACAATGGTGACAATACTCTACAACCCCCACAAGGTCTAGTCACTAGGGAAAAACTCAAATGGGCTATAAACAGCTTTAAACCATACAAATCTGCTGGTCCGGATGGTGTAATTCCAGCCGAACTGCAAGAAAATGCAAGTTTTCTAATACCCATCCTAGAAAACATCTTCAAGGGTTGCCTTAATTTGGCATACATCCCGATGTCTTGGAGACAAGTTAAAGTTGTCTTTATTCCAAAAGCTGGAAAATCCAGTCACGTTAACCCTAAAGACTTAAGACCCATCAGCTTATCATCATTCCTTCTCAAAACTTTTGAGCGTTTGATCGATATTTACTTAAGGGAAAGTATTGATAAGTCCCTCCTTTCAAAGGCTCAACATGCCTACAACAAAGGGAAATCAGTTGAAACGGCTCTACACAGTATAGTACGTACAATCGAATATTCCCTCCATCATAAAGAGTACACCTTAGTTGCCTTCTTAGACATAGAAGGTGCATTTAACAATGTCGACACATCTGCAATTGCACGTGTATTGACATCTCTGAAGGTAGATAAGTCGATCAGCGAATTGATCAATCAGATGCTGATAAGCAGGATTATCAATTCAAAAATGGGCGATTTTACTACACAAAGGGGTGTCAGCAGAGGTACGCCACAAGGTGGTGTCCTATCCCCTCTCCTCTGGAATTTAGTAATAAATGAATTACTAACTACTCTAGAAAGAGAGGGATACAGAGTGTTTGCCTATGCGGACGATGTTGCTATTGCAATAACGGGTAAACATCCCAATATACTAAAAGAACTCTTACAAAACGCTTTAAATAAGCTCACCAGATGGACTAATCGGTGTGGACTAGGTGTTAACCCTCAAAAAACCGACCTTGTCCTCTTCACAAGGAAATACAAAGTCCCACACATTGACCCTCCCCTCATAAACGGTGTACCACTTAAATTCTCTGATCAAGCAAAATACTTGGGTCTCATTTTAGATAAGAAATTAAGTTGGAAACCTAATATTCAAGAGAGAATAAACAAAGCCACAGTAGCCCTGTTCTCCTGTAAAAAGGCCATTGGTAATAAATGGGGCCTACAGCCCCGAATTACGCACTGGCTATACATCTCGGTCATAAGACCGATCCTTACTCATGGAATAGTGGTATGGTGGACGGCGCTAGATACAGCGACAAATCGCGATAAACTCAGCAAAGTCCAACGAACAGCCTGCCTGTGTATGGGAGGAGCACTTCGCTCCACCCCCTCCGCTTCACTAGATGTTCTGTTCCATCTAATACCGCTGGACTTTTTCAGCAAGCAAACGGCCGCTAATACTGCCATACGGCTTCAGGCCTCCTCTCTGTGGATCAATAATGGAATTGGCCACACCACTATTTTGAACTCGTTCAGAACTATAAATAGTAATATTGACTACACCATACCCCATCCTCAGTTCAACAACTATAGCTTCAAAGTGACTATACCTCCCAGGTCTTCTTGGGAGAATACATCATTTTTGGACGATGGTCCTATAAACTTTTACACAGACGGATCAAAAACGGAGGATGGGGTTGGTGGTGGCGTATACTCAGATAGACTTAACTTAAGTCTCTCCTTTCGTCTACCCGATCATTGTAGCGTGTTCCAAGCTGAAATCCTGGCTATAAAAGAAGTCCTATCCTGGCTTAGAGAAAACGTAATATCAACAAATGATATACGCATCTTCTCGGATAGCCAAGCTGCGTTAAAATCCTTAGACTCTGTCTCTACAAATTCACTAACAGCCCTTAATTGTCGATCATCTCTTACGGAGATGGCTACACAGTTCAACATTCACCTTTTCTGGGTGCCGGGCCATAGAGACATTCCAGGAAATTGCAAAGCTGACGAACTTGCAAAAAGCGGAACAACTTTACCTCTGCTGGCTCACAATGCTAGCATAGGTATCCCCTTAGCTACATGTAAACTCATGCTAAAGCAAGATACCATAGAGAAAACAAACTTCAGGTGGAATAACACCACCACCTGTGTAGCGACTAAACGAATTTGGCCTAATCTTAGCGCCAAGCGCTCAAAACAATTAATCTCTCTGAGTAGATTGCACATTAGCTACGTTATAGGTGTCCTGACTGGGCACTGCTTAATAGGAAGACATGCTATTCGACTTGGAGCCCCTGCAAATGATTTTTGTAGGAGTTGCATGGACGAAGAAGAAGAGGAGACAATCTCTCATCTTCTGTGCACATGCCCTGCCTTATCACAAAGACGTAGAATCCATCTTGGAGACTACTACTTTAACGATACCAGTGATCTAAAAAATTCAGACATTACTTGTCTCCTACGCTTCATTCGAAGCTCCAATTGGTTCAACGAGTTAAGCTGATTAACTGATCCATGTGGTATCACAACGGACCATACTTTGGTCTAAGTGTGTTGGACGTCCCAAACCAACAGCCACTTTAACCTAACCTAACCTACCTTTCTCTAAAGCAGTCCACCATACTGCCACACCGTACATTAAAATCGGTCTGATTACCGATGTGTATAGCCAATGCGTGATTCTGGGTTGTAAGCCGCATTTATTACCGATGGCTTTTTTGCAAGAAAAGAGAGCTACAGTAGCTTTCTTTACTCTTTCCTCTACGTTGCGTTTCCAATTTAGTTTTTTATCTAAGACGAGACCCAGGTATTTAGCCTCGTCTGAGAATTTTAATTGGATTCCTTTAATATGGGGAGGGTTAACGCCCAGTCCACACCGATCAGCCCAAAGTATTAGTCTGTCTAGGGTATTTTGTAAGAGTTCTTTTAACGTGTTAAGATACTTTCCTGAAACTGCTATAGCAACGTTCGTCCGCATAGGCTATCACTCTGAAACCCTTCGCATCCAGACTAGTTAGGATTTCATTTACCACTAGGTTCCAGAGGAGAGGGGATAGAACGCCACCTTGCGGTGTCCCTCTGCTAAAGAATCGTCTGCCAGAAGAGTTGCCCAGTTTTGAGTTAATTATTCTTCTAGTAAGCATTAAATGAATTAACTCATGAAGCGAACTCTCTACATTTAGAGATTTTAAAGCAGATGTGATTGCAGATATGTCCACGTTGTTAAAGGCACCTTCGATGTCAAGGAAAGCAACCATAGTGAACTCTTTATGATGGAGGTAATATTCGACGGTGCGTACTAAGGTGTATAACGCTGTTTCCACCGATTTACCTTTACAGTAGGCATGTTGAGACGAAGACAGAAGTTTTGTATGAATACTTGCCCTTAAATGAATATCAACCAATCTTTCCAAGGTCTTAAGAAGGAATGATGATAGACTTATAGGTCGTAGATCTTTAGGATTGACTTGCGAGCATTTATCTGCCTTGGGTATAAAAACAACTTTAACTTCTCGCCATGCCTCAAGGATTGGTGCAATTATGTCAGAAGTCTTTTGTAGCTCGACTGGTATTATTCCATCTGGTCCTGCAGATTTAAATGGTTTGAAGCTGTTGAGAGCCCATTGTAGCTTGTTCCTTGTGATCAGACCTTGTGGATATGTTGTATTGGAAATTTTTAAACGGTTTTTTAAAAACCCCTAATTAAAAGTCTGGATCCGACCTTTCGCGAAGGCTCTAATATCAGAGAAAAAACTACATGTGTATATATATGTATTCTTATTTTTCGAAAATACATACTTTCAGATTTTAAAAAAAGATCAGTTATTGCATTTTGAGAGCGGAAAGCATAAATATTTATTTCGTTATGTCAGAAGGGTAATATATGTATTCTTAAAAAGGTTTTTTAGTGCAAGAACTTCAAACTGATCTTTGAGATTATTCACTCACTACGCAAAACCATATATGTCTGAAAATAAATGATATTTTGAAGAAAGGCAAAATCATTTATATCACAGGTGGACATTTCTGGAACAATTTTTGATTTGAAAAACAGGTGATTTATTGATTGTCATGGCAAATGCGAGACGAATTTGAAATCGGGTTCGTTTAAACCCGAATGGTATATAATTGGAATTTTAGGAATGAGAACTTCCTCCTCTTTGAACTTTTCTTTTTCAAAACATGTATGTACAAATAAAATGATCCACGGCGTTTTTCTTTGCTGTCATATTGTTTATTCACTTCAATTATCGTAGTTTTTGTGGTGAAAATTACTGATAGCCGTTGATTAGAGCGTTAGAGATTCGATAAATTTCGGGAAGCTTTCCCTCAAAAACGTATCAGTCGCTTTGGGGACATCCCGTGGCCACCGAGGTCGCCCAAAACAGCAAAAATCCCCGAACTCTAAAGAACCTAAAAAAAACATTCATCTAGAAATCATAGCAATTGAATCAAGATTACTGCAGCGTTTGGCACGTAAAACGAGGCTAAATTTTGATCAGCGCGTGCAACTAGACAGAAGACATTTGGATGGCATAATGTTCAAAAATTAAATCCGCATTGTTAGTCTGCCGTTTAATATTTCAAATAAATTTAATTTTGAAAATATAAATCTGCCACCAGACATCTTATATTTCGTTTTGTAGCTTCCAGCTTTCCTCGGGTTCGAAATCATAATTCCGGTTTTGCTTTCAAACTGATAAGTCTCAACTTTTTTAATTGGCTAACGGCTTTTTTATAAATAGAAAAATTTGAAAAAAATTAAATTGATAGTTTTTTTTATGGAAAATAAAAAATTTCAAAAAATACTTCACAATATCGGTAACAACTGATGTTAATGTTATACTCGAATATCTCGAGATTACCATAAATGATGGTACTGACATCAAAATTATTTCATTCTATGCAAAATATTATTATTAACATACAATTATTTTTTTAGAAAAATCCAATCGATATTTTTTTATAAAATAAATTTTGAAGTAGCAACCTAAAGAACAGGGCAAAATATTTAAATTAAACTCATTTCACCGTATAATCTTTGTATATGAAGTGGAATAGTAATATTATGAAGAGGAACGAACGAAGCGACGTCTGGCCTAACGTCAATGAACTAAATCTGCAAAGTTTGTGCAGAATTTTAATTGAGGAAATTAAGAGACAATTTGATAATACAAAAAGAGAAGAATGAAAACAAAAGAAGCTATGGTTGGAGGGGACAATAAAGAGACATTTTTTTGTTTATTTATTTATGTAAAGCAATAATAAAGACAAATACCAATAAGCCAAATACCAATTCAAATTTAAATTTTGTAACTGTTGCCGGTTAGCCGATTGCCAATGAATACAACAAAAATACGTTGAAATACCCATTTTCAAAACAAAAAGAAAATAGGTACAATGTTTTGTTTTTCTTAGGTATATATGCATCTGCATATGTATATTAGGTCAAATGAAAGTAGGAATTATTATTATTGAAATGAAAAGAATACACTATCAATACAGGTATGTAAGTATATTTGAAAAGAAGACAAATAAAAGTCAATGGCGGATCCAGGGGGGTTGTTTAGGGGTGATGACACCCCCCTGGAAGCTATTTTTTTCATTTTCTTAGAAATTCCGTTGAGTTCAAAACTTATAGTACCTATTGCCGTAATGGATTTCACACCTCTTAAGTTAAGTTGCATAATTAAAGACTTTATCTAAAGATTTTTTAGTAATTTAACGATATTTACCAAAAAGCGATTTGAAGCAAATAAATATTGTAAGACATTCTTAAAGTGTTTTTTCTTTCAAAATGGATTTCCTATTAAATACAAAATCTTTTAATATCTTAAAAATGAAAGAAATCTTCTTTTTGCAGTGAATTTGCTTTGGAAGCTCTAGAACTAAGAAAAAAGTCCCAAAAACATCAAAAGTGACACTTTCGTCAAACTAATGGCAAATTGAAACACGTAATAAATTTTTCATATCTTTTAATCTATCTATCTATATCTATATATATAAAAATCAATGCCAATTTTCGTTGTAATGTTATAACTCAACAATGCCTTTACCGATTTGGCTAATTTTGGTCTTGAATTATTCGTGGAAGTCCAGAGAAGGTTTGTACGTAGAGAAAATTTAAAAAAATCTTGAAAAAGTGTAAAATCAACATCTTTCTATACTCCCATATACAAACAATTTGTAATAATACTTAAAAGCCAATTTGGCAAAACAATCGAAGACAAAAAAAGTGACGTTAGTTCTGTCAAACAAATTTAATGTCATTTCATTTTATCAGCGATAATTATTGCTTTGTTGTGTTTATATTTTCCAAAATATTGTTGAGTTATTGCTTTGTGTTTATATTTTCTAAAATATTGTTAAGTTGTTTAGTGGGCAAGACGACCAAACATAGGCCGGCGAACGCGTAGGCAAATCAAGTGGCAGTATTAAGACGATTTTAGGCTACATATGAACGCGCACAAGCTAATGCAGCGCAGCGTGAACGTACTGCACAGAATAGATCTGTTGACCCTGTACCTGTACTTAATCTTGCACGGCGATCACGAATACGTCGTGCTGTTTTGGATGAAATGCCGCGTGCTGCGACGCATATGTCCACATTGTGATGCGGCTAACTTTCCAGGTGAAACGCCCGGAATGTGTTGTGCTAATGGCAAAGTGAGATTGCCAACATTAGAAATTCCACCTGAACCATTGTATTCATTTATTTTCGAATTTATTTCGAATATTTCGAGGACAGTTGAAACTATTGTCTTCAAATTTAATTTATTTAATTAATTAGTTTTTAGAAAATTCGACCTACAGTTTTTCTATATACCTATGTACCTATAATATACTTTATAACTATGCTTACAATAGAATACCAAATACGAATAACCTATGATAAAAATGAATCTATACCTATACCTACATGTGCATAGGTACAAATTTGTAAACACTATCTAATTAGTGTTTCCCTACATACATATCTGACTCAAAATTGAATTTCCCTACCTACCGTATTATTTCTTTCCAAAAAATGCAAAAAAAAACCTACAAAAATCTGTTGCCAATTTTTAAATATGCACATCCACACAACTATGTACAATATTCAAAATATGACAACAGTGTATTTATTGTGAAACGAAATTTGAATTATTTTAGATTTTATAAATTTGAAAATTTGAAATCAAATGCAACAAAAACAAAACCTACATAGTTCAATACATAGGAATATCTCCATGACAACACACAAAAAAAAACATAAGCAACTGTATTATTTTGTTGCCTCACTTACTCTCTTCATTTCTAACAAGAGAGAAAATAATAAAACCCTCTTTTCCTCAACTCTTTTTTCTTTTAATTTCTAAAATCTGCACAACAAATTTTCAGTACTCCTAGCGCCGCTAGTCTCACGTCAATGAACTAAAAATTCGTGTTCCATAAGAGTACTATAGATTATATATACAAAGATGAAAATGTCTGTCAAAAGGAGAACGTTTGAGAAAGAAACATGATTTTTAACGCAAAACTCATATCTGAAGATGAGGAAAAAGACGAAACTTGGCATTTTTTTCCATCCCTTTCCTTCTTTCTTAAAATCATCCGTTCTCTTTCGTGAATTAATTCCTTTTTGCGCTCGTGTAACCAGGCACATAGACAGGCACTTACATAAATATGGGGCAAGCATTGAGTATTACGGTGGAGTTTGAACGGTGAGGTATATATGGGAAACTACTACCCCCCAACAACCCCCTGCTTGGGCAAATTATGCAATTTGGGGTAGGTGCGAAATTGGGTGTATGCCACACCGAGGTATGTATGGGGAGCATTTTGCCCCCCTGCAACCCCCCTGCTTGGACTCACTATAGGATTTGGGGTGGGTGCAAGGTGGGGTGGGTTCAAGGTGGGGTGGGTGCATGCAAAGTCTCTTTTGCATTTAACCCTTAACAACCCAGTAGACTTTGCAAACGTAACTGACCAGAAGTGTCCATCGGACACTATGAGATAAATACTCTGTATTTGATGGAAAAATGAAACAAATACATTCAATAATTCAAGACTTTAATGCTGTTTCAAACAGAAACAATTAACACATTTATTTTACCTTTAAATTCATAAAATATACTATTATTTACAAGCATTACAAATGAGTTTTTTTACCGAGTGCTCGGAGCATACATTTCTGTTACATTTGTCGCAACACTGTTTCGAAGTTCTGGATATTTTAGCAGGACAAATGTGACAGCGCTTCTTTTTCTTGGCAACAGGTTCAGATGATTGATCTTCTTGTTCTTCGGTTCCTACCATATCGCCAATAGCTGACAGATGATAATTTGTCAAACCTTTCTTGCTTCGTCTCCTTACATGGGGCGTAACCAACCCGGTTACGACTTCTCTCAAAAATATTTTCCTTAGAGTACACTTTTTGCGCTGGTTCCAAGAAGGATATAAATTTTTCCATACAACTAGTGATGCGATACCCCACCACATCTAAGATATTTTGGAAAAATGCAATGGGCCATCTATTTGTTTTACGTCGAGCAGTATATTCAAGAGCCATCTGATCTAGTGTATCGACACCACCTTTGGTGGAGTTGTAGTACAAATTTATTTCAGATTTATTTTTATTATTCACATTTACTTCTCGACTATGATGCATCGTAGACAACAAAATAACTGCACGGTTCTTTTTCGGCACATACGACACCAAAGTCATGTTTTTCGAAAAGCCAAAAACATTTGTTTCTATTTCACGATTTTTATGGGGCTGGAAATTCGGAGGAATACAAGTTTTATTTTTTCTTATTGTACCAACTATTGTCAGGCCGTTTTCAGACAGAGTCTTAGCAATCTCAATGCTAGTAAAATAATTGTCGAACGTGATGTTTCTATTGCTTCGAAAATATGGTTCACATAACTGGTAAACAACATTGAACGCTAAATTTTCTGCTCTGCTGCCGCCTTCTTTTCCAAGATAAGGTATGCCACATAGTGAGTAGCTTGTTTTGCTGTCACAAATCCACCAGATTTTCATTCCGTATTTATCAGGCTTGCTGGGTAAATATTGTTTGAAGGAGACACGCCCTCGAAAAGGTACCAGCTGTTCATCTATTGTAAGGTTCTCTCCAGGCAGATAAAACTTTCTTAGATTTTGATTCACACCTTCCCACAGTTCCCTAATAGGCGCTAATTTATCTCTAGACCTTCTAAGAGATCTAGTGGTCTTATCATCGAATCTCAAGAACCGTAGTATATTTGCAAATCTGTTTTTTCCCATTGTAGCACGAAATATTGGATTACCAAATATGGGGTCCCAGTGCTCTCTGAAATCAACGCCTCCTTGCTTGTTGACACCTATAGTCAATAAAAGACCTATAAAAGCTTGCAACTCTGTTGTGTCGATGTCTTTCCATTGCAGTTGTTGTACTCTTTGAGCCTCAGAATTGGTGTGTATGACTATATTTTCTAAAATATTCTCATTGAGAAAAAGCTTGAAACTGTCAACTGGATCGGCTACATATTGCCCGGGTAGCAGGACAACCTTGTGAAGATCTCCGCGGATTATATTGTGGCGTGGAGTTTTCCTTTGCTTTTCGGGTTCTGATGTCCACTTTGTTCCATCTCTGCCTTCAAAAGTTTTCATTGAAATGAAATCTTGCAACGGGATATCATCACTATCGCTCCATAACTGCTCATCTTCATCCTCAGAAGCTTGTTCCGTTGCATTGCTTTCACGATCCGAACAGCTGTCAACGCAAAAATTTCCATCATCATCGTCGCTATGAGACTGATGCGAAAAAATTTGTTCATCATCACTATCATCAAGGGCACATTGAATTTCACTTTCAGTTAGTTTCCTTTTAGCCATTTTTAGTAGACACTTTTTTTACGCGAAAGTAAACTTAGCACTAAATAATCAAAGAAAGCACAGAACACTTGCACGTGTATTATAGAAAACTCTTTATTATTTCTCATTAGACATTACTCATTGTGTAATGATTCTCCGTTATGATTTTGATGAAAATGTAAATAATCTAACGTCATAATATCCCGCTACATGCACTGTGTCTCCCGGACACTTGTGGGCCGACAAGTTACTATATTTGTTTATTGTCAATAAATATTATACAATACAAATAAAAAATATTTAAAAAATAAATTTAGATAACTAAAACCCTGTAAATAAAATACATAGAACAATTTTTCGTAGAAATAAATACTTAACTTTTTATGAGTGAACAAACAAAAAAAGGTGTCCGCCAGACACTTGTGGGTTGTTAAGATAAGCTGGATTTAAGAAAAATGAATTTAGCCTAGGTATATCTTAATCCATATTCGATTTTTAGTAATTTTCAATTTTCTCGAGAACTAGTAGACATAAAATCATCTAATTTTCAGTTTTTGATCAAAAACAAATAAGAGCAATAATTTCTAAAAAAAATAGTAAATAATCTTAAGGTTTTGAAAAATTACACTTTAAACCATATTTTTAACTTTTTTTTGACCAAATTTTAAGTTTAAAACAATTGTTTTCAAAAACTATGCATAGTTTTTTTATTCTTTTTTTTTTATTTTTTAATTATTTTTTTTTTCCATTTAATGTAGGTACACATTTTTTTAAATTTTCCCTACCGCCTAAACGGGGGGAGATAGACCCCCCTCGCATAGTAAAAAAATGCTTGTTTTTAACTGTTCTATACAAATCCGTCATTAAACTTTGTCGCCTAAGTTATCGTACTCTTCCCAAAAATATTGTTGGTAATATTTAATTTTTTTAGAATAATTCAACTGACAACTTTTTTTTAACAAAACACGAAAACCTACAAACCTTTTAAGCAACACAAATCGACAAACGGGATGGAAAGTTATCGGTGTGAGTCGCACCCCAGCCTCTTTTTTATTTTTGTATCCGACTGATAATTCCATTTACTTGTTTAGAATTTTGAAGAAATTGAAATTAAAAGAAACAACGAGAAAGTAGACTTCAACCAATAAAATGTTGAAAATGTGTACATAAAATTTAGACCCGGTAAAAAATTTACTATTTAAATCCAATTATGTAATTTAATATGCGGGATTTCTCCCACTCACGAAGGGAGATATTGCACACTTAATATATTTTATTTTGTTTTATTTTTGTATTTGTAAAAATAATGTTAATTTTAAGTTTATAACAAAACTAAATTGAATGTTCAAAAAGTGCGGCATCTCTCCGGCACTTCAACAAGTAACCTTGAAGATGGTTTTAAATCTCATATTATTTACACTGATTTTTCTTGATCACGGCATCTTAATAACTAAACTATCAGCTTTAAGTTTTCATTTGAGTTTTTTGTTATGGTTGGAATTTTAATTGTTAGATCGAATCCAATACGTAACCTTAAATTTGTCTTTATCACTTCAAGGAAGCCACCTTGGACCGTTACTTTTTCTTATTTTAGTTAATCATATTCCTCACATCATTAAATCTTCTCTTAGTCTTATGTTTGCTGACGACATTAAATTGTTAAAATGGATTAAATTGTCATCTGATCGAATTCTTCTTCAAAACGATTTAGATAGTTTAGTTATAGCTGGTGTTCACATCGGTTACATAGTAATGTGTTTAAATGTGATTATATAATCTTTTGTCGTAACTTTGAATTATCAATCTTTACTTATTCAAAAAATGGTGTCAATCTTCAAATGGTCTCAAAAAAATAGGACCTTGGAGTCATCTTTGATCCGAAACTAAGTTTTTCTCTCCCCGTCGACTTCAATGTAACGAAATTTAACTTCTTACTTGGTTTTATATCTCATCATTCCAAAGAATTTGTTGACTATTTTACACTCAATGCGTTATATTACTGCTATGTCACACCAGTACTTGAGTATTGCCGTGTAATATGGAAACCGTACTATTTTCTGCATTCTAATCGACTTGAAACCATCCAAAAACGATTTACTAAAATAGCAGTATGCCTTCAACAATTAAAAACTCGAAGACAATACTTTGAGATAATTTTTATTCGTGATATTATCAAATTGATTACTCCTTTCTTCTTTCGTTGATAAAATTATGTATATGTTCCTTCAAGAGAGCTGCGAGTACGTAATTTATTTTTTAAACCATATCAACGAGTAAACTACGTTTAAAATTATTTAAGAGGTAATTTCATTTTTGTTTTTTTCTTCATTATTAACAAAAACAATTCCCTTGTTGATTTTTTTTAATTTTCTTATGATGTCGAAATACGTAACATGTAATTATAATAAAATTGAAGCCATTATCGTTTTTTTGTATTTGGTGTCAACCAAATTTGTCACTTTTTTTTTAATTGATATATTAGCAAAAACGCCTTTCTGCATATCTTTATCCTTCTATCTGTAAATCAAAATTTATTTGAAGTCAATATTAATGTCGTAGAAAATTTAAAATTGTGGCATTTGTTTTTTTTTCTTTATTTAAAAAAATTCGCATATTATGCTGCCAACAAATGTTGCCCTCTTCGATTTTGCAAACAAAATAAAGCTTTGCTGCGTTGTGTATAGAACGTGTACTAAGGTCCTGGGCAAAAAACCCTGCATGCATGTCTATTTTCCAAATGAAGTCCTATTTTGTGATTTTCAATACTTAAAAAATCAACTCAAACTTAAAACTTATATACCTAAGAGTAAGTAAGTAGTTTCATGCAGCTGTAAAATTAATTATTATTTCTTTTTAGTCAAATATTCATATTTCAGATTATTGTTGTTTGTATACTTTTTCAAAACTTATGTATATGAAATATACATACGTACCTATAAACAACTTGAATTTCCACCGACCGACAACGACCCACAAATGTCATGACATGCATGAATAAATATTGTCTTACGCATCTACATAAAATAAATCATTAACCATAAACCATAAGCATTATAAATTGAAAATCATCTCACGTCACCATCGTGCCCGATTTGTTTCATCCTTTAGAAAACACAATATTTTCACTTAATAGAGTCCAAGTGTTCAAAATTCAAAAAATCAATAAAAGAACTTGTCTTCTTTTTGTTTTAATTATATTTTTCTTAAATTTCATTCGCCCTTACCTAAATATTCCTTTAATTTCCTTTCAACTTGTCAAAAAGGCTAAAAATGAAATAAATTTATAATATCTCGTTAGTTAAGTGTATAGATATATGTATGTATATACGTTTATTTTGGTACAAATCTGTAACACAGTGTAAAACAAACTCATAAACATCGAAGAAAATAAAATCCTAAAAATAAATTATTGTTTTTCACCCCATACAAGGATTTCGTGCCATCATCCTCATCATCATCTTCATCTTCATCCCAGAGTCTATTTGCTAGAAGTTATGCACTTGTTCTGACTCTTTCCCGACAAAACCAAATTGATCGTAAATATATCTGAAGTTTGAGATAGATTTTTATTTAAAAAAAAAAGATACATATTAGAAAAAGTGGGTTTATTGGCTTGGCATTCAAGAAGAAGATGGACGAGATGACATTTTGGGTGTGATGATGACAACGATGATGGGTTTATAATAAGCCCAACAAAAATATTAAGAAGCTGTGTGTATGATACCATTGCACATGTTCTGTTATCTAACCCCTTTTTAAAAATATCGAACGAGCATATTATATTCGAATATTTTAAAAACCAATTCAAAAACATCCAAAAACCGTGTGAAATATTTTATTTGAATGATCAAAAACACACTAAAAATTGAATTGAGAATGTTTTCGTTTCGCTTCAAATCTCGCCAGAGGCCAACATGGAAGACAAATTAACGCTCCATCATACATCAGCATCAGCTTCAGCATCAACATCAGAGCATAATCTCACTTAGATGTCACGTCTTAGGAGGACCCGTTTAAGTAATTTAAAATACCATTTCCGTTTCGTAGATACACCATATACACGGAGTTGAGCTACTCCCGTTAGATGATATTCAAATTCCCATTTCTTTTTTATCCAAATGGGAAATTAAGTGGTACTTGCATTATCAGTGAACCGTTCACTGAACACTTTCTTCTGGTCTGATGTTAAAAAGGAAAAAGGAGAAAACGAGCGTTCGGAGAGCAATCAAACTTTAAAGAAGTCTTTTCTTTTTGAAATGCGGTTTAGTGCCTGGTGCCTAGCTTCGACTTGGCTTGGTTCGGTTCGGTTCACAAGTCCCGGCTCCATATACACATAATACCTCTAAGCACTAGACACTATTAAGGCGCGTATTTTGGATGCATTCCATATTTGAATGGAAACCCTCTTGGAGCTACTATACCGCCACCGCCACCAATAGTGTCAATGGGAGTAAAATTGTTTGCAGCCACTTAAATACGCTTATCGATTGCAAAACTTGCTAGAGTATTCTCCCATATCACTCTGATACTCAAAACTCATATATGCAACATGCTAACATCATGCATGATGCAAAGGCGCGCAAAGTGTGGCACCATGGCGTGGCGTGGTAGGTGGTAGGTGGCAGGTGGCTGATGTTCATGGTAAGATTTTGAGTGGTTCCACTCAATGAAATTTTCCATTTTTAATCCGTTTTTAGAAACTCTTTTATGACACACAAAATTTTTAGTTTCCTAACATCATTGATATTATTTTATAACATACTTTTTTTGATGCCACACTATGGAGGCATACACAAATCTTCTTCAACATTTTTAAGGAAATAGTTGTTTTTGTTTAGAACATGAACATAAACAATATACAAGTTAAACAATTTAATTGAGACTGAAATTGAGAGTGCTGTAATTTGCAAAGATTGATGGAATACAAAGAAATAGGAGACTCTTAATGGGCTTTATTTTGGAATATGAATTGATTTCAATTTGTGCTCAGTTAAACAAGATAAAATCAATGTTTTTTCGATAGTTTTCTGGAGTTTTAAACCGTTTATGTTTAAGTAAGCCTCACGCAACAAACTTCTCTATCTAATCTTCCTGGCTTAATCTACGTCACTATACAGCCCGTACAGCTCGTCGTTACATCTTCCCTCCACTCACCTTCTATGCAAACGGGACGAATCAAAGTGCTTTCATCCGCTTTTTTCATAGTCCATCCTTCTGCACGGTAAAGCAGGACGTGGATAACGAGGATCCTATATAGCGACGCTTTGGTCGCTCGAGGGCTTTGCTATTCAATTGCTTTCTTAACTCATAGACCTCGGTGTTGTAAGTCCTTTCTTGATGACAGCATATACTTTGTTTTGCCCTCATTAACCGCTTGACTCATTTTTGCCGCCTCTGTCTCAATACTCACAAAATCCCCATTGACATAACGCTGAGTTCTTCCGATTATGTCAATGTTATCAGCATATTCTAGTAATTGAACAGTGCCTCTAGTGTTGACGTAATAGCTCTGCACTCTTCTTTCAAGAACAATGTTAAAGAAATCGCATGACAGCGCATCCCCTTGTCTGTTCTTATTTTGACTTCGAAAGTTTCTGTGGAGTTATAACCAACATTTATGGAGCAGCGCGAATTCTCCATGGTCATCCTGCACAAACGGACGAGTTTGGTAGGGATGCCAAAATTAGACATGGCTCTATACTGGTCGTCCCTGTAGATGCTATTTTATGCGGCCTTGAAATCAATGATCTATGGATCTAAGATGATAAACTTAGGACCACACTGATAAGGACCTATCAACTTGTTGACGATATGCTTTAGACGTTCATAAATAACGGCAAAGAAGATTTTATAAGCGATGGTAAGTAGACTAATTCCTCTACAGTTGGTGCAGTTTAAAGGGTCTCCTTTTTCAGTATCGGGCAAACAATACTGAGATTCCATTCATCGGGCATGCTCTCTTCCCTTATTCAATGTACATTTCAAATTTGAGTCCTTCATGGGCTCTCGTATTTGGCGACCCATAAACTTTCCATTTTTCCATTTTTTAATTAAGTAGCCCTAAAATCCTAAAAGATAACTATGTTCCAAGAATTGATCGCCTTCAGGCTTAAAATTACCAGTCATAGAAAAAGGAGCGGAAATGTCGCATTCCCGCCTCTTTTTGCCCTTTTTTAATTGACCTATAAGCAAAGTGTCCAAAAAGCTCTGTAACCTGCATTCGTTGCGCATAGAGTATACATATACTATAACTACACAACGTGTGTTCTTTTTAACTGGCAATACTTTTTCGGAGTTTGCCTTTTTGACAGCTGTCACTTGATTTATGCTCAGTTTGGTTTGTCATTTCATAATAAATAGACTTACACCTGGACATCTTTTGAAAATAACTCAAATTTAATACCAAATTACGCTGGGATGAGATCCACACTGATAACTTTCCATTCCGTCTGTCGATTTGTTATGCTTAAAAGTTTAACAAAGTATTTATAATAACATTTTGCAGATTATGAAATAGTTTGATCTCAAAATCTATTTTTTTTTTAGTCGAAAACCAATTCTTACCAATTTTAGTAGCATTTCTTGGATGTTTTTAATTTTTATTTCTTACATAAACAACTACTAATTGGATATTTTAAGAAAATTTAGCACAAAATGAAATCATTTTGAAGTCAATACCTTTATTTATTCAAATATCGAGAATCGAACACCAATTTTTACCAACTTTGTGATTTTAATTTTTATTAAAAAAAACTGACTGTTGGATTTTTATAAAAATTTTACTGAATGACGAAAACAATTTTTGTGTAAGGTGAAATTGTTTCAAGCCAAAATTTTTAATTTTTAAAAAGATATTTGAATCGAACCCCACTTTTTACCAAGTAAAAGTAATGTCAACATTATAACAAATAAAAGAAGATCGTGACAATACTTCTTGTAGGGTTATGTCAAGGCTGAACTTGCCCGAAATCACCTCTTAAACATAATAGCAAACCCTTATCTTTATAATAAATCTAAATTTTTGGCCATAACATTCAATTATGTATATTATGCGTTTTAATTCTTCTTGAAAACAATATGTCTAAGAAACAAGATTTACTTTCATACCTTCTTTAACCACTTAACCCATTTTTGCCGCCTCTGTTTAAATACACTAAAATTTTTCGTCAAAATTGCGACGAATTCTTCCGACTGTGTCAATATCGTCAGTGTATCTGAGTAATTGGTCAGACTTTTGAAAGGTAATGCCTCTAGTTTGGGCGTGGGAGATCTGGACTATTCTTTAAAAAATAATTATGTTAAGTGAATCACATGACAGTGCAACATGTCTAAAGCCTTTTTTAACACCAAATGGTTCGGTAAATTTGTTTCCAACCTTTATTGAGTTCCGTAGAAACGGAGAAGCTTGGAAGGAATACCAAAACTATACAGGATTCTTTCCTGTAAATGCTGTTTTATGAGGCCCTAAAATCGATTTTATTCTTTTGGTTTTGATTCCCCATTTGTTGCGAAATCAGAATTCAATGTCCATATCATAGGCTAAAAGCTCAGTGTTCTGTTATCAGCGAAGCAATTAGAAGTTTTGGACAAACCCTTACTTCTGTTTTGATATTTCGAAAGCCTTAAACTAAAGGAATGTTTTTTTTTTTTTTAATTTTTGGTTTCCTTAACTCTTACAACACTATCTGTAGTAAGACAATGGTATTGACAGAAGTTTATTTTATTCGTGGTGATTTTTTATGCTCTTTGGTTCGAAATTCAATTCCTAACTTATGTTTGAACTAAGCAATAATCTTTCGATACCCTTACTGCGAGAGCACTTCCAGAAGCTTTTAAATCCAGTTTTGGTTGCTCCAGCCTTTTTATATACAAAACCGTTTACATCTGACGCTATTCTGGATGCGCCTTTTACGGATAAAGAGGCACGTCTGACAATGAACAAACTTAAAGATGGAAAAGCACCCGGTTCTGATAGAATCACGGTAGAGTTTTTGAAATTTAGAACGGTAGACCTTGGCAAAAAAACTTACAGAGGCCTTCAATGAAATTTTAGAAACCGGAAATATACCACAGCAGTTTAAGGAGTCAATTTTGTTCCCTATTCATAAAAAAGGAGACATGTCAGATCCAAAAAATTACCGCGGAATATCCTTTCTCAATGCCGCATACAAAATCTTTGTGTCAGTTTTGAATAATCGACTATGTGATTGGATGAATCTTAACTCGAAACTTAAGGAATTCCAGGCAGGTTTTCGAAGTGGTTATTCCACGAGTGATAACATCTTTATCTTAAGAAGCATTGCAGGAACTTTTCTAGAACAAAAAAAGAAGTTAGACGTATTTTTCGTTGACTTTAAGGCAGCCTTCGACACAATCGATAGAAGAGCATTGTTTTACAAACTATATAATGCCGGAATGACATCAAAGTTTGGCAGAGTCTTGGAAAACCTTTATGATGGAAATCATGCTACAGTATGGAACGGTGATGAAATGTCGGAATGGTTCGAAAACTCAATGGGAGTAAAGCAAGGATGCCCCCTAAGCCCAAATCTTTTTGCTTTGTTTATCGACGATCTTATTGACAGTTTACCTGGTGGGATAGAGTTTGCGGGAATGGCGATCAAAGCTCTCTTATTTGCTGATGATGTTGTGCTTCTTACATATTCACCTGCAACATTGCAATTAATGATCAATCGGCTTAGTCAATACTCCAGGTTGTGGAATTTGACGGTCAATTTAAGCAAATCCAAAGTGATGGTCTTTAAAAAGGGGTCTGGCAGAATGTCCAGGAATAAGCAGTGGTACTTAAACAGTGAACCGATCGAAGTTGTGAGAGCCTACAAATATCTTGGTGTTATTATAACCAGCAGTCTAAACATGGAAAATCATTTAAAAGATAAACTTATAAAAGCTAAAAGTGCTATTAGCGCGACTTGGAAGAAATGCTTCGGAAACAACTTAATTTCACACAGTGTTAAATACAAGGTTTTCATCGCAGTTGCGGAATCCGTGATGATGTATGCAGCGCAAACTTGGGGTTTTGAAAAATATGAAACGGTTGAGAAGTTGTTGAGTTTTATATAAAAAGATGTTTCCAGCTACCGATCAACACACCGAACTACATGATAAACATCGAAACTGGATTGTCACCCCTGTTTATCAAAACACTTAAGTTACATGTTGACTATATATTGAAAGTGCTTAATATGCCAAGTGGAAGATTGCCAAAAGTAATAGCATTGTAAACGATCCAGAAGAAGGGACTCTGGTATGAGAAACTAATGGAGCTTGCAGACTATTGTGAGTTTAACCTGAATTTAAGCCATCAGATAAATGACAAAAATGTAGTAAAAGATGCCCTCTATGACTTAGTATCTAAAGTTGATGAAAAATATAGGGTTGACTGTATCAACATGGCGACGCGACGTCTTCAGTTCATATATCAACCTAAAGCATACTGAACCATAACCTGTGTGAAAAAAATTATTTTCGGGCTGAAAACAGTCAAAAACTTATATCAGCAATATTCAAAATGAGAGGAGAATTGGTAAGACTACCACATCGCGAAGACTTGCCAGTTTTTTGCACTCTGTGTAACCTGGCAGTAAGAAAAGATATCATTCATTTCATTGGAATATGTCCTATCCTGAAAGAGGTACGAAGAAATTTTCTTGGCAGCGACATGAAAACAGAAACGGAGGTGCTAGCGATGCTAAACTGCGAAGAAGAGTTTACCCGCCTCTATAGGTACTACATAAAGGCAATCTCTTATAGAAAACAAATTTTGAACGAGGAGTTTTAAGAAACAAAAATCATAAACACAAAGATATATATATATATATATATATTAATGTGTATTTATAATGTAAAAAAAAAATATTTTCACTTTTGAATTCTTTTTTATTAACTATTTCCATTTTAATATGTAAACTAATTAATGTCAATCGGGCAGACGGCAAAGCCATGCTTTAACGATTTTTGTAATATATATAAGTAAATTGTACCTTATGTAAATTGTACACTTGGAAAAAGATAATAAAATCAAATCTATCTATCTATCTATCTATCTATCTATCTATCTATCTATCTATCTATCTATCTATCTATCTATCTATCTATCTATCTATCTATCTATCTATCTATCTATCTATCTATCTATCTATCTATCTATCTATCTATCTATCTATCTATCTATCTATCTATCTATCTATCTATCTATCTATCTATCTATCTATCTATCTATCTATCTATCTATCTATCTATCTATCTATCTATCTATCTATCTATCTATCTATCTATCTATCTATCTATCTATCTATCTATCTATCTATCTATCTATCTATCTATCTATCTATCTATCTATCTATCTATCTATCTATCTATCTATCTATCTATCTATCTATCTATCTATCTATCTATCTATCTATCTATCTATCTATCTATCTATCTATCTATCTATCTATCTATCTATCTATCTATCTATCTATCTATCTATCTATCTATCTATCTATCTATCTATCTATCTATCTATCTATCTATCTATCTATCTATCTATCTATCTATCTATCTATCTATCTATCTATCTATCTATCTATCTATCTATCTATCTATCTATCTATCTATCTATCTATCTATCTATCTATCTATCTATCTATCTATCTATCTATCTATCTATCTATCTATCTATCTATCTATCTATCTATCTATCTATCTATCTATCTATCTATCTATCTATCTATCTATCTATCTATCTATCTATCTATCTATCTATCTATCTATCTATCTATCTATCTATCTATCTATCTATCTATCTATCTATCTATCTATCTATCTATCTATCTATCTATCTATCTATCTATCTATCTATCTATCTATCTATCTATCTATCTATCTATCTATCTATCTATCTATCTATCTATCTATCTATCTATCTATCTATCTATCTATCTATCTATCTATCTATCTATCTATCTATCTATCTATCTATCTATCTATCTATCTATCTATCTATCTATCTATCTATCTATCTATCTATCTATCTATCTATCTATCTATCTATCTATCTATCTATCTATCTATCTATCTATCTATCTATCTATCTATCTATCTATCTATCTATCTATCTATCTATCTATCTATCTATCTATCTATCTATCTATCTATCTATCTATCTATCTATCTATCTATCTATCTATCTATCTATCTATCTATCTATCTATCTATCTATCTATCTATCTATCTATCTATCTATCCATCTATCTATCTATCTATCTATCTATCTATCTATCTATCTATCTATCTATATATCTATCTATCTATCTATCTATCTATCTATCTATCTATCTATCTATCATTTATCTATCTGTTTGAACTAAGGAACTTCTAGGATGTTGAATATGTTTCTCGAGATAACTGTATCTTTTGTTCTATTTCCTGTTTCAAGACTGAACTTGAAAGAGTATGGAGTAAAATTAACTCCAGCAAATATACAAAATTAATCAGAATTTTTGCTGAACAACTAACCTGCATATTGCATTGCAAAGCCTTCATAAACTTCTAAAAATTGTCTTAAATAGACTTATAAATAAAGATAAATTAAGTCAATGATCCGTTAACTGCAGCAATAACAACAAATAATACTCTCCAAAACCAATAAACAAAGTTTCTGATGTCTGTGATTTAAGCCTGAAAGTTTTATTTCATTTTAAAATAAAATATAGTATTTTACTTTAAAAAATTAAGCATTCTTATAATCTTATTTTTATCTGTTACTGTTTTATTTTTAAAACAAGGTTTACCAAGATAACTTTCTCACATTACTATCAATTCAATCTACATACTTCAACCCTACATTTTTATTTAAACTCTAAAACAAAACATAGCATAAAGCCAATAAAATTATTTTCACAAGAACTCATGTATTAATAAAACATATACTTATTATGATTTTAAAATTTGAGATTAAAAATATCTTGTAAACGTTAACCTTATTACAAAGTATGTAGATCCTTTTAAGACTTCTCAAAAAGAAGACAAAAATCATATTTTTCATGACAACCGCATGTTTTCTATACTGACAGGCAAAGGTAACAGTTCGTTCATTTTTATTTTTAACTTCAATTGCCAAAGTGAAATCCTTATACCAAAGAGAAATAGATGAAGATACAAAAAAGAAAATAATAAAATCAAAATTTAACGCACACAAAAAAAACTAATCAGAGCATATCCTTTCACTATGTGAATTCATCTTCATATAAATCCCTCTTAGATCTTCCTTTCCATGGTGGTTAAACTTATTGTATATGAACAAAACATATACCATATGATATAGTACTACATATATGTATAGCTATCCTGTGTACAGTGTACACTGCATAGTGAATGGTGCAGCCTTTTTGGTTAAACAAAATAAATTGTGTTATTTTTCAATGAGAAAGATTCGTAAAGGACTTCTCACAAAGAAAGCTATTCAATGCGCTTTTCTTTTACACATACACCAGTACCTATAAGGAACTTTGTACTTCTCGGTTCTATGGACATCAGAGTTGGAATTTGTTGAGATTGGGCCTTCATAGGACTTAAAACTAGCAACTGTGTTCCATTATTATTATCAGTTAAAATAATGAATAAAAGTTGTTGACATACTTTTTAACTTCCCATAGGAAGTTATTGTAATGGGTCCAATTTGTCAAATTGAAAATTTTGACATTTCTCGACGTTTCAAGGTCCCTAGAGTCGAAATAAAAGATTTTTAGAAAGATGTCTGTGCGTGCGTGTGTACGTACGTCCGTACGTCCGTACGTTAGCGACGTTTTTTTCGTCGTCCATAGCTCAAGAACCAGAAGAGATATCGACTTCAAATAAATTTTGTTATACAGATAATAAGGCAGAAAGAAGCAGAAAGGGCTCTCAAGAAAATTGCGTGGGTGGTTTTTTTACCATAGCAGTTTAAAAAAAAGGTGAAAATTTTGGTTAAACCTAAATAAAATAATAAATAAAATAAATATCTCATGAACCAATGACGCTAGAGACTTGAATTAAATTTTATGTTATATATTGTAACGTGATACAAAACAATTATATTTTTGGAAAAAAATTCAATTAACGGTTTTTTTTATAAATCAAAAAAACTGAAAAAAAAATTTGTCACTTCGAAAATTTTACGACTAAAATATGATTTCATCTCCAAAACAATTTTGTGCAACGAAGAATAATGTTTTTGACATCTGATAAAATTTTGAGAAAAATCGAATTGACAGTTTTTTTACAAAAAATAATAACCTAAAAAAAAATAAAAGAAAAAGTTGGTAAGAATTGAGTTTTGACTCAAATATCTTTTCAAGACTTTAAACTACTTTTATCTTTCAAAAAATATTGTTTTCAACATTCAGTAAAATTTTGAAAAAAATAGAATTGACAGTTTTTTTTACAAAAAATTAAAAACCGAAAAAAAAAATTAACAAAAGTTGGTAAAAATTGATTTTCGACTTAAATATCTTTTCAAAAATTTGAGATTATGGCTTATAACTAATTTTAACTTATAAGAAATATTGTTTTCAACATTAGGAAAAATTTTAAGAAAAATCGAATTGACAGTTTTTTTTACAAAAAATAAAAACCTAAACAAAAAAATTAATAAAAGTTGGTAAAAATTGATTTTCGGCTCAAATAGCTTTTCAAAAATTAAAAATATTGGCTTCAAACTTATTTTATTTCACAGAAAATATTGTTTCTTATATTCAATAATTTTTTTATAAAAATCCAACAGTCCGTTTTTTCATAAAAAAAATAAAATCTACAAAAAATAGAACGCAAATTTGGTAAGAATTGATACATTTAGACAAACTTTTAAGCAAGACAAATCGATAGACGGGATGGGAAGTTATCAGTGTGGGTCGCATCCCAGCCTCTTTTTTCGAATTGTAATTAGTCAAAACAAAAGAGCTGAGAAAACTTAGAGAAGATAATACATTTCGAAACACATCAGAGAGTACAATAAATTGGTTTTAAACGATTTTTTGAGGCCTTCTCGATGCCATATCCAACACTGTTATTTCCTATCTAAGGACCACGTTCAGAGTAGGTAAGCAATGGCGGGCGACGACGACATTATGAAGCTATACAAACATATCTATAGACATATAGGGTTAACTCAAAAATGACTTAAATAAAGAAATAAAATTGAATTATGGTTAAATGTGAGAAATTGTATTGCATCAATGTATCTTTATAGAAATAGATAGAAAACTGCAATCCAAGAGAAAACTGGTTAAGTGAACCTTTTATGTGAGCTATGATGAAATAAAAAAAAATATATTATTTTCCTTCCTTAATAGGGTTTTTTTTAAGTTGAAAAAATATCATTCCTAAGAATGACTGCTGAAAAGATATTATAGGTACTTATGATGGTGAAGTATAGTTACAATAGTAAAATATTTTCTTTTTGAAGTTATATAGAAGGATGCTTTATTGACAGTGCGCAAAGTTATAATATGTTTTTTACTTTGAGATGTGTAAGTATATAGTGTACCTATTGAATTCAATTCAATTGAACATGATACGTACTAATATGACATATTATGGAAGTGATAAAGAAGCCAATCAAATAAATATGTACCTGTCATGATGATGTTTAATCATTTTATTTGTGCACACTTGCAAAGTGTTTCCTATCTTGTTTTTTGTGATATAAAATATTCCTTTTGATTTTGATTAAATCATTTCAACTCAATGAATTTTATTGAATTTAAAAAAATTGATTTTGAAATGCCCTTTTCTATGTTAAGCATATTACTAATTGTCTAAGTCTGCGTGCATTATACATTTTTAGAAATATTTGGTAGAATTTTTCCAAAAATCAATTCACATTTTTTCACAAATATATAAACCTACTAGCGGACCCGACAGACTTCGTCCTGTCATAAAGATTTGTAATGTGTCAGTTTTTTGTTCCTACGTATTTTATGGTCGTGGCTGAAAATTCTCCTGAACAGAACCGTCACCCTGGTGATAGGGCTTTGTGAATAAAAAATAATTAAATGAAATATAATATCAGGATTTAAAAGTAAGTAATCGCTTTATTGTTAATCATGTGAATCATAATTATTAACAGAAATCAGTTTTGTTATCATTGCAGTCTTTGTGATATACGATGCTTTTTGTTTGATTACTTAGAGCATAGACAAACAAATCTGATATTTTTCCGACACGGGAACAGGTAACATACAATTGACCATGTGAGAAACATGGGTTTTTAATACCACAAACACTTAATGATTGCCCCTGGGACTTGTTTATGGTCATAGCAAAAGCAAGCCGCATTGGAAACAATAGTAAACTCAAATGGAACATCAGTCGAAATCATTGGGATGTGCGGTGTGAGAACATCTTCTCTTTTATACTTTCCTTTGAGTATTGTTGCTTCTATCACGTTGTTTAGTAATTTTTGTTATCGCTTACCGTGTACCGTTTCAAATACGCGGTTGGTTGATATTTCGCAACATTATAACTATTGATCCAACCTTTCATTGAAGATTGTGAGGTGACAATCCTGGAAAATCCAGCGAGTTTAAAAATTCCGGTGGAAAGTTGACTACATCATCTTGGTTAGTAGCCTAACCAACTGATTTATATCGGGTGATTTTTTTGAGGTTAGGATTTTCATGTATTAGTATTTGACAGATCACGCGGGATTTCAGACATGGTGTCAAAGAGAAAGATGCTCAGTATGCTTTGACATTTCATCATGAATAGACTTACTAACGAACAACGCTTGCAAATCATTGAATTTTATTACCAAAATCAGTGTTCGGTTCGAAATGTGTTTCGCGCGTGTTATCGACAAATTTTGTTCAGCGATGAGGCTCATTTAAGTTCTCAAGCTCTTAAAAAATCACCCGATATATCCTCGATTCACCTGTAATTTGTTCTTGAATTTTGAAATTTAATTCATTTACATCTATGTTTTTTGCAGCCAATATAGCTCGTTCGGTCAACCAATCATGTTTTCTGTAATTTTGAGAAACATCTGGAAACACCTTCTGAATAAGTTTATCTTTTGATGGCGTTAACTGACAAAAACTTTGAGGAAAGTTAATGCAACCAGTCAACATGTCTATAGTAAATTTGCCATTACCAATGTCAATGAGTTGTTTAGAGAATATGTTTTCAGATTGGTCACTTTGCAACTCGACACGCATAGTCTTGCTTAAATGAAGTACATTGATATGTTTCCACAAATTGGAGGACTTTAGACATGCATTGATTTCATCAGCTAGCGTTGATCGTGGAATCACTGGCAATGTTCGACGAAAAAGTCCTGCTAATAAAATCATTGCACCACAAAATCTGTTATTATTGCTCCGTATATCTTTTAAGGTTCTGTATAAAGCCTCCAAGTTTTTGTATGTGCCATCGTACATTCATCCCAAACAATCAATTTACATTGCTGCAAAACCTTACAATAGCAATAAAGCTCAAATTGACTACGTTTTAGTTACACAAAATTTTTTTGCTGTTTTTATGGTTTTTCCGGCAATTATTCGAATTTTTCTCGCCGTAAAAACCATCCTTGAACTTCAACGAACATTTAAAAAAAAAGAATTGACCAAATTGGTCCAGGAGTTGTTGAGGTATGCGCTTACCAACACATTTTGCGATTCATTTTTATATTATAGAAGATTTGTTCATACATAATCAAAATATAAAATCAATTGAAATGAAAATACGAGTACAATAATAATTTATTTTTCAAAGAACATCTACTTAATTGAAAATCAAAATCAATAGAATTTCAAATTAAGTTTGTTTCTTTTCACAGCGGGTTATTGGTTAATTTTTCGAGTATTAAACTCTGTGTACATCTTCTCGAAACAAACAACGTATTCGAAGTTGTCGCGATGAAGCATACTAATTTATTAAAGACAACAAAAAAAGGCATTTGATATGATATGATAAAATATCACTTATAAACATCACAGAAAACATTTCGCGTCTATTTTCAAGTGAGTACAATGGAGTTTCGATGTTCCACCCAAATTTGTGAATCTTGTAAACTTTTTTGGACCATTTCAATTCTCTTAGATTGAATGTTATAAAAAGGGTGTCAGATTACACAACAGTATTCCAAGATTGGCCTTACATATGAGGTAAAAAGCGATTTGAGACAAGTGTCTTTAAAGTCTAAGCTATTGCGTTTGATAAAACCGAACGGAATTTGCTTTGGATACAGTCAATTCAATGTGCTTAACAAAGTTAAGTTTAGGGTCAAAAACTACACCAAGATCTTTTTTCTCCCTTACTCTTTTCAAAACTTGATTCTCAATTTTGTAGTCAAAGATGATTTCTGAAAAGTTGCGGCAAAAAGAAAAACATTGACATTTAGCGACATTTAAATATAATTGGGTTTCGTGCACCATTGGGATAGTTTCAAAATACCGTCTTGTAAGAGATGACAGTCATTAATAGATTTTATGCAACGAAAAAACTTTAAGTCATCGGCGAAAAGAAGTGGTCTTTGAAAAAAATACTAGGTAAATCATTTATAAAAATTAGGAAAAGAAGGGGTCCAAGATGGCTACCTTGGGGCACACCAGATAACACCAAAATTGGTTTTGAGAGAACTTCGTCAATGCAAACAAATTGAACTTAAGATAAAATTCCAACCATTTCTCAAATCACATAGACCATGCGATCTCAAAAGCAAACTCTATGCTAGGGTTTGTTTTTCGAAATTCAAAAGATTTCGAAGACCCCTATACATTAAAAGCTCTTTATTCTAGTCTCGTCCGACCACATTTAGAATATTGTACTGTTATATGGAGTCCCTTTACCGCGTCTAGCATTTGTCGTATAGAAAGAGTTCAAAAAAGGTTCACAAAGTTTGCCTTACGAAAAATATATGGTTATTCAAATGTTCCATCTTATGAGACGAGGTGTATTTTAATTGACCTAAAACCTCTTGCGCAGAGAAGAAAATTAAACTCAATACTTTTTGCTTTTGATGTCTTGAATTTTAATATTGACTGTCCAGTTTTGTTATCTATGTTTTTTATTTATGCGCCTTCTAGAAACTTGCGCCCTCGTGACTGTGATTTCTTAAATGTTCCTTACCACAGTACTAGCTATGCTAAGTATAATCCTATCACAAGAGCTTGTATGGATTTTAATGAATATGATTTTGCAATTGATTTTAATATTAATAGAAATGTTTTGAAAAATAAATTAGTAAATTTGTTATAATGCTATAAGTAAATTATGTATTTTATTTTTATGTTATGTATCATATAATTATTAGTCTAAATAGAGTGTGTAACTTTTAAGACGAATAAATAAATAAATAAATAAAAAAAAAACTTAGAATGAAAACCAAAGTTTTTTTAATTTCTTCATTATATCAAATAGAGTGACTTACTCTATCAAATGAATTTGAAAAATCGGTATAAATTACGTCAATTTGATGTCCTTCTTCGAAATTATTTAAAATTAAATTGGAGAAAATAGAAAGATTAGTCGTTGTTGATCTTTCAGCAACGAAACCATGTTGTAGCGGTGAAATGTGTTCCTTAACTAAAAATATTAGTTTTTCATATATCAATTTCTCGAAAAGTTTTTTTATTTTGATACTTGCTGTTTAGAGACCCTGATTTGTGAATAGGGTTTAAAAATGATTTCTTCCATGCCGGAAGAAATTCGCCATTCTTTAAAGAGCTATTAAAAATTAGGAGAAGCAAATACTTGACAAATTAAATTGTTGAACCAAGGTAATTCATACACCTTCGAATACTAATCGAATTTTGTTTGCTCTTGATGTAGGACCAGAATGACTTACTATTTTTTTTTAGGTTAGATTCAATTGATAAATATAATTTTGAAATAAAAATTTGCTAAGAACATCGAATTCACTTTCCAATTGGACATAAATATTTTGTAGTTCATCTTTATTTTCTGCTATCCGTAAACGTTTATAAGCCTTGTTTTTTCTATTGCTTAAGTTCCTTAGCTTTTTATTGAACCAAGGAGGCTTGGAATTTGTTTTAATTTCAACTTTAGGAACATACATATCAATTTGCCAATTTCAGGTTATCAATAAAAAAGTCATAAAAATTTAATAAATCCAAAGAACAAAAATATTCACGCCACGGAATTTGCACCATGTAACTCGGTGTGCCTTCGAAATTAGCTTTTTTGTAATTAAGTTTCAACTTCACACAATTGGTCGATTTGATAAAATCATAAAAAGAGAAACAAACATATCTAAAGCATTGTGATGAACAGAGTCAGAAAACAGAGGATATATTGATTTATTTACAGATATACATAGCTAGTTCTCTGTCAACAAAAACAAGGTCCAGAATACGATTTAAATTATTCACACAACAATTAATTTGGATTAAGTCATAACTTGCAAAAGTAACAATTATTTCACATTCAGAATCTGAATTTACATTAAATGACAAGAGATGTAGTTCTTCGGGATCGAATACCCATTCAATGTTTGTCAGTATACAGAGTATACAGAGATGAAGATGTTTGAGGCTGGGATGCTTAGTTTAAATGTAACGAATTTAAGTTTAGATGTATCAGTATCTTTTTTAACCAACGCATAAAATTTGAAATGGTTTGGTGAAATATTAGTTTTCTAAGAAATGTGATTTATTATATCTTCAGGCTTAGTGACTCTACTAAATTTTGATAAGTGAATCCACGTAGGTATAGTCAGGAAGAGCACAGAGAGTAGCCGAAGAGTCAGTACCAATTATTTTTTAATCTTAGTTCTTTTCAATGTATTCAAACTAATATTGGCTAATTTATTTACTTGGGTGTTTTTTCAATTTTTTGGGAACTTGTTTATTAACTGTAGTATGACTACATAGCATAAAATCGATCTTTGAGTTCTCAGCGCGTAGTTGTTATCTTTTTTATAAAACATTGTAAGAGTTAAACAAAAATATAGTTATGTTTTTTTCACATACACATACATTTCATGTTACATGGATAGCAACAAGCTTTTTTTGTTTTTTATTAGACGTTATTTTTCAAACCCTTAATTTTTTTCGGAAAAACACATTTTAGTTTTTTATGAAAAAACTGACTACTGAGTTTTTATAAAAAATTTGCTGAATGTCGAAAACAATATTTTCTGTGAGATAAAATAAGTTTGAAGCCGATACTTTTAATTTTTGAAAATATATTTGAGTCGAAAATCAATATTTACCAACTTTTAGTAAATGTTTTTTTTAGGTTTTTATTTTTTGTAAGAAAACTGCAATTCGATTTTTCTCAAAATGTTACTGAACGTTAACAACGATATTTTTTTAGAAAATAAAATTAGTTTAAAGCCAATATCTCATAGTTTTGAAAAGATGTTTGAGTGGAAAATCAATTTTTACCAGCTTTAATTAACTTTTTAGAAAGGTTTTTATTTTTTATAAAAAAACTGTCAATTCTCAAAATTTGACATAATGTTGAAAACAATATTTCCTGTGAGATAAAATAAAAATTAGTTGAAAGCCATAATTTCTTATTTTTGAAAAGAAAATATAAAATTTAATTCAAGTCTAGCGTTATTGGTTCGTGAGATATTTACGGTTAACCAAAATTTTTAATTGCTATGTTAAAAAAAACCACCCACGCAAGTTTTTTGAGAGTCCTTTCTGCATCTTTCTGCATTATTATCTTTATAACAAAATCTATTTGAACTCGATATCTCTTCTGGTTGTTGAGCTATGGACGACGAAAAAAAACGTCGCGTACGTACGTACACACGCACGCACAGACATTTCTCTAAACATCTTTTATTTCTCTAGGGACCTTGGAACGTCGAGAAATGTCAAAATGTTCAATTTGACAAATCGGACCCATTACAATAACTTCCTATGGGAAGTTAACTAGCCACATTTTCATAATTCAAAAAGTATGTAACCAAAATTGTAAGCTTGAGTTGTTTCTTTTATTTGAAATTAAAACTAATATTTTGCTTAGGTGAAATATGTATGAAGTCAAAGGGTTAGTTCGTTCTCCAGATATATAAGTCAAAAATCGGTTCCTAGGAGTAGTTTTTATCTATAATATAAAAATGAATCGCAAAATGTGTTGGAACTTAACAACTCCTGGACCAATTTGGCCAATTCTTTTTTTAAATGTTCGTTGAAGTTCACGGATGTTTTTTACGGAGAGAAAAATTCGAATAATTGCCGGAAAAACCATAAAAACAGCCCTTTTCTATTTCGCATACAATTTTTTTCTAACTAAAACGTAGTCAATTTGAGCTTTATTGCTATTGTAAGGTTTTGCAGCAATGTAAATTGATTGTTTGGGATGAATGTACGATGGCACATACAAAATCTTGGAGGCTTTATACAGAACCTTAAAAGATATACGGAGCAATAATAACAGATTTTGTGGTGCAATGATTTTATTAGCAGGACTTTTTCGTCGAACATTGCCAGTGATTCCACGATCAACGCTAGCTGATGAAATCATTGCATGTCTAAAGTCCTCCAATTTGTGGAAGCATGTCAATGTACTTCGAAATGTGTTTCGCGCTTTACGCAAATTTTATGCGTTTTTTTTAAAAAAAAGTTCTCAAGCTCTTAAAAAATCACCCATTATATTAAACAATGTCCTCTTTTCAATGGAGGACAATAAATACATAATGGGTGATTTTTTAAGAGCTTGAGAACTTTTTTTAAAAAAAAAACGCATAAAATTTGCGTAAAGCGCGAAACACATTTCGAACCGAACACTGATTTTGGTAATAAAATTCAATGATTTGCAAGTGTTGCTCGTTAGTAAGTCTATTCATGATGAAATGTCAAAGCATACTGAGCATCTTTCTCTTTGACACCATGTCTGAAATCCCGCGTGATCTGTCAAATACTAATGCATGAAAATCCTAACCTCAAAGAAATCACCCGATAGTAGTCTAATTGTAGATTTTTAAATCTCATATTGATGAATAAATAAATAAAAAAAGAAATTCTGTTGAAATATGTATGTATGTATGTATCAATATTCATTTAAGTCTTAAAATGACATCATAGTATTGCATTGTGTTTTGGGTACTACTCTACGAACACATCCATCGAACTTCAAGGAGGTATCAAACGTTACAACGTCTTAAAATGGAAAACTCGAGAAATGATTTCAAAACTCGTATAAAAGTCAAATCTCTATCCGCAACAAGATTCTACTAGGGATGTTCTATTTTCTATTCAAATGCCTAACTACGGATGGCTTTTTTAGAAAAACACTAATATTTACTTAGAAATATCTTATCAAAGATAAAGGAGGTTTATTTATGCGTCAGAAACACTGCCTTCAAAGGCCTCATAATTTGAAGTAAAGCAAACAAGTTTTATTGGTGGGGTGAAAGGCGGTGAAGTACAATTTTTTCCCCATCACTCGAAAACTATTTTTTTTTTTTTAAACAAGTCCTGGGCCGTTTTTTAAATCTAATTTTTCTAAACATTTAAGCACGTACATACCTTGATACATTCATCACTTAAACCAGCACCATTAAGGAAGTATTCTTTACTCAAGCTTACATTTTTTAACTATTGTGTAAAATTTGTTTTTATTTCCAACATCAACTTTTAAATATTTTTATATTATAATAATAATAATTGTTCTATCGCTGTTTTTTCTGAAAGCAAATAATAAATAAATAAACGAAATGAAATGAAAATACATTAAATCGTTTCTATTTCCAAGAGAACAAAATTAACGGCGCGGCGTTTAAACACACCCAACTACCCATAAATTATTTAAAATAAAATAATGATTAAAACCCAACTCTTTATGATAAAAATCAACAATTAAACCAAATTAGTGCGAGTTTAATGAAGTTTATAATTTAAGTTAGTATCGCATTTTTATTTGCAGTGCGGTGATAGAGAACAACAATATTATTGTTTACCCTATTTTATAGCAAAAAGGTCGATTATAAAGTAAGATACTAATTTTTGTGTTAGTCTGTTTACTTTAAAATACTGCTAGAAGCTTCAGCTTCATTTGTGCAGCAAATAGTCGTTTGCCAGACACCAGAACGCTCGATTAAGATATTTTTATTGTCTTAACTTAATAGTAGATTAAATTAAATAAATTAATTAAAATGCTAAGTAATAAACTGATTAAAGTTCGGTTTTGGATTATTGAAGTGATTTTGTTGTTGATATTTCCTTTGTTAATACTCGCCGGTGGTCTTAGCGTTATCTTTGATTATTTATTTAAAAAACAAGAAAAAAGTGTTGATGGTGATGTTGCCCTGGTAATAAATTTTGTTTAATATTAAAATTAAAAAGATTTTGGAATTAAAAATAATTGAAACGAAAATACAAATTTAGCTCGAAAAAACTAAACATTTAATTAATCAGAACTTTAAATCCTTCAAGTAATTTATCAGAATATTTTAAATCCCTTAAGGACGACTTTGATGATTTTGATGTCTTATTTAATCTATCTTTGAAATTGTATACATTGTTTAAAGAAAATGTTGATACTTTTCTAAGCCATTACATTACCAATCTAGTTTTCAAAAACAAAATGTGAAAATAAACAAATATTAACCAAAGAAATCTAACACATTCCTTAAGGTTTCATTTAAATTTACTACACAACCTCTTAACATATTTAGTTGATAATAATAATCAAGCATGTGCAATACAATTTCATGCTATTTAATTTTGTGCATTTTTATTTTTGTTTTTGTCTGATTAAAATTGAACTCATGCACAGTTAAACTTGGCAATTATTTCATAGATAAAATTGATATGCAAAGAGAATACAATTTTATAAATCTGATATGCTAACACGAAGATTGATTTTATTACTATAAGGTATTTAGAAATAATTTATTAGCTTATAGTGTATCGGTTTATCTTATAAACTAATTATTTATTTTGCTTGTACTTGATAAATGTTTTTAAACTAATGATTTAATTGTTAATTTATAGATTTAATTGCCATGCAAACCGAGTAATTTAAACTTTGTATTCCTACTCGGTAAGTATGTGTAATTTATTAATAGAGTTGATTTTATATTACCTACATCTTTTATTTAGATGTGGAAAATTTAATTTGAATTTGAGTATCGTTTAAATATAAGGTAATTACTGTTATGTAGCTATACAGGTTTAATTAATAGGTGTTTTTATTTGTTTAACTGACAATTCCTTGACAAAGTTCAAAAATAAATTTAAAATTCGATTCAATAACTTGCAGTTTATGTTTGAAACTTTGTTTTTAAAAATTTTTTGAACTCGAGCATTTCTTCACTATAACTGTAATTTCCCTTAAACTTACTTACTTTCTGATTTACTTACTTACTTAGGTCTGCAGACTTATAAAATCCATATATGTTCCCTAGCGGGACGTGGTCTAGAATAATCCTACGTGCCCTCTTGTGAGGTTTCCAGCGATGTTTTTGAGCTCTTCCATAATCTGGACGATACCTCTTCGACTGTTCTTCTCCACATGCCTCTCGGTATACCGACTCTTCTGCCTTATTGAGTGAGTGGATTCCACTGCATTGCCTGTCCTGCAATACAGTTATTACCTTTTCGAAGCGTATGTCCAATCCACCGTCACTTGCGCTTTCGAGTAATAGTGTCAATGGGTTCCTGACCCATTATCCTAGATGTTTCGTAGACGCCTACTAACGAAATTCTGCTATTTCCTGGAAATCTTTTCTGTTATTTTCCAGGTTCTGCAACCGTATAATAGAACTGATTCGACGTTTGAGCGAAATATTCGTAGCGTTATCTTTAAGCTGAGAGGGTGATTCCTTCAAACGTTAGACAGCATTCCGAACGCAGCCTTAGATTTCTCGATACGGCTAGCGATATTTTGTCCGGTTCCAGCTTTGGTAGAGACCGTACTTCCCAAATATACAGAAAACTCCTATATTTTCTACTGGTTGTGATGTTAAACAGAGGGGATGAGTGGAATGTTTCGAGGCCAAAGATTTCTGCATCTCTCTTCACCCTTGTCGTCATTTGATGGAAATCCTATATCCTGTGAGATAGAAAGCATACTTAGTCTGCATAATCAAGATGTCTAAGGTATGTTGGCAAAGTCTATCTTATTCTTCGCTTCCTGGCAAGGCTGTCAAGCCACACATCACTAATTAGTGACTTTAACAAAATAATATTATTATAAATATTCTATGAGTTAAACAGTAAATGTACAGTCCAATACTTAAAAGCTAATAGCTACCAGGGCTTATAACTGTTAACAAAATAATAATAACAAAATATTGTGTGAGATAAATAATTTAAATTGAATATTTTTCTTTGTTCTCTAACTAGTTGAGCCGAAAACCATTTCTTATCAGTTTTTTGTTGTTTTCCAAGATTTTCATGTTTTGTTAAAAAAGTTGACAGATGAATATTTCTAAAAAATTTACTAAAAATTACCAAAAATATTTTGCATATGAAATAGTTTGATTCAAAATCTATTTTTGTTGCTGATATTTCTAGTCCAAAAACCAATTTTAGTAGGATTTAGTAGGATAGGAGAGAATCTAATATCAATGTTTACCAATTTTGGGTACTTACTATTTTTTGTAGAATTTTATTTTAATGAAAAAACTGACTGTTGGATTTTTCGAACAAAAATTACTAAATGTCGAAGACAATATTTTCTATAAGATGGAATTAGTTTGAAGTCAATATCTTTAATGTTTTGAGAAGCTATTTGAGTCGAAAATTAATGTTTACCAAGTTCTATAGTCATGTTTTTAAATGTTTTATATTTCTTGTAAAAATTGTCCATTCGATCTTTCAAAAAAATTTTAATGAATGATGAAAACTATATTTTTTATAATATGAAATTAGTTTGAAGCTAATATCTTTAATTTTTGAAGAGATACTTATGTTGAAAGTTAATTTTTACCAAGTTTTAGTAATGCTTGTTTTTTAGATTTTAATTTTTGTAAGAAAACTCTCAATATTTCGCAAAATTTTATTAAATGTCAAAAACGTTATTTTTCGTTTCATACAATTATTTTGGAAAATCATTTTTTCTTCGTAACATTTTTGAGGTGACAATTATTTTTGTTAATTTTTTGATTTTCATAAAAACCGTTAGTTAATTTTTTTTTTCAAAATTTTACTGGTTTGATATCACGTCTACATATATAATATAAAACTTAATTCAAGTCGCTAGCGTTACTGGTTACTGGTATTACAAAATGTATTTGATATATTTAGATATATAGAAAGAAGCTTCCGGTACGTACGGACGTACGAACGTACGTACACACTCACGCACAGACATCCCTCTAAAAATCTTTTATTTATCTAGGGACCTTGAACGTCGAGAAATGCAAAAATTTTCAATTCGACAAATCGGACTCATAGGAAGTTATTGTAATGGGTCCGATTTGTCGAATTGAAAATGTTGACATTTCTCGACGTTTCAAGATCCCTAGAAATAGATTTTAAGACAGATGTCTGTGCGTGCGTGTGCATGTACGTTCGTATACGTCCGTACGTTCGCGACGTTTTTTTCGTCGTCCATAGCTCAAGAACCAGAAGAGATATCGGCTTCA
This sequence comes from Eupeodes latifasciatus, assembly GCA_920104205.1. Classification (NCBI taxonomy): domain Eukaryota; kingdom Metazoa; phylum Arthropoda; class Insecta; order Diptera; family Syrphidae; genus Eupeodes; species Eupeodes latifasciatus. Next base: position 303,261,478 of record OV049924.1, on the reverse strand, counting down.
AATAAATTTTGTTATACAGATAATAATGCAGAAAGAAGCAGAAAGGGCTCTCAAGAAAATTGAGAGGGTGGTTTTTTGACCATAGCAGTTTAAAAAACAGGTGAACATTTTAGTTTACCCAAAATATCTCACGAACGAATAATGCTAGAGAATTGAATTAAATTTTATATTATGTATTGTAACGCGATACCAAACAAATATATTTTTGGAAAAAATTCCAATTAACGGTTTTTTTTATAAACCAAAAAAAAACTGAAAACAAAATATATGTCACCTCGAAAACTTTATGAACAAAAAATGATTTTATCTTCTAAATAATTTTGTGACACGAAAAATGTTGTTTTCAACATCTGGTAAAATTTTGAGAAAAATCGAGTTGACAGTTTTTTTTATAAAAATTAAAAACCTAAAAAAATTAACAAAAGTTGGTAAAAATTGACTCAAATAACCTTTCTAAACTTTAAAAAATTGGCTTTAAACTATTTTTTTTTAATATTGTTGTCAACATTCAGTAACATTTTGAGAAAAATCGAATTTTTACAAAAATTTAAAAACCTAAAAAAAAATTAACAAAAGTTGGTAAAAAATGATTTTTGACTCTAATATCTTTTCAAAACTTTAAGACATAGGCTTCAAATGAATTTTATTTTATAAAAAATATTGTTTTCAACATTCAGTACTATTTTTTATAAAAATCTTACAGTCAGTTTTTTCATAAAAAAATAAAATCTACAAAAAATAGTACGCAAATTTGGTAAAAATTGATGTTCCGTTCTAGATGTATAATGATGAATAATAAAAGATGTTAACTTCAAATTAATTTTATTCATCCAATTTGTATTTGTAAAACTTTTAAGAAATGCTAATAAATTTGGTAAAAATTAGTTTTCGACTAAAAATCTCGTTAAAAAAAATAGATTCTGAAATTAAACTATTTCATCTTATGCAAAATATTGTTTAAAATTTTTTTTTAGATAATTCAACTGACCCAATCTTAGAGATAAGAACTTTGCCAAGAAATTGTCTGTTAGTGAATCACATATTATTTCGTCATCTTTGAGTTTTTGACGTTTATATTATTTTAATGTAAGAAAACTTTTGTTTAATTTTTATTTATTATATGTTAATTGGAAATTCGCTTTAAAATGAGTCCAAAAATGTTCATTCATAATGTTAAAAAAATTTATTTAGCTTTTTTATGATTTATTTTTGTTAAAGTCTTGAGTCTCTCAACACACGATTGCATAAAATCTTGCAGGCGTCAAATTTTCTATGGCGGTAGAAAAATTAATTATGCTTTTGGTTTTAAACACTCGTGAAGGAGATACAGAGGAATACGAGTAGGACATAAATCAGTCTTCTTTAAAATAATATTTAAAATGTGGAGTAAATAGTTATCTTGTATTATTTTCAATCAAAATGAGGTGTATTTTTTTAGGTATGTCGCTTCGGGATTTTGTGTTTTGGAGATTTTGTATTTTCTAGATTTTGGACTGTTGGGATTTTGGCTTTTCTGAATTTTGTTATTTGAAATTTCTGGATTTCAATTGTGAATTCTGACCACAAACCGAAAAAAATATATCTTGAAATTTATTTGAAATCTTCCTTAAGTTTATAAATATATTGAAAAAAAAATTGAAATAATTTCTGAGTTTGAGCACCAATCATAGCTTGGATTTCTAAAAAATTAACTTTCAAAAAAATTATTCAAACACGTAAACGAAATACATTCAAGGTTTTTCAGAACTTCAAAAAAAGTCAAATGAAAATCAAATAATGAAAAATGGAATTAAAAACAATTTTTAACAGTTTTTCAACATTCAAATTATTTTATGATTACCACCCTTACCTGCTAAGAGGGCGCGAGATAAATAGACCGCTCCTATTAAAAAAAAGCCTTCGTCTTAAACCCTCTTCGAAATTCCATTCCATCACTTTCTGTCGCCAAAATTATAATACTCGCAACGTCATCAGACTTATGAACTTAATTGAACTTTTTTTTCTACGGATTATTTTAATTGACAGCTTATCTATCACCAAATTATTATTTATGAATCAAACAAAAACAAAAGAAACTCCAACGCTTTCGTAGAATGTATAGTCAAATAAAAACATGTGTAAATATGTACTGTACAAAACATGCATATATGTACATTGTACATATTTATTTTAACAACTGTTTTAAAATATTTGCTTTTAACTATTTACAGATAACTGGGAGTGGAAATGGCCTGGGCAAGCAAATAGCTATTGAATTGGCAAAAAAGGGTTGCCATATAGCTGTTGTTGATATAAATGCTGAAGCTGCCGAAAAAACGTCAAAAGAACTTATCGATTCTTATCAAATTAAATCCAAAGGCTTTAAAGTAATCAAAAGATTCACCTGATCAGAGAGGAAATCATGTAAAGATCTTGGAAATTTAATCTGCGATCTTTTATTTTTAGGTAGACGTTACAAAATATGAAAGTATTATAAAACTTGCCAATGATGTCGAAGAACAATTGGGACCCGTAACGATTTTGGTCAACAACGCGGGTATGTTGACATTTAAAAAGTTCATTAAGCCCACTCCGGAAGAAACTCAAAATATGATTAATACAAACCTTACATCGCACTTTTATGTGAGTATCTATTTGATTTGATTTGATTTCTCTTATCAATTCGTGACAATTTAAATCTTAGACTATTCGTTTATTTTTGGAAAAAATGAGAGACCTTGGAAAAGGGCATATCGTTGCTATTTCTTCAATTGCAGGTAAGTGAAACTTAAAGTTCTTATTTTAGTAACTTAAAGAATACATTTTTCGAAGCAAACAACTTTCAATACTGTATTTCGATATTATTTTGTCACTTACATAGGTCTATTACCTTGTCATCGACAGCTTGAATACACTGCGTCGAAATTTGGCGTTCGCGGTCTTATGTTAGCTCTTGAAACTGAACTTTTTGCCCTGAATGCTGAGTTCATCAAAACAACCACAGTATTTCCATTTTTCTTGAAAACAAACGCTGTAGTGGATGAATTGGTAACAAAAATTGGGTAAGATCTAACTTATATTTTCAAAGGACCATAATCTAGGGTCAAATCACCTTAAACATTAATTTTTATAGAAGCTTTTACTTTTTTTACTTTTTAGCTGACAGCTTAGGTTAGTAAAAATGGTGATTTAGAAGATGATGATGTTCACATTGGACTCTTTTGAAGACACTTATATTAATAATTCTTAATGGTTTCTCTATGCGCTTGATAGTTGAAAAGTGACAGGAAAGTGAAACAATGAAATGATGAAGGCAATACAATACTGAAATGTCACAATAAGTAGCCCAATGTGAACACCGTCTAAGAGAGAATTATGAATTTTTATTAAAATTTTAAAGTATGCTCGAAATATCTCGAAATTCACTCGGTTAACTCGAAAGAGAGTTATTGGAAAACTGCATCTAAAAATATGTTTAAAACACTGATCTTCCGAAGACAAGCCGTTTATTGGTCGTAATTGAAGAAATGCGTAAGCTTTTGAAAGGTATTGGTTATAGGGTAAATGTGAGAAATATTATAGCGTGTTTGATTATGCTCGCCCAACTTCCATTCCTTTTAGCAATTTTCTTAATTTAGGACAAATTGTTCTCTCGTGTAATGCGGATATCCTGTTTTTACTGACCCTAAACTGTCTATAAAAATCTTGTGTAAATGTTGTACTCTTTTATAAAAATGATGTTTTCGAATTACTTTTTATGTTGTACTTTCTTTTCATAAGTATAACTAACCTGTATCCGAGTATTTCTGGTGAAGAAGCAGCCAAAGCTATTGTTGATGGCATTGTTAGAAATAAAATGGAAATATTCATTCCTAGAATAACCGGACTTCAATATCGAATTTCGGGGTAAGTTAAATTATTATAAATAGTACCTATAAGAAAAAATTTGAAAAATATTTATATGAGTTCTTAAATATGTCGAAATTGATGACATAATGCATTTAGAACTGAAACAATCTACTCGCACTTTGTTTAAACTTTTTTTATGCTAATTTGTTGCCCAAAATTAATTTAGTAGCCCCTTTGGGTAATTTTGTATTATAATTTTAGGTTTCTTAAGTTCACTTCGGATTCGCTGCAGCTAGTGGATTGAATTACAAAAAAAAAATACTTAACTAATTCTTAATTTTGCCAAAGATTGTAGATTTTAAAAACAAAACAGTTTTTGCTTCAAAAACTAAATTACGCCTGTAAACTCAGATTTTTAGCTTCAGTAGTCTTTCTGTTATTCAATATTCCCGTAAAATAAGAAGAAATTTAAAAAAAAGTTTATTGGGGCCGTTCATAAAATAAATACGTTCGCACACAAGGCGGGGGGAGGGCTCTTGCTGAGTGGGACAAGGTGTGACAAGGGGGAAGGGGGGTCTATGGTAACGTGACGTTCGCCATTCATTAAAACATTTTCAATTAATATTTTTTTTTGCCTTTTTCTTTTTAAATTTTTATCATGAGAAAGACATTTATTTCTTATTTAGTAAATATATAGAATTTCAAACGTATATACATACATAGTTTTATTACAATAAATTGTAACTTGATATGCTTACTTTTGTTTATTTTTCGACATGAGCGCTGGCTCTGTGGCGCGGGTTTAGTCTTTTGACTTGGCTCTAGCGGCGTTGCGATCCGTCACAATTGGTTTCTTTGTTTTTCTAATACTTAAAAGAGTAACGTTTCCTCGCACCCTGCGCTATCGACTCAGTAACAAATGAAAATTCTGTTTCTCATGTATTTATTATTATATTATTCTTTCATTCTTCATTTAGTAGTGAACTAATTCGGACACTTTTTTCATATTTCTCAATTTAATACTTTTTATTAAAATAATAATAAAAATAAATTGGGTGGCGCAACAGTCCGTTGGGAACTAGGGCCTAGTGACTTACAACTCTCAACCATTCCTGTGTGCGAGTTGTCAGGGATAGAGGGGACCTACAGTTTATATGCCGAATCCGAACGGCATATTTTGAGAAAGCACTTTTCATGACAAGAATTACTCTTGGAGAATTTGTCAATTCCTCGCAAGAGGCAGTACCCGTGAAACTTAAGATGGCATAGGCAGGGATCGAACCCAAGACCTCTGGCATGACAGTCCAACGCACTAACCATCATGCCACGGGTACTACAAAAAAATGTGTGTAGTATCATTTGAAATTTATCATATTCAGGGGGGGGGGTCTCGTTTTTGTGACGAAATATTTCTAGGGGGGGTCACAGAAAGCGTGACATAGGTGACAATGGGGGGGAGGGGGTCAGAAAAAGCTGATTTTAGCGTGACGTATTTTATGAACGGGCCCTAACTTGGTTCAAATTAAGAAGTGTTTTTGACCTGACTTTTATAATCAAAAATCGAATGTTTCATATTTGAGGGTAGCTACAATTTTGACGATCAACAAAATTAACTCTTACTTAACGCTAACTCCAATCTTTTTAATTTTAAATAAGAAGTTAACAGTTTTGTTCTTGGTTAAAATTAAAAAATTTATCTTTTTAGCTTAATAACTTTCAAAAACAGCCTTATCATCATATTACTAAATTTTACTCCAACTTTACGAATCATAGAACTTATGTTTTTTCACTTTTTCCACAGGCTCCTTCCTACAAATTGGGTTCTAAGGGTTTTGAATCAATTGACATCGCGTGAGGATCTCGAAGTATTAAACAACAGTTAGTGATATTTAGTTTTATATCTTTTGAAAGCCATAAACATGTGTACAATAAAAAATTTCATCAATTTTATAAAGTACTCTTAAATAAAAAATCCTTATTAACTCATTTACAAAAGGAAATTCAGTTTTTTGTGTCAGTCTTTATAAGATCTAAATCAAAAGATTGTGATCCTTTCATTCTTTACTTTATTTAGTTGTTGTCAAAAAAGTGTAAAACTAAAAATTACAATAATTTTGAAGTAAAATTTAATACCTCAGTGTGACAATTATTTAACGAATTCTTTCTTTCTTAATTGAAGTACTAAACAATTGCATTCTTTAACAAAACTTTTACATGGTTTGGCAATAAAAGGTTTAATTTTGATGTTAAAAAAAAACAATTTTTTTGAGAGAAATCAACGAGTCGTTTATTTCATTGGAAAGAGAAAGTTATGCCATGGAAAACAAAATCAGTCAAATGGCTTAAATGTTCCATGACCACATCAATGTTTTCAACACATCAGTTGTGGCAGTTTTTTTTCGAATAAGAAAAGTTCTTTTATTATCGCAGTAAAATTACCACCATTTTGGGCAGAGGCTAAGTTTATGGTTTTCGCAAGCTTAGTCACAGTTTATTATTTCCGACATACATATAAATTAGGTAACAAAACACAATTATGTTGTTTCTAAGCTAGATACTCGCGTAGCGGCTGAAGTGGAGGAAATCCTTAACTCCATTCCATCCCAGAGTCCGTACACGCACCGTTTTAAAAACCAAGCTCATCGAACGTTTATCGGAATCAGAAGAGCAACGTGTGACCGTAAATCGTCACAATTCTTATGCCATCTTCGTTCGAAATCTGATCTCTCTGCTAACCAACAAACACCAACAGCAGTTTATAATGACGGCTAATGACTGCAAAGTTCCTGGAAGACGTCTTTTCGTTACTGACCAAAAAACTAAGCATCACTTTTTAATCGACACCGGATCTGACCTATCTTCTTTTCCTATTTATCTACTTCCGGAAAGACGTCCTGCAACTGACTATGACCTTAGCGCTCCAAATGATAGCAAAATAATGTTGTGACGCTAGCACACCAATCATCACTTCAAATTTCCTCGCCCATTATCATTTGCTACCAGATTGTCAAGCAAAACGCTTAATTGAAACATTTACTTGATTTCAGTCAAAAGGCGACAAACAGCACTTGTTAATCAGAACAGTGTAAAAGCAATCAACAACACATCTCAATTCACTGCATTCCTAACCGAATTTCAAGAAATAACTCGTCCAATAAGTTTACCCAGAGTTGTCAAACACAAGACTGTTCATCACATTCGGACTATGTCTGGTTCTTAAGTAACTTCTCGTCCTCGCCGATTATCTTGAGAAAAATTAAAGATAGCCAAAACAGAATTTTAAGACATGCTACTCGCTGGAACAATTCAACCATCCGACGGTCCCTGGTCTTCACCATTATATCTAGCACGCAAGTGGAAATGCTTGGCGTCCCTGCGGAGATTATCAAGCATTGATCAATTCCGGATAACTATTCTGCACGTCATGTTCACGAGGACGTCACACAAAATTTCTATGGAAGCAAAGTGTTTTAAACCATCGACTTATTGAAGACATATCATAATCCAGTTGACCTTTGCAAGACTGCAATAGCAACCCCATTTGGATTATATGAATTCCTTTTCAAGACTTTTGAACTAAGGAATGCTGGAAACACTTTTCAAAGATTAATAGACGAAATCTTTTTCGGACTCAACTTTTGCTTTTCATACAACGACGATATCCTGGTATATTCCAAATGTTCAGAAGAACATAATTAACATTTACGCATAATTTTTCAAAGACTTTATGCATACCGAATGGTCATCAGTGCATAAACATGGTTCAAAGTGCCCGTAATTAGTGCGGTGATGAGGGATATAGAAAAGGGAGACAGATCGCAGATTTCGAGGGTTGGTGTTAAGATGAATATCACTCAGGAGTGCCGGGGAATCTATATTGCCCATTAACAATTGGTGAGCAAATAATATATCAGCGTTTTTGCGTCTAATTTATAAGGGTTGCAAACCTTTGAGTTATAGTCGATCGGCATAAGGAGGCAAGTTGGATGTATCATCCCAGGGGAGGCCACGTAAAGCAAATCGAACGAAACGCCTTTGAACATTTTCAATACCGTGTGAATGGTTTTCATAAAAGGGAGACCATACTTGTCATGCAAATTCAAGATGAGGACGGACTAGGGAAATGTAAAGCGCTTTAGTTACGTAGGGGTTGGAAAATTCTTTTGACCATCTCTTAATAAAACCGAGAGATCTATTAGCTTTATTAACAATTTGGTCAAAATGGGAATGGAAATTCAGGTGTTTATCACACATAATACCAAGATCTCTAATAGAATCGACTACGTTGACGGCGGCGTTAGGAACTCTATGAGATGGGATTTGTTTGCGCGAAAAGGTCATTTGTTTACATTTACCTACATTTAACTCTAGGAAATTATGCATGCACCAAACAAAAAAGATATTAAGATCATTAAGGAATCAGATGGAGTTGAGATAATCTTAAAAATTTTCTTATCATCCGCAAACATTAGGATGTCTGAGTTTTTTAATTTAAGACAGACATTGTTAACAGATAAGACGAAGAAGGGGGCCAAGATGACTACCTTGTGGGACGCCAGAAGTTGCATGTATGGGACTGGAAACTGAGTTACGGAAGAGGACTCTATAAGTTCTATTGGCAAGGTAGGAGCCTATCCAGTTTATAAACATATGTAGATGGAAAGCCTAGGGCTCTTAGTTTGAGATAAATTATGTTATGGGATATTTTATCAAAGGCTTTACTGTAATCAGTGTATACAACATCAACTTCATTGCCATTGGCTGACAAAACTTTGGATATAAATTCAATTAAGTTAGTCGTAGTGGATCTACCTTTAAGAAACCCATGTTGAGCGGGGGAGAATAAGGGCTTGCAATGGAAATAAACGGAATCATAAACTAAGCTTTCAAAAAGTTTTGGAATGCATGAAAGTTTAGCAATAGGTCTATAATTGCTTATTTCAGTTTTATTGCCTTGTTTATGAATCGGAAATATAAATGAATCTTTCCATATATATGAGGAAACACACCATGGGAAAGAGATAGTTCAAAGTTAGAGGATTTGACAGAGAATGCATACATTTTTTTAGAACAACTGATGGGACGTCATCAGGACCAGGGCTAAAGTTTTCTTTGAGGCTTACAATTTTGGCAAGTACCATTTCTTCAGTTATTGTAAAAGATGAAAGAGAGGTTTGAGTGCAACCAGCTAAACAACTAAAGTAGTGAGGATCAGGATCATGAAGATGTTCAGTATAAGATTTGCTAAAGTATCTAGCAATTAGATTTGTTATTAGTTGTTGGGTCTGAGGAGATTACGTTGGAGAAACTCATCAGATTTTCGTTTGGCATTTATAAACTTGAAAAACGTCCTTGCATCAGAAAAAAGGTTATTTTCCAATTGGTTAAGGTATTGGTTATAAAGGGATTCCCTTAATTCAGAGAAAGAATTATAGGTCGGTATCAAATTTGGACTGTAAAAAGATTCCAAAGCTTGTTACGGGTATTTTTAGGGTACGGAGCTCTCTGTTGTACCAAGGGGGAGCAGAGGTGAAATCTTTTTTACGAGAGAACGGTACTGATTCTTCAATACAGTATAAGAGAATCAATTAAAACCAATTTGTAAGGGACTCTACTGTTGAGTGGAGGCTGGAGGGATAGTTTTGATATAGGTACAATCAATGCCGATGGAATTAAACCACCTCAAGAACGTGTCAAAGCCATTCAATGTTATCCACTCCCAAAAACATCGTTTTCTTGGAATGTTAGATTTTTACCGAAGATTCATTCCAAAAACATTTTCGATCTTATTTATCTTGCCAACGCTTTAAGATCTTTCGTCATATGAAATCATCCTTAGAAGACTTTGCAATACCATCCAAGCGATTTTCACATGTGCATGCTGACATTACTGGACCACTACCTCCAGTTAACTCATCTCAATATCGCTTACATATATATCGTTCCATATTTCTAGAAATGACGTAGTTTATACTTGCCAAATGTCAAAAAATCACAGCTTAAAAACTGACAGTCGGGCTATTCAAAATAGAACTTCTCATTAAAATAGACTCAAGATATGTAAAGGGTTTTCAATCGGTATCGGTCGATTGTGGTTTATTTGCATAGACCTGCGACTCTAAGAAACCCCAAAAAAAAAGTCTAGAGGGGTCAAATCGCATGACCTTGGTGGCCAATTTATATCACCCCTTCTAGAGATAACCTTACCCTCAAATGATCAGGCAAAATGTCAATCGTGGCGTTTGCTGTGTGGCACGTAGCGCGCGCCGTCCTACTAGAACCACATGTCGTCTAGGTTCATATGGTTCAATTTGGGCCATAGGAAATTAGTTATCATCGTTATGTAGCTCTCGCTGTTGACGGTGACCGCCTCACTAACGTCGTTTTCAAAAAAGTACGCACCAATTACGCCTCCGGCCCAAAATCCAAAATCCACACCAAACGGTAACTTTTTTAGGATGCATTATCACCTGGTGAACCTCGCGTTGGTTGGTGTCGTCAAATGTACGGCAATTTTGCTTGTTAACACAGCTATTCATCCAAAAATGCGCCTCGTCACTATTTTTCGGCCAAAATTGGGGTCCTGTTCCAAACGATTCGAAGCCCAGTCAGCGAACAAACAGCGTTGTCTATGGTCATGAACTTTGAGCTCCTGGGTCAGTTGGATCTTGTACGAGTTTAGGCCCAAATCCCGACGTAAAATTCGCCAAGTTGAAGTCTGCGAAAGGCAGAATCCTTGTGCACGGAAAGGAATAGACTGCATCGGGTTCTTCTGTACACTTTCACAGACCGCGGCGATGTTCTCGGCCGATCTTGCGTTCCTTGAACGTACGGGTATTGTTGTTAACTGAACCAGTCGTTTTGAATTTGGGCACCAAACGTTGAAGGGCCACCACGTCTACCGTAAAATGGGCGCATTGTGTTTGCGTTAACGAACACTCATTTTGATAATAAAGTTTTATCATTTGAACGTGCTGTTCAATCGTTTAACTTGCCATGATGATTTGGCATAAGCACGGGGCGCCAAAATCTACCCTCGCCATTTGAAAACCAACAAATTTTGAGATCATTAGGAGTCTTAAAATCTGTAAAACCATTTTTTTTAACTAGTTCCAATTTGTATCAATTTTGTGTAGAGTCTTTTTGTGCAGGGATTAATCATCAGGAAAAACAGTTGTGCTCAGTTCAACAAAATAGTCTCTTCTTAATTTGCTATAAAACACATCGACCGCAAAAAATAATTAATATCCCCTTAAGCGTGACTTCCTCGCGTAATGTGAATGCAGATAGATACGAGTATATTTTCAAAAAATTTAACTTATTTAATCAATCTCCTATCTCAAAAAATTAAATAAATTATAAAATCCACCTTTATACTCTATACTCACACTCACCACATTATTTCGACGTTAATTGAAAAATATGCAATTGATGCATTTTAAGGATATGTTTACTCATTCAACAATATTAAAATGTTTTAAATTACTTCAGACATACGCCGCCGATAGCTTTTCAAAATTAAAAAAATTAAAAAAATCACATCCAACCTACGCACGGTCATTTCATCGTATTAATTCCTGTCCATTGGATTATGTTAATAATAAATTGAACTTTGTGACCTCTGGAGCACATAAATCCCATTAATAAAGCCATTTCGGTTCTACGTGTCCTTTTTTTCTGTATTTTTGGCGGGATTTTGCATTCAGTTAAATAAAATTAAGACACAAAACCATGTATCGAACTGGGGGGGATAGTAGGTAGTTAAGTAGGTCCCTATACCTACATTTGTTGTTGTTGTTGTTGTTGTATTTTTCGCCCAAAACAAACCAAAAATTTAATTTATTGAAATGCTTCACTCAACAGATTTTCTTTTTTTTTAATATTTAATTCGGATGATGATCGAAAAAAGAATGAAAATAAATTGTTTGGGATAAGGATGTTAATTAAAAACATACGAGACATAAATTGAAATCGGCTGGAAGTGCTGAGTTAATCGAATAATATTGAAAAGTTGATATGCAAATTTTAGGGAGCTGCACAAATATTTTGATAAAAGAAAAAGATTTAATTTTTAAGTAAATTTTTAAATATATTCAACCCCGTCATTACACGAAAAGTAAACGCGAAGAATTAAGTTTACTGAACTATGGTTTAAGTTGGAAATCCTGTCTTAAACGCTATTAACCGGTAATTCGACAAGGTTTTCAAAAGTCAGATTCTACAAATATAAAGCATGTGGGCAAAAGTGCGAAAACTATCGGGTGATTTTTTTGAGGTTAGGATTTTCATGCATTAGTATTTGACAGATCACGCGGGATTTCAGACATGGTGTCAAAGAGAAAGATGCTCAGTATACTTTGACATTTCATCATGAATAGACTTACTAACGAGCAACACTTGCAAATCATTGAATTTTATTACCAAAATCAGTGTTCGGTTCGAAATGTGTTTCGCGCTTTACGCAAATTTTATGCGTTTTTTTTAAAAAAAAAGTTCTCAAGCTCTTAAAAAATCACCCATTATGTATTTATTGTCCTCCATTGAAAAGAGGACATTGTTTAATATAATGGGTGATTTTTTAAGAACTTGAGAACTTTTTTTAAAAAAAAAACGCATAAAATTTGCGTAAAGCGCGAAACACATTTCGAACCGAACACTGATTTTGGTAATAAAATTCAATGATTTGCAAGCGTTGCTCGTTAGTAAGTCTATTCATGATGAAATGTCAAAGCATACTGAGCATCTTTCTCTTTGACACCATGTCTGAAATCCCGCGTGATCTGTCAAATACTAATGCATGAAAATCCTAACCTCAAAAAAATCACCCGATATAATAAGTAAAAAGAGGCTGGGTTGCCAACCACACTTTTCCATACGTGCCTGTCTGTAGATTTTTCTTTAATTTTTTCAAAATATTAATAACAACTTTTTATGTAAAATAAGAAAAGCTTGAAGTGAATATCCATTCTTGGTTCTTACAATACTAGAGTCAAAAACACTTTCATATCACTTTTGAGTTGTTTTTGTAGGTTTATTGTTTTGTAATACAAAGTTATCAATTGGATTTAACCAAGACTCGCAGTCTTCTTCTACTGTGCGTCCCTCGGGACTGGAATCGAAGGCCTTCCGGGCTGTTGTGTTTATGTCCAATTGCTCTACATGACCCAGCCACCTAAGTCGATGGACTTTTATTCTTTTAATCAAGTCCATGTTGCTGTACAGGCGGTACAGTTCGTCGTTCGTGTCCTCCACTCTATATCTATGCAGACGGAATCAAAAATCATCCGAAAAATTTTTCTCTCGAAGCATCTTTCTTTGACAGGCTCCAGGTCTTAGGGCTATAAATGAGAACCGGGATGATGAGTGTCTTATAAATGGTGACTTTAAATATTCGAGAGAGGACTTTACTACTCAATTGCCTTCTTAGTCCAAAGAAGCAACGATTTGCAAGAGTTATTGTTCGTCAGATTTTAGTGCTGGTGTCGTTGTCTAAATTTATAGCGGTCGAAGCTCTTTTTTGATGCCGGCATGTATTTGCACTTGCCCTCATTGGCTACTAAGCCCATCATCTCTGGTTTCGTTGCAATGCTCAAAAACGTTCAACTGACATCATGCTTTGATCTTTCAATTATGTCAATGCTATTTGCTTATTTGAGTTATTGGATGCACCTTTGAAAGATTGTGCATGTATTGTTAACGGTTGAGTTTTGCACAATTCTTCCCAGACGACGTTGAAGAAATCGCATTACAGTACATCGCCTTGTGTAAAATCGTTTCTGAAATCAAATGCATCGGTGAGCTCTTTTGCAACCTTGATAGAGCAGCGTACATCATCATTCTGCACAGACATTGCTCTATAGAACTCTTCGCTATAGATGATGTCTTACGCGGCTTTAAAATCGATAAAGAGATGGTAGGTATCGATTTGAATTTCCTGGGGTTTTTTCAAGATCTTCCGTAATGTGAATATTTGGTCAGGTTGTTGACAAACGGCTTCAGTCAGACACATACAACGGCAGAAATTATCTTATATGCGATGTTCTGGAGAGTATTGGGCAAACTATGCTGAGATTCCACTCATCGGATATGCTTTCTTCCGACCATATTTTGCAGTTGAGTTAGTGCATGCTCCCTACCAAGTCATCGCCTTCTGCTTTAAATAATTCGGCAGCGATGCCGTCAGCTCCAGCAGCTTTGTTGGCCTTTAGTTTCGATATAGCTATCTTAATCCCGTCGAGGTCGGGTAGGCAGAATTGTTTTTCTGCGTCTAAGTTGAGTGGTTCTATCTACCTTACAGCGAAAATCGATTCGTCATCGCCGTTATATAATTTCGAGAAGTGGTCTCGTACCATTCTCAGCATAGACTGTGGTTCTACTACGTTGTTCGAATGACAATCTTTACAGGCTTTGGTTCGAAGCTGTCATAGCCAGGACAGTGCTCATATGTCTTGTCCAAGAGCTCTAAGAATATGTCTTTGGTGTCTTCATCTTTTTCCTCTTTTGGGGCATGAGCCCATGTGACGCTTATGTTGGCAAATTTAGCCTTGATGCGGATTGTCGTGATGCCCTGGCTCAGACGGTTGAAACTCAAGGCTTTTTGCCTGCGTCTAGTTCCAACATAAAATCCACACCCAAATAATCGCTGCCTTTGTTCTCGATAGCAATCGCGCAGTATGCGTTTGCCGGGTCCATCTCATCGCACTTCTAAGGGCTTCCCCTAACTGTTCGGCTGCATGTGTTCCATTAAGGACCTATCATTCTGCGTAGTCGAAGTTCGTTGTCCTTATTTTGTTTGCTTGGTTCGTCATCAGTAAATCCTACCGTACCCGAGGCTTGTTGGTGCTTCGCAACTAGGATATTTTTACGTGGTAAGGAAAAGGAAGTCTTCCTGATGGCACAACCTCCAACATGGAGATCCAGATCCTTAGTATAACTCCAAGGACGGGGGATCGAATAAACCGCTCCTTACAGGCCTGGGCTCCGAATATGCCGTAGAAGCTCTATAAGGTCGAAGTTTCCAATGTGACTTTATTATTTCCAATGTTTATCAACTTATTCACAAACACGTTTGCAGTTTCATCTTGTTGCAAAAATACTCTCATATTAGTTGTTAATTGGAGTGTCATTACCTACCGCCACAGGTATCATGATTTTATCATTAATACCCAGTAATTTTAAGGCAGAATGTGTAGTGCAGTTCGCCAGCCTTTTAGCAAAGTCGCAGCTATTCCAAATGAAGCTTACGTTAGAGCTACATCAAAAACAGCCTAATCGATCAAAAGTTGCTGACTGGAGATCATTTATAAAAATGAGGGCGGGGATAAACGGAACCATGGGGCACACCAATAATTATATTGTGGGTTTTAGACTTGAATGCGTCCAAAACAACTTGCATTGAACGGTTCGAAAGAAAATTTATAGTCCAACGAAGAAGGAATTTCATGTTGATAATGAATATAGAGTATATTGAAAAAAAAAACACTCTCCTCATTGCATTCAATTTTATATGTCCCTAGAAAATCCCGGGCCCGGGCGGTTATCTTTTTGAAATTAAATTTTTAGTTATAAAATTGATTCACTTAAGCTTAATCATTAAGACAATCCCTGAAAAAAGTTGTTTTAGCTTAAAAAAAAAATCACTTGTTGTGACTATTTCTAAAAATCCTTATTTGTGGTATGAAGATGATTTTAAAAAAAAATGCTCGGGTTTTGGGTAGTCTTAAATGAATGTTGTACTAATTTCGTGACAATTTTCAAAAACTTCGATCCGATCGCACCCGACCCCGCTTCCTGAAGGGCTTTTAAAAGTATCCCTTTTAGCTAAGAACTGTTAACTAAAATAAGTTTGTTGATTGGAGAGAGAGGTAGGGATATGTTTGCATTAAAAGTAATTATAACAAATATGAATACATCAAAAAATATGAAACAGTGACATGCATAAAAACATACAAGAACAATTAAGGTCAAAACTTGGGTTACTTATAGATGTTGTCTAACAAGGAAGAGGTACAACAAATGACGGAAACACCGCAAGAACATTTTTCTTTAACGATGAGATAGTTTCAGAAGTCACTGGCTTAGATATAAACTTTATAAAGGGAATAAATACTTTATTAAGAAAAATGGCTTCAGGTGAAGTAATAGATGCAGATAAATTTCAAAGGTACGCATACGAGACTACTTAAATGTATGTTTTAATTTCTTCTTGGCATTTTATGCCGCGTACGATTCATAAGATCCTAGTTCATGGGCTGTTAATAAAAAATGATTTGATACCTAGGGGAAATCTTTCTAAAGAAGCTTTAGAAGCTAGACATAAGGAGTTTTGAAGTTCGTGAAAGTTCCATCAGGAAAATGAACAGATTAGTTACAAATGAAGACATGTTAACCAATTTATTAATATTTTCTGATACCCATCTTAGTTTTTTATCACCTCCTAGAGGATTTAAGTTTAATTAAATTACCGCAAAAAGTAAAAAATGCATATCAAAATTTATTGTAATATGAATTAAGAGCAATAAATATTTAGCGATTTTCTATCATATGATTACTTTTATTTGCTTAAAATTAAAATCTAAAAATTTTGGTTTCAGGGGATATGTATGTTCATAAAATAATAAATTGTTAGTTTTGGTAATAAGGAAAATGAATTATATGAAAAACCTTGTTATATAAGTTATAAGAATGATTTAATTTTGATTGAAAGAAAATTGAACACTTAAATGGAATACGCTAGGTTGAAAGTTGATTGTCAATTAGTTGATAGTAGTTTTGACTTGTTCTCGATCTTTCCTTATAAACATGATACAGATAGCTATCTTCAAAACTACTTTTAAGTTATCGAAAAATTGTTTTTGTCCTACGCGATAAGGGACTACTCTTCAAAACAACTTTACAAATCTTTTTTTGATCTTAAAATCAAACAAAATAACAATAGCAATAGACATCATCATCGTCCTTTAATAATACATTTTCAAGTACAACAATCAGCGACTAGAGTGATTTGAATCCTTCCAAGCACTAAAACCTTGTAATGTCTTTGTTTTAATTCAAATTCAAAAATGGTTCAAGTATTAAGTATTTATAGCAATTCAAAACCCGCCTTGAATTAACGATAAACAAAACAGCACCCTTGGGGTGCATTCTTTCCCCTTTTAGTTTTGTTGTTGTTAATTTTTTGTTTGATACCGTAAGTCAACGCCGCCGCACCGCCAGCACCACCGCTGCTGCCAAGCACTCGTTAGCTCTGCGGTTCACTCAATTTTTATTTGGGGTCAATCAGAACATCAGAAAAGCAAACGCACCCAAGATCTATAAATAGTGTGTATAAGCACTCAATGCGTGCAATAGGTGCTGGGGGTCCTCCTGACGCATAATAGAATGGATGCTTCATTTGACATCTTCTACGCCATCAGAGAGTCATCATAATTAGAATTCTCTTCTTTTTCGATTTCATCTTCGGTCTTCATAGTTCGAAGTCGCTACTAGCTAGAGTCAAGCAGTGGCACAATGTTGGTTTTTGGAATGGAACTTCTGCTGCACAGCTAAATTGCCCTACGAAACGACTACGCTTTCGTTGGAATATATTGTTTTTATCTGTCAGATAATTTACGATCTTTGTTTATGACTCTATGCGCGGTGCACGATGACATTTGTAGTGTGGATGTTTTTTTTTTTTGAAATTACAATCAGGATAACTTTAATTTTTGTTTTATCATAGTCGCTGCAGCATTGAGACAAGTGCATCCATTCGGTTGCAGTTACAGTCTTTACCTTTTTATTTCTGGATACTGGATAATTGTATTGCAATGCGCGTCCTCGTCCTGGAATAGGATGACAGTTTGAATGGAGGTTTTGAATAAAATGAATATCTATAGATATACATACATCGAATGGAGTTGTATTGCAGCTCTATAAGGGGTACTTTTTGATATTTTCATGTTTTGTTTTTATTTAATGGACGTGAGGAGCTCCTCGTGTCAAAATGCCACAAAAGTAAAAAGGGGTGTGTGTTTTTAGTGACATTTTATTTATTTTTTACAGATGCGTTACAAAGAAAAAGTTCATTTTGTAAAAATATACATTATGTTGAATCAAAAACACATGTTAACCGGGTATGTGTAGAAAATTTAGAATTATGATAAATGGATTTTCTAATTGCAAGTTGATGATTTCTATGTTTTCTTTTTTTCTACAGAGGTATGAAAGGTATCGTGGGAATATGATATTTGGAAAATTGAAATAAGAAGAAATCCACATGTCGAATGCATTCTTTTGGAGCATTAGGAATGTCTTAGCTTAAGGTGTTTTGTTTATGTTGGAATGTCTAGATTTTCAGGGGTTGTTTTGAAGAATGGAAAATGAAAACTGAATTTGATTTGAATTTGAAAAATAATGATTAACGGAATCTAATTTGTTATTGCAGTGGAAAGGCAGAATAATTGATGGCAGATTTGTTAGTTAAAATATGCAATTATTGTTTTTCACATCAAATATTTTCAAAAAGTAAAAGATAAAATTAAAACTTGCTTTGCCATTTTAAGTTAGGGAAAAAGTTCGATATATGTAAGTCAACGTGTATTGATTAATTTGTATTGCGTCAAATGATTTAAAAGTTATGAAACACAAACTTGAAAAATAAATCAAAACAAATTAGGTGATGCAATAGCTCGTAGGTCGTAGAGAACCAGGGCCTAGTGACATACATACAACTATCAAGCATTCCTGTGTGCGAGTAATGTCGGTGATGGAGGCGAACAACAGTTTATATGTCGATTACGATCGGCTAATTTGAGAATGCACTTTTCATGACAAGAATTTCTCTTGGATGATTTGTCAATTCCTCGCAAGAGGCAGTAACCGTGAAAAAACTTTTTAGATGACCCAGGCATTGATTGAACACAAGATCTTTGGCATGGCATTACGCCACGGGTACTACAAATATTTGATAAACAATTTTAAAAATGATACAAGTCATTCGTCGTTTCCTTTGCCCATTCTTTTTAATTTTAAGATATATTCTTGTGTGTTTGACAAAGTCATACATTTATTTATTGTAAATCAAACGAGTTCAAAGTTAATTCTGGAACTCCACAAGGTAGTCATTTAGGTTCTATTTTCTCTATTTTATTTGTAAACGGTAAGCGCCTGTGTTGAAACACTATGAAGAACTATTCACACGAGAGCGATCAACTGTCGGTGAATGAATAAATAAATAATCTATAAACTTACATTGTGTGCAAATTGTAAACAAAAAGGTAGAAATATAGCTTGATAAGGAAATAAATAAAATTTAAGAAAACAAATTGTAGTGCTCAAATTCCAATCTGGGGTGGAATAACGTAAGGTGATTGTTGATTGTTGACCATCAAAATAGATGATTTTGCTCCACGTAAGGTGATTATTAAATTGACTATCACTTTTTTGCTTTGGTTTGTTAGTGACAGCGCGCTATTTAGGTGTCACTTTCATATATTTTGATTAATTTTTTGTGAGAAATATAATTTGTGTGAACTTCGGGTCCACTATAAATTTCAAATTTAGTGAAAAAAGTGAAAAGATATCAAAGTTAAAATAAAAATAAGTGAACAGTAATGTATAGCTCACCTTACCTTACCTGGAGGAATACCGGGAGGAATACGAATATCTGATTCTATTATAAATGTGCTACTGTACGCTGATGACCTTGTCCTGTTGTCGGAATTACTAGAAAACCTACAGTTGATAATAAATCGCTTAGCAAATTACTGTGATAGGTGGGGATTATCTATTAATACAGACAAGTCAAAAATAATGATCTTCTCGCAATTCTCACAAAACCTTAGCGGATATAGATGGTACTTTAATGGAAATCTTTTAGAAATATCCAAAGAAATTAAATTTTTAGGTGTAAAGCTAATTTCAACCGTAAATTTCGACAAACATCTTATGGAAAAAGCCAGCACCTCTCAAAGCTTGTTGAATTTATCATGGAAAAATGTTTTTTCAAACGACGGAATAATCTTTCAGCCAAATATAAAATATTTGATGCCGTTGTGGAATCAACTCTCTGCTACGCTTCTCAGGTCTGGGGTGCAGATGAGTACGAAGTGATAGAAAAATTTCAAAGGAATTTTTTAAGAAAACTCTTCAACTTACCGCAAAATACACCTATTTATGCAATGTATTTAGAAACCGGAATACCGAAACTTCTCACGAGCACTTTTAAGGCGCAGGCTGATTACATTATTAAAACATGTACCTACCAGGAGAATAGACTGTCGGAAAAAATGCTTTTGTACGAACCGAGGAATAAAGATTGGTGGATGAAAAAATAGCAAGATATTGGTAATACTTGTGGAGAGATACTGTATATAGATTTCAACAATTTAAACAACTTAAAGGAGCAACTTTACAGGATTATACAGAAGAATTATTATTAACAAAGCTCAAGAATCAGATAGTAGAGTACTATACTCTCAGCTCAACTATAACCTAAACCAACGAAACTACTTCCATGGACTTAACTACAAGGACATTTCTTTCATTTTTAAAGCAAGATGTGAACTTATAAGTTTAAATGCTAGACCCTATAATGGCAGCTTCAATCAATTTTGTACGTTATGCAATTTAAAATCAAAGGAGGATTGTTATCACTTCATAAGTATATGTATGTCCAATATTTTATCAACAGAGGCTAGTGTTTTTTGGTAAAAATACATTAACCATGCAAGAAACACTCCAAATGTTGAACGAATGTGATTAGAAGACATTAAGCAACTTTTTAAAACCCATATTTAAGTATAGATTCTTGCTAATGACGGAATATGTTTGACTTTTATACCAATTTAAGATTGAAAAATGTGAATTAACAAAACATGTAATTTATTTATAAAATTTGCTAACCATAGGCTGACGGCTAAACCATAGCTTATCAATTCATAAAATTATAAATCTGTATATATAAGAATGAATGAATTTGTTACTTACTTACTTACTTACAGTAATGTATACTTCAATGCGAATTTTCTATAAAAGCACCAGAACCAGAAATGACTACAAAAAAGTTAAATTGCTGAGAACCAACTTAAGGAATAAAGCAAATATTTTTGAACTTCCTAACCCAATGTAACTATGAAACTTAAATGAATATTTAAAAATAAGTTATTTACAAGATAATGTACATACATATGTACCTACACATAAATAATTTATTTCAGATTCTATTGAAAAATTTTCGATTGAACAAAGAAACGTTTGTGTATATTTTGCGGTTGCTCGATTAACCATCAGGAATAAGATCAACACATATTCCACCTATCCTTCAACTGGCTGTAACTTTAAATCTTCTTGGAGATGGTGGTTATCAAAAACAAGTTGGGGCTGACTGGGCTGCACCGATGGGTCAACGTACTATTGCTGAAATAAGCGCAGAAGTTATTAAGAGAATGGAGTCGGTTCTATGCCCACTTTTGATAAGATTTGAGCCCTTGGATTCCACAAAATAATATTTTCTTTTTTAAATATAAAATTCCTGGAGGTAGAATCTTACTTAAAGCAACATTTATTAACTATATAGTTTTGATAACCGTATTATGATTATCTTTTAATTTTTTAGTTATAGGATGTGTTGATGGTAGTCACATAATGATTCTAAGGCCAACAGAAAATTAAAACATGTTCTTCAATCGCAAGGGAAGGCATAGTATAAATGCAATGATTGTAAGTATAATCAAAATTAAAGTAGGTAGATAACTATACGCACCTACATATAGTTACAAACCTTTTACCATTGTATATATATTTCTTATAGTACTCCTATGGAACGAAATTTTTTATTTCATCTCCACGACGTAAATGGCGCTGCGTGTATCAAAAAGCTTGGTGTAGAGTTAAGAATGAGGAGAAAATGACTGTATAAAAAGAATGAGAGAAGTGTATTTGTTTAAGTTGCATAAACAAATATGTCTGAGGGAGTTCGCATGGTATTAGGGATGATTTGTATGCGAACAATTAGTTCAATAAAAATTTTGCTAAGCGAAATAAATTAAAAAAAAAACAATGTCAAGAAAATATTTGTTTTCAATAACTTTTTATTTAAGAAACAATACACAACATAACAGAAAACTATAACAAAAAAAATCCTCTTTTTTAAGAGAATAAGATCTTTCGGATTCCTTTTCCCGGATATGTACCAGTTGTATAATAGCATCTCATATCTCAACAAGAGTTTCGTTGGCTTTATTTTGAGCCTCCAATTGTTTGGAAAAAAAATGTTCCTGCAGGTCTAATTGTTTTTTGATAAAATCATCCACTTTATTCTCTTTTTGTGGTGTGTTTTTTGGGGTAGTCGATCTTTTATTTGTAGACTCTCGTAATACTTCGCCTATGACTCGATTTGGTGGCGAAGATGTTAACTCCTCCAAAAGTTGTTCAATGTCATTAATGTCCGTTTCATTATTTTCTGGTTTTGTAGAAAAAGAAAATGCTTTCTTGAAGATGCAAGAAATTTGAACTGCCTAAAACATACCTTGTGTGTGGTGGTGTCAAAAGTTAGGCCTCTTACAATGGCTGTCACTGCAGCTTCCATCCCACAAGCAGCAACTATAGCTTCTTCGCTTTCATCGAGCTGCTTTAAGTCAAATGGGCCGCCACCAGTTTGCTTAATCGATTTTTTGTTTTCAGTGAGTTTTTTTTCTTTTTTTATTTCCGAAGCGGCGAAATCTAATTTATTATTTATTTCTATATAGCTTTAATTTACTTTATGAATGTGTGTTTCTTACTTACTCGCTTCCACTCTGCAATAGATTTTGTTGGCGGAGGTATTTAACGACCTTGCCAGCTTCTCCCATTGCAGTTTTTGGGATTTTCGCCCAGAGCTTCATAAGGCATTGTAGGATCTCGCCAGTTCGGGATGTGCTTCCATGAAAGAGGAGATCATTTTTATTTGATGTTGTGTGGCAGTCCTTAACGAAAACAAACATTTTTACTTAATTTATAACAATTGAAAAGAATGCATACTTGAAAAGAAATATCACAATAAAACACAACAGCTGATCGAAATTAAATTTAAGCCTGTTCGGTAGCTTGAAAATTTCACCAAGTTTCCCAAAATTGTGTTTTTTTCCTATGGGTTTTGACATCATATTATTTAAATTTGCAAAAAAATCGCACAAAATTTCATGTGACCGAAAATACCAATAATAATATATGTAAGTGATACCAAGCAATCATAAACTTTTAGTGATCACCTTACGCAGTACAAAGAAGAGTTAATAATCAAAATTGACTATCAAAACAGTGACAATCAACTATCGCCTTACGCAATTCCACCCCTGATTCTAACAAACTGTCAAACTCAATTCAAAACATTTTATAATAGACGAATATTCGTTCATTCGTTGTTCGTTGGTCGGTCTTATGTGAATAGTCAATTTTAGTACAATTTTGCATATGGTTTAATAAATTGACCGATTTCCGTAGTATTTTTCCGGTTCCGTCTTTATAATTTAAAGTCACTCAAATGGTAATTAGTACCCTTTATAAGTTTATATTTAAACACAGTGCGAGCGCTAGGAAAATAGGGAAGGATTTAAAATTAGATACCGCTGCACATTGTCTTATAGTTCTGAACATCAAAATGGGAGGGAAAAACAGAGTTGGCCAAACCATTCTACATTCTCGATGTGCGGCTTAAGAATGAATCTCTATACATGACAGTACGCCCGAAATTGAGCTCAAGGGTAAATTTATGAGCATTCCTGGAAGTGCTGCTGAATTGTTTAAGGAGTGGAATGCAACCGGCTAATTCGACTGAACATTATTTCAATAAAACACCGAAAGGCATACAAAAATACGGCGGTGTTAAAAGGATGTAAATGTTCCCATTATAGTTCTATCGCCTATCATTTTTAAAGCCCTTTTTTGAATTCTACCCAAGAGATTTAAAACTTGTTTTAGGGGAACCTGAAGAAGGCTTTGTAAATTACAGCCAGATCAGAAGGGGTGAAACATTTCTTGCTCCGTCCGATAAATCCTAAGCTCCTAGCAGCACTTTTGGCAATGTCGAATACGTGATCATTCCATAAGAGGTGATTTGTGATACACATAACGAGTATTGAAAGTAGATAGCGGCATGGGGGTGTGTACTGTGTTACGCTACGACAGGAGACAGCATGGAGTTTTCGAAGCATTAAATTGTACGCAGTTTTTAATTAACCATTGGACAATGCAGTCAAAATCGGAATTTAATAAGCTTATCATACGCTGCCGTTCAATTTTCACATCCGAAGGACAAGGATGTGAATCTAAAAACTGTTACACTTTTTATCACTCGCGAGGGGGGTATTATATTATCTAATATTATTTATTATTTATCAAAAAAAATTATAACAAAACTAAACCGACGACACGGCTGCGTAGCGACGAACGACGACGCACGCAACGAAACCAGCAACTCGCACTCAACCGAGTACGAAGGCGACACAAAGGAGAGAACGAAAAAAAAGTGCAACAATACAAACAGCTCGTTAAAGAAGCTGTAGCCGCGGCTGCTCAGCTGGGCTGGGTTCTTTTGGAAGAATTTGTTTATATAAATTATAACAATGTTGATTGATTTATAAAATCAATCAAATTGTTACGATTTGGAAATATGTTATTGCAAGTACCTACAGTGGGGTACGTTGCAATAAAATGGGTGCCAGGAATTTTTTTAAAAACCGAAAAAAAGAAAATTCCAAAACTCTTTGTGATAGGTGAAACGATTAAAAAAGTAACACAACGAACGTCTGTTTTTGAGTTTAAAATGTATTACTTTGGAAAACCGTGGGGTTGAAGATCCCTGGACTAAAACCCAAAATGTTTTCAAAATAAAAATTAACGAATTACAAGAAAAATTGAAATAATAAAAAAAAGCAAATAACAAAAGAAATTGGGTTCTTAATACCGGACGCGAAATATATATATATTCAAACGAACAAAGAAATAATCTACTTATCTTGTTTTTGTCTCCCTTCCTATATTCCTCTTAAACCTCGATCTTCACACCTCGATCCTCGAATCTTAATTTTTCTGGTTAATTCCCTCTTTATCCTGACCTTTTTCCTTCTTCTCGATTTTTCTTCCTCCTCAAACAAAAATTCCTCGAACTTTTTCTTTTTAAACTTCTCGCTTGTAAGGCTCATTCAAGAGTCCTCCCAAAGCTAATTCCAAAACTAATTTTTCCTCCCTCGACCATTCCAGTCACACACACATTCATCCAACACAAGCATTCGTTTTCGTGATTGCCGGTCACAGCATCACGGCTTCCTGGAAGCTTAACGCTCATCAGGAAAGCCACCGTTGTTGACTCTCAGCGAAACTTTGCTTTCACACACACAATCACGGTTTCGACAAGTTGTTGGATGAGTTTCCAAAACTTGCAGAAACATAATGGCGAGTTCAGACCCCTTCCCAATTATTCCTATTTTTCGAGAAAGTTCAAAGAAAAACAAAAATCGAGAAGAAGTCTCAACTAGGCATTTTCCTATTACTATTAATATTACGCGAGATGCGAGGTGTGAGTTTTGTACCAAAGATTGTAGTAGTAGTAGTAGAAATGGTGGCCACGAGCAGTCTAGCTCCTCGGTGACACAATTAGCGCTGCGTTGCGCCGTTTTGATACCATAAAATACTCGGTTGACCTATAAAGATAAAAGGGGGATTATAAAGAGAAAAATACGCCTCAAATCCACTTTGTTGCGTTTAGAAAGGAGATCAAATCTTTGATCTCCAGTTCTGAGAGCTCATTGAGGTCGTTGAAAAAGGACTTTCCCAATGTTTTGGCTCTCGTTTTGGCTAAGGCGGGACACTTGTATAAGAAGTGAAGAACAGTTTCTTTTTCTCGCTGGTGCTCACAACTACGACAGAAAGTATTGTGGGGGATGCCCAGCTTAGATGCGTGATCTCCAACAGGCCAGTGTCCGGTGCATGTAGCAACGACCCTGGCTATGTCTTGCCTGGGTCTGCAAATGAGATTATTAGTACAGGATTTGTTGTAGGTGGGCCATATCCTTCTAGATATGATACAGTTGGTTAGGCTGTTCCACCTGTGGTTTGATTCAGCGAGGAAAATAGAGAAGATTTTGCCCTTCATAGCACCAAGAGGAATGTTGACTCTTTCCGCGAGTGAGCTATGAAGGGCTGATCCTTGCCTATCCAGCTCGTCAGCTCGTTCATTGCCCTCAAAGCCTCTATGACCCGGAATCCAGATGAGAGTGACCCTGAGTCCAATGTTCATGCTCGCTAACTCACTTCGGCATTGTTGAACCAGTTTGGAGGATGAAGTGGACGAGCCAATCGCTTGAATAGCCGCCTGACTGTCCGAAAAAATAGCTGTATTGCGGTTTTGATTTGGATCTAGTTTTAGTAACTTGCATGCTTCCTTGATCGCGAGTAGTTCAGCCTGAAAAACACTAGCAAAGTCAGGAAGTCGCAAAGACCTGGAGACATTTAGAGACTCGGAAAAAATTCCTGCACCGACCCCACACTCCATCTTCGAGCCGTCAGTGAAAATAGTTGTGTCGAAGCCTCTCGTCACTAAGTCATCATCCCATTCATTTCGAGATGGGATGATAATTTTAAAATCCGCACTGAGGTCCACAGTAGGGGTGCAGTAGTCGGTTTCTGTCGAAAAGATGTCCGCTGGGATGAGATTAGTGATATTACTATGACCAAAGGGCCTAGAATACCAACTATTCGATTCCCTAAGTCTCAACGCGCTGCAAGATACTAAGTATTTGATATGCAGGTCTATTGGTAAGAGGTAGAGAAAAACGTTTAGGGCGTCCGACGGACATAAGCGCAAAGCTCCCGTGGAGCCAACCCTAGCTGTTCTCTGAACCTTTTTCAGTTTAGTTATATTGTAGGCTTTGCTAAGCGCGGGCCACCAAACAATCGAACCATAGGACAAGATTGGACGTACCACGGCTGTATACGTCCACAAAATCATCTTCGATTGCAAACCCCACTTTTTGCCAAAGGTTTTATTGCAGGCATAGAAAGCTATGCTGGCTTTCTTGACCCTTTCTTCGATATTAAGTTTCCAGTTTAACTTTGGGTCAAGTATTACTCCCAAATATCTAGCGCTGGAAGACAAGGAAAGAGTTTCACCGTTGAGGCGGGGAAGGGTGAAGGGTGGTACTTTTGTTTTCGTAGTAAAGAGCATCAGTTCAGTTTTGCTTTTATTGACACCCAGGCCACAGCTTGTAGCCCAGTTGCTTACTTTTAGCAATGCCATCTCCGTAATCTCACTAATCACGGAAGTGTACTTTCCTGATACCAGTATCACCAAATCATCTGCGTAAGCAACGGCCTTCACACCACAACTTTCCAGTTTAAAAAGAATTTTGTTCATGACCAGAAGCCAAAGAAGAGGGGACAGAACACCCCCCTGAGGTGTTCCCCTGTTTACGCACCTGGTCAAGTAAGTGTTACCTAAGGTAGCTTGAATCCTTCTATCACTGAGCATGGATACAATCCAACTTCTGATGTAGTCCTCTACACCCTGATCAACTAGTGATTCTTGAATAGATTCTGTTAAGACGTTGTTAAAAGCTCCTTCTATGTCTAAGAAGTTAGCGAAAGTATATTCTTTGAAATGTATGGTTTTTTCAACTGTACGCACTACCTCATGTAGGGCTGTCTCCGTAGACTTGCCCTTAAGATAAGCGTGTTGGGAACTCTCAAGAGGATTTACATCTAAAATGCCTCTGATATGGTAATCAAGAATGCGCTCCATTGTCTTAAGCACGAAGGAAGTAAGGCTTATTGGTCTAAAATCCTTCGCGGATTCATGTCCTCGCCTGCCGACCTTCGGGATAAAAACTACTCTAACATGTCTCCAAGACTCGGGAACATGATTTAGACAGAGACATCCTTTAAAGATCATCTCCAGCCAAGGAATCGCCAGAAATTGCGTTTTCTGAAGCATGATCGGCATTATGCCGTCCAGGCCTGGAGACTTGTACGGGGAAAATGTGTTGATTTCCCAAGCAATATTTTCCTTATTTATCAAGGTATCAGTGTGTTCTATATCCGCCGTCGACACGCCATTTGAATTAAGAGTTTGAGGGTTGTTATTCTCACAACCCGGAAAATGCGCAGCCAACAGCAGTTCTAGGGATTCTGCAGGAGATGCTGCCCAGGAATCGCCAGATTTTTTAAGAAAGGAAGGACAACAATGGTCCTTCGATAGAATCTTACTAAGCCTGGCGGATTCTTTTATATTTTCTATTTTGTGGCAGTAATCCCTCCAACTTTGCTGTTTAGACTTGGCAATGGCTCGCTTATAAACTCTTAGACAGTCTTTGTACGGTTGGTAGAATTTGTGTTTGTGGCAAATATTAAAGATCACTCTAGTCTTTTTCCTGAGACTAGACAGTTCTTCATTCCACCACATAGGGAGTGATTTGCGACTGTATTTAATAGGGCACGAGACTTTGTAAGCCGTGTCAAAAGCTGCCTCGAAGGTCTTTACTTTAGACTCGAGATCGCTTACCGACTCTGGACACCGATTTGGCGTGTTACACAGTTTCGTGTTAATTATTTGACTGAATTTCTTCCAATCAGTATTTTTGGGGTTTCTGTGAGGGGGAGGAATTTCAGACTCAAAATTTATATTGAAGAGTATCCACCTGTGGTCAGAAAAAGAATTCACAAGTGAGACTCTCCAATTTTCCACCATAGAATAAAGATTGTTATTTGATAGAGTAACATCAAGTACATCCTCCCAACCTTCGAAGTTAACCGAGCTCGGAAAAATGAAAGTTGGGGTGTTACCTCTATTGCATACATTTAAATTATTGTTAATAATGAAATCAAAAAGTGACTCACCTCGTTCATTAATTACCGTACTGCCCCATAGAGAATGCCGTGCGTTGGCGTCGCACCCAATCAGGAGGTCTGACTTTTGTTGTTTGGAAGCGATTACCAGGGTCTCCAACTCTTCCGGAGGTGACTGCCGGTCGTGGCCACAGTAAGCCGATGCCAGAAGTAGGCCAGCATTTTTTCCTTCAATTCTGACAACCGTCAAATCGGAGGTGCTAAGGATGGGACACAAAAAAGCTTTTAAGTGTTTCTTAGCTAGAATGCAGGTTCTAGGCTTACCTTGGTCAGTATTAAGGATTTTATAAAAAAAGGTCGTATTTGTGGTCCAGAAGGCCTCGAACTCTGAGGCCATTCACCCAAGGTTCTTGTATGAACGCTACGTCCAAGTCTTCCTGACTCAGGAAGACCTTTAGATTATCTGAGGCACATTTCGAGTGCTTCAGATTAATCTGTATAGAACGCAGCGCGTTTTTAATTGCCTGAAGAAGAAGGGCCTGCACCCTCAGGGCCCGGCGACTCGCCGGGGACTTCGGCAACAATGATGTCATCGTCGCTCTTGACATCATTGTTGTCGCAGTCTGCTCCCTGACTCTGTAGGACCTTAATCTTTGCATTTCTAATGCCGAATCTTAACTTATATTCAGCCTTCTCAAGGGCCCCCAAGCTCTCCCCGCTGATCTTCAAAAGATAGGACGCGCTGTTCTTCTGCGGCTCTTCAGCATTGATGACTGTCCAGTCATGCATTGGAACCAACGGGTTTAGCCTCTGAAGACCACGGATCAGCTCCTGTCCACTTGGCTTGATGCTCATGACGGGCAACCAAATGCGAGCCATAGGCTGTCTGGTGATGTCCTTAGCTGGGATAAGCTTAAGTCTCAAGCCTTCCCAGTCATTGCTTATCTTAGCAATGCATGATCTAAGGAAATCCCTGGAAAACACGTCATCGCATTTGATTACCCTGTGTCCCCTGAGCACTTCGCCAAAGTCAAAACTAGGGTAGGGACCCTCAATTGCCAAGATTGTGTAAGAAAACACTATCTCCGAGAGCTTGGCCTCGATAGAACTCCACACAGCTAGCAGACCTCTGCTGTTTGTGGAGAGCTCATCCACAACCGATACTTGGAGGTCGTCTCTGACAACCTCATTTAAAGTACGCTGTTGCGCCGCTCCGGAAGATGATGCCTTCTCATCTTTATTTGGATTTGGCTCGTTATGTTTTGGTTTTTTAGAAGGTTTTTCGGTCTCTTCACGAGACCGGTTTCTTTTGTCGGCCTTCTTTTTTGTAGCCAAGAGACTGTTGTATTCATCAACAATCTTTTGGTACATGATCTTGTCCTCGCGATCCTTCTCCAGCACAATTCCAGCCTTCTCATTTTCAGCAATCTTGCTAAGAATGAAGGAGGCCTTCTTGAACTGGTTCTTGATGCGAGTACCAGATGACTTTTTATTTTTTCCTTTACCAGCATTGCTATGGCTGGCATTGCTGGTAGAGGAGTTCGGATTTATTTGTGGAGTACTATGGCTGGTACTCGCTGCACTTCCAGTTTTTGCAGGTTGCCCCACAACGGTCTCCTGACTGGAGGCCAAAAGTTCATCCTCATAGTCGGCGGATGGTCCTAAGTTCGTTATGTCTAAGTCGTCCTGTGAATTGTTTTGTGTAGTAATTTTGGTCCCACGAGTAGTACGGAAAGGAAAAGTGACTTAAAAAACGCGGCGTTAAAAACCCATTTTTTACATAAGTGATTAATAATGTTAATTTAGTGAATCTACGTTAAAATTACAATCGTTAAAATAAAAATTTGTTGTTGTTGTTGTTGTTGTTGTTGTTGTTGTTGTTGTTGTTCAAGTAAGGGTCCGCCTGACCACATACGTCTTCGGCTCATCCGCCGGCATTTTCGACCTTGTCGAAAGAACTCGTTCTCTATCTCGATCACCTGCTAATGTTGCTTTTGCAAAATAAAGGCTAGGTACACCTGTGGCTGATGAGACCATGGTTGCCCTCAACTTTGCCGATATTTTGCAACCACAACTAGAGAAAAGAAAACTGCCAAAGACTGGTTTTTGTTGCGGTAAAATTTACCGTAACAAAACGAATATGAAAAACTGATTGCACTTTCGTCAGTGAAACAATTTAAAGGATTAGAAGGGGCAGGGAAGAGATCATTTATGAATAAAAGGAAGAGAGTCGGAGACAAAACGAAACCCTTGGGGACGCCAGCAGTTTCAGATTTGAAACCATCCAATACAACTTGTATTGAACGGTTAGAAAGGTTGTTTCTAATACAACGAAGAAGAGATTAATCAATACCAAAAGCACGCATTTTCGATAAGAGCCTGGTGCCAAACTATCAAATTCTTTTGGAATATAAAGTGCAATAATCTTACTTTCTCCGAAACGATGTAAAGAGTTGTTCCACTGTTCGATGAGATAAAATATGAGATCACAAGTGGACCTATTGCTACGTAAGCCAAACTGCCGGTCATTAAGAAGCTTCCGTTCTTCGAGATATTTCTTAAGCTGATAAATAAATCAGAGTTTCCTTGACCTTGGAAAGAAGGGACGTGAGTGCTATTGGACGATAGTTGAAGGGGGAGGAGCATTCGCCTTTTTCAGGGACCCGCTGGATAAATGCTATTTTATATACGCTCAGGAAGAGACCTCTACAAAAGATTGAAAACCAAAAGCATAATGGTATTATCACTGAGTGAGTCCAAGCGCTGTCATTGTGCGTCTACTCGTATTGTGGCAGAGTTCTCGGTTCAACATTGTTCTCCAATGATGTTTTCACTCGGCTCACAGTAAATTACAGTAACTGAATCCTATCAAAATATCTTAAAAGAAGAAAATGGACACTGAAGATTGGCACAAAACCAGACATTTTCATGCAAACAAAAGCATATGACGACGACACTTGATACAACGCCACAAAAATGTCAAAGATAGTTTGTTTACCATTTGTATGAGCATTTGTAAGCACTTACTGCTAACGCCATCTATTGATAAACTGTGTTAACTTAAGTACACACTCAATTATTAACTTCCCATAGGAAGTTATTGTAATTGGTCCGATTTGTCGAATTGAAAATGTTGACATTTCTCGACGATTCAAGGTCCCTAGAGTCGAAATAAAAGATATTTAGAGAGATGTCTGTGCGTGCGTGTGTGCGTTCCTATACGTCCGTACGTTCGCGACGTTTTTTTCTTCGCCCAAAGCTCAAGAACTAGAAAAGATATCGACTTCAAATACATTTTGTAATACAGATAATAATGCAGAAAGATGCAGAAAGGGCTCTCAAGAAAATTACGTTTGTGGTTTTTTTACCATAGCAGTTTAAAAAAAAAGATTTGGTTAACCCTAAATATACGAGTACCATGAACCAATAATGCTAGAGACTTGAATTAAATTGTATATTATATATTGTAACGTGATGAACAAAATTGTGGTTTTTTTACCATAGCAGTTTAAAAAAAAAGATTTGGGTAACCCTAAATATACGAGTACCATGAACCAATAATGCTAGAGACTTGAATTAAATTGTATATTATATATTGTAACGTGATACCAAACAGGTGTATTTTTTTCAAAAAAAATCCAATTAACGGTTTTTTTTAATAAATCAAAAAACTAAAAAAAATATTTGTCACCTCAAAAATTGTACAAACAAAAAATGATTTTATCTCCAGAATAATTTTGTGCAACGAAGAATAAGTTTTAAACATCTGGTAAAATTTTGAGAAAAACCGAATCGACAGTTTTTTTTACAAAAAATAAAAACCTAAAAAAAGAATTACTAAAAATTCATTTTCGACTCAAATTTCTTTTCAGAAATTAAAAATATTGGATTAAAACTTATTTTATCTCACAAAAAATATTGTTTTCGACATTCGATAATATAAAAATTCAACCGTCAGTTTTTCATAAAAAATTAAAATCTACAAAAAAATAGTACGCAAAATTGGCAAAAATTGTTGTTCGGTTCTCGATACCTCGTGAACAATAGAAGATATTGACTTCAAATTAATTTTATTCATCTAATTTGTATTTGTTTATACAAGAAATAAAAACTTTTTAGAAATGCTACTAAAATTGGTAAAAATTGGTTAACGACTAAAAACCTCGTTAACAAAAATAGATTTTGAAATCGAACTATTTCATGATATGCAAAATATTGTTAAAAAAAAAAAAAAAAAAATTAGGTGGCGCAACAGTCCATGAAGAACCAGGGCCTAGTGACTTACAACTCTCAACCATTCCTGTGTGCGAGTTATGTTGTTAGAGATGGTAGGGGCCTACAGTTTATATGCCGAACCCGAACGGCTAATTTGAGAAAGCAGTTTTCATGACAAGAATTACTCTTGGAGGATTTGTCAATTCCTCGCAAGAGGCAGTACCCGTGAAAAAAGTTAGGTGACACAGGCAGGGATTGAACCCAAGACCCTTGCATGATAGTCCAACGCACTAACCATCACGCTACGGGTACTACTGCAAAATATTGTTGGTTATTTTAAATTTTTTAGAATAATTTAACTGACATTTTTTTTAACAAAACACGAAAACCTATAAACCTTTTAAGCAAGACAAATCGACAAACGGGATGGGAAGTTATCAGTGTGGCCCGCATCCCACCTTCTTTTTTAAAATAAAGTCTGATAGCAACTTTCGTAAAATAAAAGTTACTATTTTATTAAAAAGGTCTTAACATAAATCTGTACACATTTATTTTTATCATAACATTTTTCTCAGTGTAACAAGGATTTACACAATACAAAACCTTTTCATCATATTTTTTTTTTGTCAAAATAAATGTCTTTGAACAAAATTTAAATACAAATACTTTGTTCATTACGTATTTTATTATATTTATAAAGAGGTTCTTTTTTTCATAATAATGATATTTTTATATATTATATATTAACTTAAAAGCTTAAATTATTAAATATTTAAAATATTCGAAAATAACACTTTTATTTCCAATAAAATTGTGCCAATTTATTTGAAGTGCTATCGTAAAACTGCAAAAGTGTATAATCCTGCCATTTAACAGGTAACAATCTGGAAAAAGGTTTAAATTACGTATAAGTTCAATCATAAATTTAATGTTCCGTAAAGTTTTGTATGTAAATATGAAAACAAAACACAGACACATACAAGACCAAAGTACTCTTACCTGTGCAACCAAACGACAAGAGCAAACATTTTTGGGACATAGACCATTCGTTCATTACGTAAAATTCCTTGAACAATTTTTTCAGCTGTATATGATCCAGACATACAAGGATATCGACTGAGTACTCTGAAATATAAAAATAAAATGATTTCATTAAATTAAAAATTTCAAAAATTAAAAAATAAAAGCATAATTAGTTGTAGAGGGTGAAATTGTTGGAATGTAAGGTACATTGATTTTTAGTATAATTATGTCTAGAAGGTGAAATATTCTACAAATTATACAGAAAAAAGTCTTTAAAGAATTTTGGGAAAGATATTTTTGATTAGATATTTCAAAAACAAGAACTTTTCATAATACATGAACCATTAAACAAATATTACACTTAAACGGTGGCATAAACAGAAAACTTGCCATTTAAGTCTTAGGGTATTCATTTAATAGCAAATACATTTAGAATGACATGGAAAGGATGGTCCAAACTGAATTTGGTGATAGGTCAGGATATGACTCATGATTTATGTTTTGAATGTGTTTAGAAAATAGTAAAATGTCGGGACAATTAATTTTTAATAAAATAAAATTGGCTTTCTCGTATTGTTTGGAGCTCTTTCTTTAACTGGATTGTTCTGACACAAAAAATTAGCAGATATAACACAATGGTCAGATGTGCCTAGAAGAGATAGAGTACTAATAGTGTACTTACCAGGGTCAGAGGTAAGAAACAAGTCAAGAACGTTTTCTGCTCGACCTTTCACGTCCGATATTCGAGTGGGTTCGTTGATGATCTGAGTTAGGTGATTTAAATCAGCGAAGGTCTAAGCACACACTCCTTTGGGTTTTGTCTGACCTGTATTTTGAAGCCATGAAGAATTGTACACATTGCAATCACCCGTAATTACGATTTCAGTGCGAAGATAGGACAAAACAGTTCTTTGGATGAAATCAGACAAAGCATCGAATTCACGGGAAGTTGATACTCTGATTAGGACTTCTACAAAGGAAGCAATAGTGAATGGTCTGCTTATTTTCGCAAAATATAAACCACATAAATAAATAAATTAATTGAAAGCTAGGGCTAAGTGACTTGCAACTCTCAACCATCCCTGTGTGCGAGTAATGTTGTCAGGAATCGAGGGGACCCACAGTTTTAAGCCGATTCCGAACGGCTAATTTGAGAAAGCACTTTTTATGACAGTAATATTAGTTGTCAATTAGTTGAATGTCATTGTCATTTTAAATCTTAAACCAACTCATTGAATAATAACTATTTTAATAAAAGTAGGTTGACACCACGCTC
This sequence comes from Eupeodes latifasciatus, assembly GCA_920104205.1. Taxonomy (NCBI): domain Eukaryota; kingdom Metazoa; phylum Arthropoda; class Insecta; order Diptera; family Syrphidae; genus Eupeodes; species Eupeodes latifasciatus. Next base: position 303,226,338 of record OV049924.1, on the reverse strand, counting down.
TAGTATACAAAATTAAATGATTTTGTATACATCTTAAACTTTATCATTTCAAAGCCAAAATTTGTGCAACATTCTAAAATTCTGAGATATCTGGAAATGCTACATCAAAAATCGCAAAAACCCTCACTAATTTCGGAAATGCTGCATGAAGTAGTGACGGTTTTTGCAATTTTTGATGTGCTGTATCCCGAAACTGATGCTATAAAGTTTCAATTTACTAAAAAAATCCTTGAGTAGAGAAGTATGCACGTTAATTTTAAGGTTCTGCTTACTAGTTCTGAATTAAGAGGCGGTTCGAAGACCAACTGAGAGTTTCTGTAAAAAGGACGTAGTGCCAGAACTTTACTGAGCGTTTTCGTGCCCAATCCGCAGGATTAGTCAAAGCCAGCTTGTTGAACGCTAGAAATATTGTTCAGAGACTGGAATTAGGTTCAAAAGTACAATAATTTTTGTGAAAAAACCAAGGGAAAAAAACACCATTGACCCTTCTGGTGCTGCACAGAAGGACTAGAGATGCTCATAAGGTCTACGAGCAGAAGATGAGAAATGAACACCCGCCTGTCAGAACGTAAAAAAGGGATGATGAAAAGCTTGCGATCAAGGAGATACAGAGATGTCACAACATTTCCGCGAACCGAAAATACAATCTGGGCAACATCGTATTAGAACCGCAGTCTATGCTGAAAATATGAAAAGACCACGTCTCCGAACAAACTTTATATCGGCGATGATGAATCGAATTTGACTGTAATGGAAGAATGCACCATTCAACCCAAGCGATGCAGAACAACAATTATGACAACCCGGTCTTGACGAAATGACGACCACCATTGACAAAATATTACCAATTGGGAAGATCTTGAAAAAGGCCCAAGAACTTCAAACCAATATCTACCATCTATCATCTTCAGGTGATTTGTTTTCCTGTGTGCACAGATGGCGTGTGAAACTGAAGACAGCTAGCTAGGGACTGAGCTGGCTGGAGACGCATGTTGATTGAGCCCCGGACTCGTTCCGGAATGTAGTTCTACCTTTAGTAAGCTAGAACCATTGGTGCTGTTTATGAAAAGAAAGCATCATCCATCCTTATTTCTTTCGCTTTTAAAAAAGTTAAACCACACGCTAGGTCGCTTGTTCAAGCCCAGCTCGGGCAAAGTTCTTTCAAAAATTAAATTGAACATAAAGCGATTAAGCACCACTAAAGGAGTCTGATGATCGGGTTGGCCCCCGTGAAATAGCTATAACTCCAGCCAAACTTGGTGGTAGCACACACAAGTTGTTGTTGTTTCATTCTAAATTTTCAATTGTAAATTCGGCAAGCAGCTGCCTTAACCTGCGAGTGTAAAATTTCACACAAAACCCCTTAAAATTGTTAAAATTAAAAATCTTGACCAGCGTCAACCTCTTTCGCCTCATCTCCCTCCTCATACGAATCCAATCGAATTGTTGGCTTATGAAAAAAGAGAGGAGATAATAGAAAGAACCTGGATAAAACAACAACAATTACTTGTGTGTACTTAGAAAAATGCTAATCGGTTCAGTATAGTTCGATAGAACGAAAAAACCTGTGATTGGCTTACAAATTTCATGTGGGTGCGGTGGCGTAGTGCGTAGTGCACTAGCTCCTCACACGCTAGGTCGCTTGTTCAAGCCCAGCTCGGGCAAAGTTCTTTCAAAAATTAAATTGAACATAAAGCGATTAAGCACCACTAAAGGAGTCTGATGATCGGGTTGGCCCCCGTGAAATAGCTATAACTCCAGCCAAACTTGGTGGTAGCACACACAAGTTGTTGTTGTTTCATTCTAAATTTTCAATTCTAAACCATTAACATTAGTAGTCTCAAGACATGATATGATCAAGGCACCACAACATCAGTGTGTTACAAGTAGGTATCTATAATTTATAATTGCAACATTTCATTACGTGCTAGATTTATGCAATTTGATTTCAATACTCGTAAGTCGACGAAACTCAAGATATGCAGAAAACATCACCGCTACCCAGGAGACTATACAGGAGAATTTGAGGAAGTCTTGTCCTTGTGTGTACCACAACTTGGTGAATTTCGCATTCGACTGCACCTGTATTTTGAAAGATCCAGGAATTTATAAGTTTAAAGACCTTAGATAACGAAGTGTACTTATATTTAGCTTTACACGATATCCAAGAGCGTGCATGACATCCCGAAAAGTCCCTGTTTGGTTTGGAATATGGACTAGTCAATATTTGTTTCAGACATTTACTAGGCTATCACCGTCAACGGTAACAGAAAACACTATAGATCGATGATAACCAACTTTTCTGAGTTGAAGGATATATGTAGACATCAACGATTTTCTGTGATCACAAGTTTATATTAAAAATTCACATGCCACAGCAGCGGCCCTCAAAGCTAACGTATAAGTTGAAGTCGGTTGAATTCAGCCTTATTATTGAGCCATATAAGAAAAATAAATTTTTCAGTTGAGGAATCCAGAAAGATTGCCAAAAAACTTACACAATTTAACAAAATTCAAATCAAATATTTTACATAACGATAGATAGAGTAATCTAAACGAAACCAGAGCCATTCCATTTAATTACAAAGCACATCAAAATATTGGCATCCCAATGTACCTACGTAATTCTTATATTGTTCGTTGAAAACTAATTATCATCTCTACCCATCAACAAAACACAACTTCCCTATACTCCTTAACTTCATTAACAAGTTAATGAAAAATTCAGAAGCACATAATCTCAAGAAATCTAACCTTAAAAACACAACATCTCAATATCCGGTTAATTTATTATTTCCTTTTCCGGGCTAAAAACATTACCTAACATAGCAATAGCACCATAAGCATCATCAGAACAAATATCTATCTTTTTAGCTTGCTTCTCTGTCTCACCATCATATCCAATATCCATGTCCATTCATAATTAATGCTCAAATTAATTTTCCACTTACCCTAAATCATTGAGAGTCTCATAAACCTCCGCGTTTGTCTTCATGAAATAAGGATGAGCCGTTGTTGTTCTTATAAAATCACAATCTGACAATCGTAATTCAGCCCTTAGGCAATCCATAAATCCTATTATTGCGTATTTTGTTGCCGAATATATCCCAGCTCCTGGCAATGCGATAAGTCCTATATACAAATAAATACAAATAAGAAAACAAAAATATGTATTTGCAACTTATTCTATCTTTCAAAACTAAAATATCTCACAATAAAATATTTTACGTTTTCTTTCACTCTCACATTCACTTTCACTTTGACATCGCGTTCTCACGACTCACTCTCACTTACCAGCCAAGGAAGATACTGCTACAATATGCCCCGACTTCCGTGCTATCATCTTTGGTAAAAATTCCTTCGTTGTCTTTAAAAATAAAATTTAAATTAAAGTGAATTAAAAAAAAAGGGATTTTCTTTTTAAATATTAAATTTTATTTTTAGAAACTAGACTGATTTTTCACACTCACCAAAATGTACGAACCCAAATTCACCAAAATTATCCTTTCGATTTCTTCAGCCTTTAGATTGGGCGTCGAATTTAAACTCATTAAGGCCGCATTGTTAATAAGTATATCCACTGGACCGAGATCCTTTTCAATTTTAACAGCTAGAACTTGAATTTCCCTATAGGAAGAGACGTCGGTCTAAAGATTAAACGAATAATATAACTGTCGAGTAAAATTACGAAACGCTACGGAAATTATGCATTGAAATTTAAGTATGGTACTTATACAGGGTGTGTTAAAAGTTTCTTCCTTATTTGAAAAATAACATAAGTCATCTGATTTTAATTGGTTTCATTACATTTCAATTTGCGCGGGTAGATTTTGGCGCCCGGTCGCGGCCATTTTGTGTTGGTGACATCTGTCAAATATTTTGGTTATTATTCAATTGTTTATGCCAAATCACATAAACAACACCAGCGCTGAGATCAAACGAAGAATAACTCTTGCTAACCGCTGTTTCTTTGGGCTAAGAAAGCAATTGATTGGAAAAGTCCTTTCTCGAAGGACCAAATTGTCGCTATATAAGACCCTTATCATCCCCGTCCTGCTATACGGTGCAGAAGCATGGACTATGACAAAAGTGGATGAAAGCACCTTGGGTCGTTTCGAGAGAAAAGTTTTTCGTGTGATCTACGGTCCCGTATGCATCGAAGGGAGTGGAGGAGAAGATGGAACGACGAGCTGTACGGGCTGTACAGCGACGTAGACTTAGCCAGAAGGGTAAAAGTCCAACGACTAAGATGGCTGGGTCACGTAGAGCGCATGGAAACCAATGCTCCGGCCCGGAAAGTCTTCGAATCCACACCCACAGGACAGCGCAGTAAAGGAAGACCGCGGATCAGGTGGCGCGCACAAGTGGAAAGTGGCCGCACCCAACTTGGAGCGCGAAACTGGAGACATCTAGCTAGGGACCGAGCTATATGGAGAAGTTTGTTGGGTGAGGCCCTAGTTCACACAGGACTGTAGCGCCACCTTAAGTAAGTAAGTAAGTAAGTTATGCCAAATCATCATGGCAAACTACACGATTGAACAGAACGTTTAAATGATAAAACTTTATTATCAAATGAGTATTCGGTAACGCAAACGTTGAACGCATTGCGCCTATTTTACGGTAGACCAAATGGTGGCCAAATCTGAGACGACCGGTTCAGTCAACACCTGTAAGTTCAAGGAACGCAAGATTGGCCGAGAACATCGCTGCGGTCCGTGAAAGTGTACAGCAGAACCCGACGCAGTCGCAAGAAATCGGCCTTTCGCAGACTTCAACATAGCGAATTTAAAATAGGACTTAGGCCTACACCCTTACAAGATCCAACTGACCAAGAAGCTCAAATTTCATGACCATAGACAATGCCGTTTGTTCGCTGACTGGGCTTCAAATAATTTAGACAATTTTGGCCGAAAAATCATCTTTAGTGACGACGACGAGGCGCATTTTTGGATGAATGGCTGTGTTAAAAATCAAAATTGCCATATATGGGACGACAACAACCCACGCGAGGTTCACCAGGTGATAATGCATCCTCAAAAAGTTACCGTTTGCTGTGGGTTTTGGGCTGGCAGCGTAATTGAACCGTACTTTTTTTAAACACGGCGTTAGTGATGAACGCGTCAACAGCGATCGTGACATAACAATGATAACTAATATCTTGTGGCCCTAATTGAACCAAATGGACCTAGACGACATGCATTTCCAGCAGGACGACCGGCGCTACGTGCAACACAGAAAACGCCACGATTGACATTTTGCCTGAACGATTTGAGGGTAAGGTTATCTCTCGCAGGAGTGATGTGAATTGACCAACAAGGTCATGCGATTTGACCCCTCTAGACTTTTTCTTGTATGGTTTCTTGAAGTCGCAGGGGTATGCAAATAAAGCACAATCGACCGATGCCCTAAAGATGAACAAAACACAGGTCATCGCTCAAATTCAGCCGGATCTATGCGGAAGAGTCATTGAAAATTGGACCAATCGGATCCCTGCCACCGTAAGAAGCCGAGGGGGGCATGATGTTATACTCCACATTTAATGGCATGCATGCACCTTTCATATAAAAAAATAATTTTGTTAATACCTCACACACAGCTTGTTCTATTCCATTTCAACATCTACCCGCCCTTATTGAAAAACCCTTTACAGCTTGGTCAATTTAGTTGAATTTTATTTTTAAAATAATGACTCGAGTATTTAAACCCAAAGAATTATCAGCGTGCGTCGTTTCGTTGTGCAAAATCTACCCTCTGCACATATAGGACGAAGATTCACAAGAAACTCTTGTTGATCTTCGTCAAGCTGGAAGACCTGGCACTGCCCGAACTGAAGCGAATGTGACACGCATTCTTGTAAGTGTTGTGGAGAGTCAACAAACTTTTAGACGAAGGCGCTCTAGACAACTAGGTGAGTCTTGTTTCTTGTAGTTCGTTGCGAAGAGTTCTAAGATAAGAAGTTTTATAATGCAGTTCGTTTACAAGAAATTTCAAGGCAGCAAAATGATTTTATTCAATATCTCATAATGAGTGAAGAAGTTCATTTTCACTTAAGGTTAATTTCCACAGGAATTGAATTCACTTAAGTGCACACTGTCTGGTTTAGAGTAACTTCGGAACAAATTATATTGCCATTCTTCTTTGAAGACGATGTCGCCAATACTTCTGTTACCATAAATGGCGAAAGGGTTTTTGGCTGTAATCTAAAAGTTTTGCTCTTATACTGGACAATTTCTACAATCCCAAAATCAGAATTCAATTGGCCTTCACTTTCTCCTGATTTGTTTGAGCTTGACTTTTCACTGTGCTGATATTTGGAGGCTTAAGTGAACGTAAATAAACCCACAACTATTCTGCCGTTGAAGCTGAATATTAGTCATTCGTGCTGAAATACAGTCGGAGAGCCCGACATCCTACGAAGTGTTATGGAAAACGCTCTAGAGAAAGGGCAACCTCTGACAATGGAACATTATTTTCTATTCTTAGCCCTAAAAAATCTCCGTAAATCATACTTTGTGAATCCTAAATAAATTATTAATACAAATTATTATCACTTTAAATTAAGAAGTCACTTTTGGCTCACCCTGTAGATACATAGATATAAAGTATATTCGTGCTGCATTAGCATTAGCACTTAGACAATAGAAATTTGGATAACAAAAATTATAAAGAAAACTTACCCTGTAGGTTTTAGCAATGGCACCAGGAATCTTTGATATTGTTTCAATTGTTTCATTGCCTGCTTTGGTGTTCACATCGACAACAGCGATTTTACAGCCCTTTTTAGCCAAAAGAATTGCCATTTCCTTACCCAAGCCACTTCCGCCTCCGGTTATCTGTAAGATAAAAATCAAACAAGAGAAGCAAAAATATAGATAAATGTACTTTTTGTATAACTCGTAATTGTTTTTGTAAGAGAATTTAAGTTAAAGAAGAGGAATTATTGTTCTTGAAATAGTAGATCGAAATAATTGAATATTTGATATAGAAATGTAATGCTTTAGGGATATTGAATCCCCTTTCTTATATTCCCCGATGTAATTATAATGGGTGATTTTTTTGAGGTTAGGATTTTCATGCATTAGTATTTGACAGATCACGCGGGATTTCAGACATGGTGTCAAAGAGAAAGATGCTCAGTATGCTTTGACATTTCATCATGAATAGACTTACTAACGAGCAACGCTTGCAAATCATTGAATTTTATTACCAAAATCAGTGTTCGGTTCGAAATGTGTTTATCGACAAATTTTGTTCAGCGATGAGGCTCATTTCTGGTTGAATGGCTACGTAAATAAGCAAAATTGCCGCATTTGGAGTGAAGAGCAACCAGAAGCCGTTCAAGAACTGCCCATGCATCCCGAAAAATGCACTGTTTGGTGTGGTTTGTACGCTGGTGGAATCATTGGACCGTATTTTTTCAAAGATGCTGTTGGACACAACGTTACGGTGAATGGCGATCGCTATCGTTCAATGCTAACAAACTTTTTGTTGCCAAAAATGGAAGAACTGAACTTGGTTGACATGTGGTTTCAACAAGATGGCGCTACATGCCACACAGCTCGCGATTCTATGGCCATTTTGAGGGAAAACTTCGGAGAACAATTCATCTCAAGGAATGGACCGGTAAGTTGGCCACCAAGATCATGCGATTTGACGCCTTTAGACTATTTTTTGTGGGGCTACGTCAAGTCTAAAGTCTACACAAATAAGCCAGCAACTATTCCAGCTTTGGAAGACAACATTTCCGAAGAAATTCGGGCTATTCCGGCCGAAATGCTCGAAAAAGTTACCCAAAATTGGACTTTCCGAATGGAACACCTAAGACACAGCCGCGGTCAATATTTAAATGAAATTATCTTCAAAAAGTAAATGTCATGGACCAATCTAACGTTTCAAATAAAGAATCGATGAGATTTTGCAAATTTTATGCGTTTTTTTTTAAAAAAAAGTTCTCAAGCTCTTAAAAAATCACCCGATATTTTAAACTTTATTATATATTCCTGTGATGTGAATGCATTGCTACTGATAAAAGAAACCAAAGAAAAACGCTGAGTAATATTTTAAATTTTTTTAAAACACAATCTCAAGACTTTGGTTTAAGATGATTTTAAGATTAAATTAACTGTGTTCAAATTAATTTCAAAAGAGTTTGTTTACAAAAACGTCAGAAAATCGAAAGATATTTTTACATAAGCTTCAAAAGTCAACTGTTTCAAAACACATAGCGCCATCTATATGCAAAACCACTAATTCCGATAGGGCAAATTACACATTATACTCGTAATCGATAACATCAGTTGCTGCAAAATGAGTTATCCTTCAGTGAAATAAAACAGTTTTTGACGAAAAATGCACAAAATGGCTGACATGGTCTTTTGCTTATTTGTCGATAGCACTGTCTCTTTCAAAAATGACGATCAAATTGACGTTTTGTTGACTTTTCGAAAGAACCTGTGCTAAAATACAAAAATGAAAGAGAAAACGCTAACATAAGAAAGAGATGACTGAATGTCGACTCTTCCAAACAACCATTTTTGAAAGAGAATGACAGCTGTCAAACGAAACCAGAAAATTGTACACGGTTTTGATTGTAAAGACGAAGTTGTGTTATTAACTACAGAAAACGATAACAGTTACAGTTGCAGCACCATATCCTCTTCATGAAATTTGGAATTATCGATTCGCAATTCCATCTTAAATGTCTAATGTCTAAATGACTAATTGTAGAACACAAAGGTCTTAAACATCAGTGTCATCCTCTTGTATCGTTCCATTTCTAATAATAAACGGTCGAGTTATTACTTGTCAACTATGAAGAGCTGTCCAAATATCGGATTAATCATAATTTATTCTTTTATTGGAAAACCTTTTATTCTCATGTTTATAATAAGGTTAGTGTACAGCCAAATTGGGAAAGTTTCGGCAAAGTTTTAGTCAGTATATTTGGTTGTTGCGTTGTAAATAATATCTCCCCTATTAAGCTTTTGCAGCAGCACTAGATCAGTTATATCGAGTCTTGAATACCTTATATATTTCTCAATCTAAATTTATTTATGTACTTTATGTTTTAACATGAGCAAATTTTACTCTGAGAACTTTTGATCGATCTTTTTGATCAACTCGTTCTAAACGTCTTCCATATCATACGCACAATTTAAGCAATAAAATTATGAAAACTAAACGAATCGTAACACCACATTCATTAAACATTTAGATGAAACCGTAATGGCGACAAAATAAATTTAATTTTTAGAACTCATATTTTGAATTCTAATAAAAAGTAAATCAAGTTATTTGCCTTTCATTGAATAACATAAAATTGAAGTCTTAACAAATCTAGATCAAAAATAAATTGATTTATTTCATCAATGGAAAACCGCATTGATTGTTTCTATGCAATAATTTTTTTAAAGACACATTTTCATACAGCAAAAACAACAGTTTTGTGTTGCTTTAAATATCCTTAACTTTTTGACTTGATAAAATTGTTTGTCATGATTCCCGTTTTACAACTTATGTCTGTATAAATATGATGTTAGCAGTGTTTTAGAAGAAAAGCCACCCGTAGTAAAGTAAAATCATTGCAGATGAGGCAGAAATCTTGCTGCGGATAGAGATATGACATTTATTTCGAGTATAGAAATCAATTTTCAAGTTTTCTATTTTTAAAATAAAACTGACGACTCAATACTTTTTTAATCTTTTTTGTAAATCCACGTTTTTAATTTTTGTGCAGTCCTTTAAAAGTGTGTGGTGACTCCGTAACAATTGTAATTGAAGTACGACTACTTTTCAGAATGAAATTCAGAAAGTATCTTAGTAGGTATTCAAAAAAAGATAAAGATACAAAAATTCAAATCTTGCTTTATGTTCTCATTCTGGTTTTCAATGTATGTAGCTTAGCATAAATTCTCTGCGTGTGGTTGTATTTTTTTATTATTAACTTTAAGACTTAATAATTAAAGATGTTTAAATGGTACGCATTCAAGAGAACACAATCGTCTACAGGTTTTTTCTCAAAAACCCACCTCTGTCAACTAACTCCTACTCTCACCTCCCCGAAGTGAACATCTGGTACCTAGTACCGCAACTGGAGATTGGGTTCCAACCGCAGTGGAAAGTTGTGGGGGGTAACAAACGAGAGAGGGGGGAGAGGTGTATTCACGTAAGGCACCTCTCCTTTCATCCAGACGGCAGCTGAGGAATACCTGAAATGGAATCAAAGGTGGCGTCTACAGTTCTAGTTAGGTTGAACTACTTAGTGAACACCTTATAGGGCTACAACGACGTATCCGAAGCGGTTACGCCGGCTCTTGCCCTTGGAGTTAAATCAAGGACCTGGTCCTTCAGGTTAAAAGTCGTGCCTCAGTCTGACTTCCTCACCACATTAAGAAAACTCAGTTGCGAAGCACCACCAAGCCTCGGATACGGACGGATTTATTGTTGACAACCCACGCAAACGAATTAAGGACAAAGAACTTCGGATATGCACGTGGAATGTTAGGTCCCTAAATAGACCATGTGCAGCCGAAGAATTAGCGGAGACCCTAAATAAAATAAATAAATTCGGTGGCGCAACAGTCCGTTGAGAACTAGGGCCTAGTGACTTACAACTCTCAACCATTCCTGTGTGCGAGAACTGTTGTATATAGTTTAAAGCCGAATCCGAACGGCTTTGAGAAAGCACTTTTCATGACAAGAATTACTCTTGGAGAATTTGTCAATTCCTCGCACGAGGCAGTACCCGTGAAAAAACTTTAGATGGCATAGGCAGGATCGAACACAAGACATCAGGCATGACAGTCCAACGCACTAACCATCATGCCACGGGTACTACAGACTACTAGCGGAGACCCTAGACAGTTATAAAGCAGAAGAATTAGCGGAGGCCCTAGACTTCTATAAAGCAGATATCACCGCCATCCAGGCGATGCAATGGGATGGGCCGGGCAAAAAGAGGATGAAAAACTGCGATATTTATTATTGTGACTGCTACCGAGAACATTAACAACGCTTATTTGGTTGCGGCTTCGCCATTGGAGCCAGACTTAGGCAACAAGTCTTGAGCTATATATTATAGTGTAATCGCAGCCAATGCTGAGTATATGGAAGGACCACTTCTGCAGAACCGAATTCCTCTGTCAGGCAGGATAATCCATTCATTATGGACAAAGAAATCCAACAATCCCGTCTTCCCGACTTGACGAAGTAATGATTACCATATCTAAGCTGAAGTCTAACATAGCAGCTAGAGCAAATGGCTTGAATGCCAAGTTCTACAAAGCAGCTGGAGATAATTTGGTTAGGTGCATGCATGAACTTATCTGTTAGATATGGTCGGAAGAAAACATGCCCGATGAATGGAACCTTAGTATTGTGTGCCCGATTCTGAAAAAAGGAAACCCTCTAAACTGCACCACCTATCGAGGAATCAGTCTACTTAACATCGCTTACAAAATCTTTTCAGCCGTAATATGTGAACGTCTAAAGCACATCGTCAACAACCTGATATGTCTTTATCAGTGCAGTCTTAGACCAGAAAAGTTCACAGTCGATCAAATATTCGCATTATGGCAGATCGTGGAAAAAACTCAAGAACATCAAATCGACACCCACCATCTCTACATCGATTTGAACGCCGCAAATGACAGTATCTACAGGGGCGAGTTGTATAGACATGTCTAGTTTTGGCTTCCCTGCCAAACTCGTTTGTTAGTGCAGGATGACAAATTCGCGCTCCATAAAGGTGGGAAAGAACTTAACCGAGCCTTTCCATGTCAAAAAAAGGCTTTAGAAAAGGTGGTGCGCTGTCATTTCTTTAACATCGTCCTTAAAAAATAGTGCAGAACTCCCACGTTAACACTAAAGGCACTATCTTTTAAAAGTCTGTCCATTTTCTAGCATATGCTGATGACATTGACATAATCGGAAAAACTCAGCGTGTTGTCAATGGGACTTTTTCTAGTATTGATGCAGAGGCGGCAAAAATAGGTTTAGTGGTTAACGAGGGCAATACAAAGTTAATGCTGTCATCAAGAAATGACCTACAACACCGACGTCACTCTCAAAACGAAAGAAGGTGAGTGAACGAGAAGATGGGTCGACGAGCTGTACGGGCTGTACACTGTACAGCGACGTTGACTTAGCCAGAAGGATAAAACTCCAACGGCTGAGATGGCTGGGTCACGTAGAGCCATCGGTAAGCTGACTCGACTACATTGTTTAATTATACGTAAATATACATTAGCTGTAATACTTGTTCGTTATATCGCAAAAAGTTAGTGTCAACAAATATGGCGCCATCTTTTGTATGCAAAGATCTACTCCATAATCTACGGACAAACTCCTTTCCTTCAGTTCTTATTTCATTCAGCTTCAATTTACAAAATGGAAAACAAATTAAATGGAAACTATTCCTGATATTTTCTTAATATATCCTGTAGTACCCGTGGCATGATGGTTAGTGCGTTGGACTGTCATGCCAGAGGTCTTGGGTTCGATCCCTGCCTGTGCCATCTAAAGTTTTTATCATGGGTACTGCCTCGTGCGAGGAATTTACAAATTCTCCAAGAGTAATTCTTGTCATAAAAAGTGCTTTCTCAAAGCCGTTCGGATTCGGCCTTAAACTGTAGATAACCTCCATCCCTGACAACAGTACTCGCACACAGGAATGGTTGAGAGTTGTAAGTCACTAGGCCGTAGTTCTGAACGGACTGTTGCGCCACCGAATGTATTAAAAAAGGTAATTTTAGCATGTTTGTAACTGAATCGCATAATTGCCATTTTAATCAAAGGATGACAGATTTAATTTGATCCCAGAAACATATATATTTGTGTGCTGTTTTAACACTTACATATCAACTTGCTAAAATCAGCTACAATATAGCTTGGGCAATTATTTATGGTATAAATTATTAATTTTGTAAATTGAAACATTTTAAATTCGATAATTAAAAAAAAAAGAGATAATTTTTGATGTACGTTTAAATAAAAGAGCATTTATTTATAGTTATTAATATCTATTTACCCAAGGAGTACACATATTTCCATTACTATTTCATAATAATACGAACCTTAACTCTTCTATTTATAGCCGAATTAAACAAAAGGAATAACCGCCTTGATGTTGCATAAATATGCTAACATACAGAGCTTTTACGCGGTGCGGTGATTGAATAGCTTGAATTATGGTGCTGATGGATGATGAATGAAATATAATGAGTGAATAGAAACTTATAAATGAGTGTATCTCTGAATATACATACATATGGAATACTATATAGATCCCACATACATGGACTACATACCCCTTCAGGAATTTACTCATAATTAACCCTTTTGACTTGTGATTCTTAATGAATGAAGAGCACTGAATAGAGAGCAACATCAACGGGCGATATGGGCCAGCGTAAGTTGACTTTTATTTCCATTTTGTATGTTTTATTTTATTTTCCATTTAGTTAGTTAAATATGGTTTAAATTAGCTTCTTTCTTCTGTTATTTGGTATTTTTGTTTGTGATATGAACAAAATAGATGTATTCAGTTTCTGGCATTTTTTGGTATTTTTTGGTTCTCAATCTGAATTTGAAAATCTTAAATAAACATACTAGGGTGCAATTTTTGCGACCATCTTTTTTCGGTGCCATACTGCAAATTTGTTTTAAATGTTGACACAAAATTTTATATTTATTAATCTTAAAACAAACCAGTTAAATTGAAACTTTTCGGGATATATGTAAGTCCTTGAAGTTTACATATGTTTGAAAATATCGTAAAATACAACGACTAAAATCGGGTTTTAATCTGAATTTTATTTGTCTACACACCCTTTCACCTACTTTCAAACTTTCAATGTTAACTTATTCAATAAAGCCAAAATGTCCATCATGGTAAAGTACACAAACGAGCAACGTCTTACTTACTTAAGGTAGCGATACAGTCCGGGGCCGGACCTGGGCCTCAACCGACATGCGTCTCCAGCCAGCTCGGTCAGTAGCTAGCTGCTTCCAGTTTTGAACGCTAAGTTGGTTGAGGTCTTCACCCACCTGCGTGCTCCACCTGAGTCGCGGTCTTCCTCTACTGCGCAGTACCTCGGGATTGCATTCGAAGACCTTCCGGACTGGAACGTTGATGTCAATTCGCTCTACATGACCCAGCCATCTAAGCCGCTGGACTTTTATTCTTTTAACCAGGTCCGTGTCGCTGTACTGCCCGTACAGTTCGTTGTTCATCTCCTTCACTCTCCATATATGCAAACGGGCCCAAAAATCACCACAAGAATTTTTCTCTCGAAGTATCCTAAACACCATTTCATTTTTCTTTAACAGGGTCCATGCCTTAGCGCCATAAATAAGAACCAGGATGATGAGCGTCTTATAGATGGTGATTTTAGATGCTTGAGACTTTATTACTCAACTGCCTTCTAAGTCCAAAGAAGTAGCGATTTGCAAGAGTTATTCTTCGTTTGATTTCAGCGTTGGTGTCGTTGTCTGAATTTATAGCGGTACCTAGGTAGACAAAGTCCTTAACTACTTAAAAGTTAAAGCTATCCATGGTAATGTTTTGTCCAAAATGCCGTCGTTCGATGCCCTTTTTTGATGACAGCATATACTTGGTCTGGCACCCACTAACCACTTAAATCTATCATCATCATCATCAGTTCACTATCTTGTTGGTAAAGTGTTCGAAGAGCGGATTGCCTTACGAAAACATATTGCATTTGCCGATCAGGTTCTAATTAACACGCGACGAGAATACCAGTAATACCTTTGGTCATGCGTTAGGACTCGCCCTCGATGAGCGAGTATGCCGGGCCAATATTAGGTAGCAGTCGTAGAGTTTGGAGCGACTGGTTCGATGATAAATGCAAAATAGTGACTGAACGTAAGAATGTTAAATACCGAACAATGTAACAATTTCAAGAGCCCAGAAGAACGGAAAAACGTCTTTACAGACAGAAAAAGCCACCTGGGAGAAGAACTTGATCTGTGAACTTGAACAAAGCCGAGAGCGAGGTCCGCACTAACCGGAGAAGTTCTACTTTTTTTTTTTAAATGTACTTCCATGAATTGCTAAATGGTCAGCTCACGGAAGAAGTGGAGGCTCCACCACTTTTAAAAGAAATACATATTCTATTCATAGAAGAGGTTAAGAAGGCTGTAAAAAAGCTCAAACAGAACAAAACCCCGGACTAGCTTTACATCAAGCTATTCATGAAATTATAGTATACGTATGAAAACATAAAGAAATGCCAGAAGACTCTCGAAAAGGGATTTTATATCCAATACACATGCAAGAAGATGTCAGCAACGATAGAGCAGCTTTAACAAAATGTGCCCGATCGGGCCATTTGGCACTAAGTTTTTTATTTTGGGCCATGACCCGGGGCCAACATGAAATGGCCCGCATATCATATACATATTTTCTTTTTTCTAAAACAAAATTTTTCTAAAAGAAAATAAACTAATCCAAATGTGATCCTACCTAAGTTAATTTATGTATAAAACTTTTTTTTTATTATTATTGTGGGCTTAGGAACATACATAAAATAAATTTAAAAAAATGTATATCTTCTTATAACCTGCATAATTATATTATTTGTTTTTATTTTATTATTATTTTATGAACTAAATTTGTACAAGTGTGATAACTGCTGGCACAAATTGAGTCAATATTAAATTAATTTTTCTATTTCTAAATTTCTTTTATTAATAATATTAATTATTGCAAATAAATTTTATAACTAATACCGTAAACACAAAGACCTGAGATATAATAAGTTTATTTAAAAAAGATATATTGTTATTATTTGCTTAAACAAATTTTTTCTAGGGTAGTGGGCTAGTCGCCCGCACATTTTGGAAATGGCCTATAGAGGTATCACGTTGTTAAGTACCACCTATAAGATACTCTCCTATATATCCTATAAGATCGGATAGCCCCAGGCATATTAACAACCGATCAGATTTTTACCCTTAGGCAGGCAATATATGCAATATACCTCAAAGCTGATACTGTGACAAAATGAAGCCCGGTAGACTCCTCGTATGAGCGAGGAGGAACCAGCTTGAAAAGTAGGCTAAACCTTCTTTTGTTTTTATTTCGATAATGATTTTTTCTCACAAAACTCTTTAAGCTTACTTTTTATTTACACTAAAATAAAAACATTGAAGAAAAACGTTCCTCAGATTTTTTAAGTTAATTATAAAATATTTCATTGAGTTTTTTTTACCAATTTCGTTACAACAATAACTGAAAAAACATTATGCTGTTATAAGAATTCAAATGAAAATTAAAATTTATTAATACCACTTGTTTGTTTGCGTATAAACATTTCAAAATGTTTATATTCTTAAGTAAAAATAAACAAACAAAATAAATGCTTTTATTTTATTGAGATTGAAAATTTTGATATATTATAAGGTATATAAATTTAAACAATTGTTGTGTATGCACTTCAGTCGAATTTGAAATTTTCAATTAAAATAATTATTTAAAAAAATGGACTTTGTTTGTTTTTCTTACAATTTATATTTCATTGTACATTTACATCTCATGTATTGAATTGGAACTATACATACATTTTGATATATACTAATTAATATTCTAATCAGGTCATGCTCATATAATAACATCCTTCTTGATTTATTTTTGGTTCATTAATAATAATGTGCTAATTAATTAATTGAATGCGAGTCATATTGATATTGATAGCTAAGCTATGAATGATGATAGAGAAATATTTATTTCTGTTTTTATTCTGCTTTTTATTTTTTGAAATTCCGCTAAAAACATTTGATTGATGATGATATGATAAATCTGTAAATTATATTCAAGCTTTTAGTGTTAATTTTCTTAAACGCTTATTTCTATGTTTTTGTTTCATTGAACAACTATACAGACGATTAAGTTTCTTAAAAGTAAGGAGAAAAATTGGTAATCTGATATAAACGAAAAATAAAATTGTTTAAGTAACATAAATTCCGCACTAAAATGGTTCATTGAGAAATTTTTACTCTCCACAAATCAAACAAATGAAAGGGAAAGTAAAATGAACAATTAGTTTCGATTTTAAACTTAAGCAACAATTTTACGAAGCTCATTTGGCAGTTGCTCAAGAAGAAGAAAGAAACTAGCCTTGGCTCAAGAAGCAGAAGAAGCCGCAAATAGTTGCAACAGCAAAACCCTCTATAAGATAACCAAAGAGCTCGATGGTGTTAAGAGCTCAAAACAACACCTGATGAAAGATATAGACGGTTTTCTGTTGATCTTGGATGAGGACAAGTTTAGAAGTTGGAAGGAACATTTTGTATAGATTTTTAATCATGTACTCGTATTATATAGCAACGTCCAACTGGCATCTTTTGTGCAGCCCGATGCAACAAATTGGAGATTATGCACTGCACCCACCAGTATGAAAGTGATATGTACCGCGATCAAAGCACTGAAAAACAAACAAGCTTTAGGGCTAGACGGCATTTCCGCAGAATTGTTGAATCTCTGAACGCTTCCTTAAAGAGTGGAAAAACGAAATGATTTTCAAGCTCCCAAAAAAATGAGACCTGATGAAGTGCGAAAACTGGAAAGGCATTTGCGTTTCGATTACAGTCACCAAAATATTAATGAAGATTGTCTTAAAAGAGATTGTCGAAACAGTACTTAACGCCAAACAAGCAGGGTTCCGCACTGGATCCTCCTGCATTGATCACATCAGCACCTAACGGATCATAATAGAGCAGTGCGTTGAATATCGATTAACACTTTACTTCCTGTTCATGGAATTTGAGAAGGCTTTTGACAGTGCCAACAGTTAGTTTATCTGTCTTTCTTAGTGGAGGAGGGTATCCCGGATAAATTAATTTCTATTATAAAGAGACGAGGGCCACCAATTCTTTTCATATTGGTGATCAGATCAGTAATGTGCTGCTGACAGCCTTTACAGGAAACAGAAGAATAACTCTGACAATGTACCTGAAACATCTAGACTACGCAGACGACGATGTATGCTTGCTATTTCATAGAATAATAGATTTCCATCAAATCACAACAAGGAAGCAGAAATCTTGAGACCAAAAATCAACAAATGAAAAACTAAGAAGTTCAGATTTGGAAATTCCCAGTCATCCTCTTTAATAAACTGCTCACTAACCCAGTTGAAAAAGTAGATAGTTTTCAATATCTAAAATAAGGAAATCTAAGGCTGTCTGACTTAATCTGATTTTTATGTAAACAGAGTTCATAAACGTCAGGGAAAAATGGCTGCCAAACAAATTTTGTTGAACCTTTTAAAACAATATAATTAAATTATTATTTTTACCAAAAAATTAACAAAATATTTGCCATTACTTACATTCTTTACGAGTCAGTGCCGCTTCGTCCTTCTTGTTGTTGTAAAAAATATTTTAATAATTCCCGCTCTTTCTGCAGCCAAACAAATTCAGCTGCACAATCTGCCCGACGCTGACGACAGTCTGACGTTTATGAACGGTAGGTACTGCAGTTCGACTAGGTTAGTTCGATCGAAAATCTGACTTTATGAATGATAACGCAGTTCTTAGTTAGGCTGACGTTTATGAATTCACCCAAAGCTACGACTGTTCTGCTCAAACGTTGAATCAGTAATTTTATACAGAACCAGCGCAAATAAAATAACTGCAGACCTATTACCAGGAAACTGCAGACCATTGAAGAACTATATATAGGATAATGGGTCAGCAACTCATTGACACTATTACACGAAGGCGCAAGTGCCAAGACTTGGAATCGTGGTGATTGGGGAAGAGCTGGAATGAGCTCGAACACATTGCCAGTAACCGCATTTGATAGCGGGTAGAAGTAGTTTATTCACTATGTTGTGATAGGGATCACCCACGGACTTTATAGTTCTGAGGGCTTATGGGAAAATAACATTAAAAAATGATAAACTGTCAAAAAACTGAAGTAAATGACATACACGCCTAAGTTCATCCTCTGGCCCAACTGTCAATTTTAATAATGGCAATCTTTAAAAGCAAAAATATCTTTATCTTCTTTGTCATTGGTAAACTGAAAACCAGACCCCTCTTTACCACTGGGCCCAGTCCCAGAGCGCCGCAATCACCAGGGGCCCCCAAATTGCTGAAACAGCACTTAACTTCTATTGGTCAATTTTCAAGAAAAACAAATATTTCGATACAATCTTAGATGCATTAAGAATGATCAGAATTCGTACTTTCCTTGCTGAACAACAACCTTTGCTGAACAATTTAAATCACATTCCCTCCGAAATTATATTCAAATTAAAACAGAAATATGAATAACTAACTGAGTGGCAATGCAGTTTGCTTTCTGACAAAAACAAAAAAAAAACACATTTTGAATATCACTGTATCTGTATGAAAAAATAAAGATAATGGTGTTTCTATATTTGCAACGCGCATACAAGTTTGCATCAACGCAGTAACTCATACATAAGCGATTTAACTATCCGTCGGATGAACGGCACTCAATTTTTTAAGATTTCAAGGTAAAGAGGTAAAGAGTTTTTGTTTTTGGCCATTCAATGAGATAGATGAAAGATTAGACTTCACTCTATTTGTTCTATAGGTCAATAGTAAGCGTTGATAGTACACCCGATCTGTCTCATGTTGATCAACTAACATTTATTATTCGTTAAGTAAAAGATCACGAGCCTGTTAAAAGGTTTTTGGACTTTATTCCAATTAACAAACATATGTAGATCTGATTATTTAGCGGAAAACATACTGTAGGTTTTGGAGGATCATGACATTTCGATAACAGATTGCAGAGGGCCAAATTTACGACAACGCGGCAAATATGTCAGGAAGGTTTTCTGGTCTGCAGGCAAAAATAAAAGAAAAATGTAAATTTGCCACTTTTGTACCATGTGCAGGGCACTCATTAAACTTGGTAGGAGTGCATGAAGCTGGGTGTGTTTTAGAAGCAATCAAATTCTTTGACATTATTCAAAAATTGTATAACTTTTTTTCGGTATCTTCTCATCGATGGAGTGTGTTGACTGCTCATTTAGGTCCAAAAAAAGTTTTAAAAAGTCTTTCTCAAACAAGATGGTCGGCGCGAGCTGATGCACTTCAAGAAATTGAAGAAGCTTTGATGTCTATCGCGAACGATTTAGGACAGGCACGAGAGGCCAGAGAGGAAGCATTTAGTCTTTGCAAAAAAATGTCCAAGCTTGAATTTACCATACTTACAAAACTTTGGAACTCTGTATTGCAAAGAATTAATAAAACAAGTACTTTACTTCAAAAACAAAATATTACCCTGGATGTTACAATAAATTTGCTGAGTGCAATAGATGAATTTATCAGGCTCAGGGACAATTTTGATAACTTTGATTCATCAGCCAGACAAAAAAAACCGGATTCCGAATATAAGGACCTTTCTGAAAAGGATGTGGTGTAGAAGCTCACGCCAGACTTTTTTTTGACGGCTCTGGACCCTCAGTAATTCTGACTGGGAAAGAAAGATTTAAAATTGAAACCTTTCTTCCCATTGTCGACACACTAAGCGTTCATTTGAAACAGCGACTAGGTTCGTATACGAAGATTGGCCAATGTTTTGACTTTTTTTTTCGATTAAAAAATCTGAATTCAGAAGACTTAAAAGAGAACTGCAAATCTTTTACTAAATTTTACACCGAAGATGTGAACGGAGATGAACTACATTCTGAATGCCTGAATTTAAAAGGCTACTTGAAAATTAGTCGACACGAAAATGAAAAAACTGACAACATTCTAGAGCTTTATAATTTTTTAAAAACTAATAAAATTGAAGATGAATTTCCAAATGTTGAAGTTGCACTAAGAATTTTCTTAAGTATGATGGTGACCAACTGCAGTGGGGAACGTTCCTTCTCTAAGTTTAAAAGAATCAAAAACGAACTCAGAACTACAATGGTTCAAGAAAGATTGACATGTTTGTCGCTGATGTCAATCGAAAGCGACATACTCAGAGGCATCGATTTTGAAGATGTGATAATTGATTTTACTAATCTCAAATCAAGAAAAAGACCCCTTCAATAAATATTCCTTTATTTTACCTGAAAAAATATAGTCTGTGTCACTATATTGTTCTTTAAATTACATTCTCAATAACTTATTTAATTGTCTGTTATTTAAATTTTGTTTATTTTTGAATTTTATATGGCATATTTATTTTTTGTTTTTATTTTTACATTGTTTATGTGTATGTTTTAAATGCTGCAATAACTATTTATTTTTTTAATGAATTAAAAAAATTTATTTATTTAAAAAATTAAAAGAATAAATATCAATTCAAAGTTATGTGATTTTTTCTGTATGCCTTTATTACACAACATAACATTTTTATATAATCATACAGGGCACAGGGGCCCCATTTTCGAAAAGTTCCCAAGGCCCCCAAAAGGGTAAAGACGGCCCTGCTGAAAACCGTTAAGAAATTACTGTAAAATGTGGTTTACATGTCAATAATGGTGTAAATGGTTCGTGTTTCTTATCAATAATAAAAATGGCCGACACTTTGCAATCTATGCATATACCTATATAATTAACTATGATGCCAGTTAGTCGTTTCTGTCAAAATTTGTGGCTGAGTCATTGAGTTAACAAATCAACCTCTGCAACTTAGCCTTATTGAACATAATGAACGACTTCAAATATCAATCATAAATGTTTTGGCTGTGCTCTACAGTAGGTACAATTAACATTGAAATTTTGAGATCTTGTAATTCCAATTTCTGGAAACAGCCTGAGAATAAAAATTTAAAACATTTTTTTCTAGATCCACGAACATAAAAAAACAGACCGATTTGTTTTTGTATATATATTAAACTTATTGAACTTATTGATATTGAACTTTAAATCAAAAAGTATCATCTTCTTTGAACGACCTAAGTGAAAACATCTTAGCAACCAATTATCAGTCGAGAAGAAAATCTAAAAGCTGTTCCGAACATTTAAATAAATTTGCTAAAAGAATCTATCTACTGAGATTTTGAAGAACATGAATTATAAAAAAAGAAAAAATATTTAAAAATTAAGGGTTTTCAAAAAATTCACTGTTAAACTTTAAGTTTAATGTAAATTTATTTGTTTTAAATGATCAGTTTAGAAAACGTTTAGAGGTCACGTTTTGATTTGTAATGACATTTCTCTTATCTTGTTTACATTTTTATAGTGAAAACAATTTTAAAAATTCAAAAAGGAATCCAATATAACATATTGGTTCAAAATTCAATACTTCAACAAAGAAAAAACGCATCAAGAGCTAATTGAAGCTAAGGAGACAAATAATTTCGTCCAGATTATGGCTTAATTGAAACTTTTTTTCAAGGCAATGTACTCAAAATAAAATACAAACTTGCTCATACATATGTATATCCAAAGAGTCTGTTTGCAAAAAATATTTAATGTAATTTAAGATTTAAAAATGTACCTGCAATGGTCAAAATTTTAAACGTCATTTGATTTCTCAAAAAAATGTTAATTTTTCAAAATTTTGATTAGAAAATCATTAAAGCGGTTTTTTTGTAACGAATTACATTCAAATTTTTAATTTTAGTTTAAAAATATTGTTGGGATGTAGTTATTTAGAGCTTATTAATATACGTTTCATATTTGAATTTCTTAAAAAAAATATGACTCATTTTGGGAATATCGAATTTGGAAAAATAATTTTTTAATATTTTTTTTAAAATCAAAACAATGACATTTTTGATCATCAAAAATTATTAAAACAGAAATAAAAATGATTGAAATCGGTTGATTAGTTCTTGAGAAAACTTAAAAACAAAATGTCGGTACTATGATGGGGGGTTTGGGCTGTAGGGGCCAGTAAAGACATACAGACGGACGGAATTGGGGGACCCACTTTTTTCGACTTAGTAATTTTATATTTGATTTGATTAAAATCTAGAGTTCGAAATTTTTTACAAATGCAAAACTTGCCATATAGTTCCTATATGCCGCAAGTAAAAAATATAGCTGGTTTAGAAACTCAAAACTTCTTACACTTTTTGAAAAATCACGAAAAATTACAAATTATTTAATTTTGAAGCTCAGGAATGATTTTTCATGATTAACCCAAACAGTCTAGGAAGTCAAACATTTTTAGGACTGTCTCTGTGAATCATGATTCATGCCTAAAAAAAACTCCCACTAGACTTCCAAAGCATGCCATATCGATGCCAATTTTATGTATAATTCGATGAAATCTGGCTTTGGTTTTATTTTTGTGGAGGTATTCAATAAAATATATAGTATAGTATATAATAGGTCTATTAAGTTTCACAAGGCGACTTATTAGATATCAGAATCCAAAATCGAATCGTACAGAGGTATGTATGTGCGCATTTCGAGATTTATTTCTTTAAAATATTTTGTATTCTATTATCAAAGTAAATTTTGTATTTAATTATTCCACATTTGACATATGTAAAGGGTGATTTTTTAAAAGCTATACGAAAGTTTTTCAAAAAAAAAATACATAAAATTCAGAAAAATGCATGAAGTCTTTATTTGAATCGACAGTACGGTCCATATAATTTAATGTTTGAAGATTATTTCATGCAAATGTTGACCTTGACTGCGCCTCAAATGGTCCATCCGCTTAGTCCAATTTTGGCATACTCTTTCCAACATTTCGGCCGGTATCTCACGAATAAATGCTTCAATGCTGTCTTCCTATGGGTCCATTGAAGCGGGCTTGTCTGTATAGACCTGAGTTTTAGCTTAGCCCCACAAAATACCAATTGACCGGCCCCGAACGTGAAATAAAATGTTCACCGAACTCGCCTCTCAATAAGTCCATTGTTGCGCGTGCTGTATGGCATGTAGCACCGTCTTGTTGAAACCACATGTCGCATGCAAGTCAAGCTCTGGCATTTTGGGCAAAAAAAAAGTTTGGATATCATCTCACGGTAGCGCTCACCATTCACAGTTACGTTACGATTCGCATCATCTTTGAAAAAGTACGGTCCAATGATGCCACCAGCCCATAAACCGCACCAAACTGTGACTTTTTCTGGATGTATTGGGAGCTCTTGCAATGGTTCTGGCTGATATTAACTCCAAAATTGACAATTGTGCTTATTTACGTACCCATTGAGCCAAAAAATTAACTTCGTCGCTGAACACAAGAAGCGCGCGATGAACTTTCTTAAGAGAGCACGAATTTTAATAATAAAATTCAATAATTTGCAAGCGTTGTTCTTTTGCTTTTTTAGACCACCAAACTGAAGATGTTTGACACTGAAACAAAACACGAAACGTGCGTCAGCTGTTTAAACCAGTGTTGCCAAAAAGATAATAGCTAAAAAATCATCCTTTATAAGGAAATTACAATACATTTAATATCATTTAACAAAGATTAGCTACTATAGGACAATCAGCTCAGATGGAGTTACTAACTTTGGTACTTTTAGTTCATAGTAAATTCATTTATAATTAGGGACCAATTTGAATTTTCATTGAGACTAAGCACCGACAAGTTCTTGGAGTTCGTTCATTGGAGAGTTAAATCTTTTGGATCGTCGAGTCTTTGATACTCTTCCAAACGTGACTAATAATCAAAAGAAAACATTATAACCAATTATGGCTTACTCAATACAACTTTTGAGGCTTCTCAATTACCGAAATGTTGCTTTAAATTAAAACCAGAATATATACATACATATGTAAATACCAAAAATCTATATTCAATAAAGATTTAATGTTTCCAAACTCCATATTAAAAACATAACGTCATACAATTTATCCCTGAACCCCACCCGCCATAAATTAAAATAATGACGTAGTTAGCAAAATAAACTATAATTGATATACCTACAACCACACCTTCAAAAACCACCATCTGTTTATAAAATATATTAATAATTTGCAAAGACAAGCAGTCTATAAAGTCAACGTTAAAATATTCTAAATATTTATTTAAAAAAAAGGGGTTGCGGGTGGAAAATGTAAATCTTTGAGAAATGAGAAAACAGCAAAATTTACTGCACATCTTTAACTACTGCTACTACTGACCCAATTACAAACCTTCAGGTTACCTTAGTAAAAGAACATTGGAATGTGACACAATGTATGTATAGAAAAATGGTAAACAATATACATAGATACAAGGTATCTATAAATGGTAATTCAAGGTCTATGTTGACATAGAATACCCCAAAGGGAATTCATTCAATTCAACTAACTTAACCGTAGTGGGCGAAGCGGCCTATGCTTAGTCTATCTCGTTCGTATGTGGGCAGACTTGACTTGTGAATACCACACACCTTATTTAAATCGGAAAGTTATTGAAAAAACGCATTTTCCAGCGTCTTTCTTGATATAAAAACTAAACAAAACAAGCTCTACACGATAAAACACTTAACGCTTTTAGAATAAACAATGAAACACACAAATTATTGTTCGGCACACGTTTTTAAAAAGTTTTTATTTTGTATGCACTGCAAAATAAAAATGATCTTCATAAAACTTGATACCAACAAGAATGAAAGAACAAGTAAAACCGATCCACTTACCAAAACAACTTTTCCCTTAACATCCTTTTCCTTTGATCCGAATAAGTAATCCAAAAGATGTTTTAATGCAACGGCAAATAAAATAAGTGGCAACAGAAGCAGACACAGAATTATCTTTAAATTGAAGATCAATCTTTGGCGTTTCTCACTAGCTTCAGCTTCAACCATATTTTTGTTAATCTTGTTTTTGTTTTTTGAAATAATTTAGATTCTAAAGATACTCGATATCTAAAGCCCGAACGAAATATTAAAAAAGTATCTTTGGGATACTTTTATTTATTTTATAATTCACACAGGTGTTTAATTTGCGATTTGTTCATCAAAACACACGGAAACCAACTGAACTGCGGTTGCGATCATCGAAGAAAATTGCTGACTTGATCGATACGTTGATGTTGAATGTTAGATACTATTTACTTTGGAAACGAGCACTTCCAACGAAACTACGGCTGCTGGTGCTGCTGCTGCTTGTGCTTGGTTAGCTTCAAGTAAAAAAACTAGGGAGTAGCCACATCCAGTTGGTTTGGTTTCATCGACGACGACGTTTACGTTTACGACGACGACGATGAAGATGATAATGATGACGAGTAGACGAAGACGCGACGTAAGGTATGGAAGGCTTCAAAAGCAAATACAGACAAAAAAAATGCTTGAATGGAGGTAGAATTTCAAAGTGAACACAACAGATTCAAATTCCCAGCACGCAACGGAACCAGCTTGAAAAAAAAAAAAATTAAAAGGTGAGAGGGGTGAGCATCTGTGTAGGTATTGTAGCTGTAGCCTTGTATCTTTTCGAGACTCGAAGTCATTTTTTTTATTATCTTTAAATCGAAGATAAAAAAGTGTAGGTATATACATACACATAAGAACCCATGTTATGTGTTCCCATCATGATGATAACTCACTTATGTACCTATTCGAACATTATTTATCATTTTCGAGAGCTTTTGAAGTGTTTAAGCTTTAGGTATATTGTTCTCTGAGATAATTAAATTGATAGAGTTAGATTGAAAAAAATGTAGTGAAGTGATCAATTGACGAATTTTGGTTATTGACATTGAAAGCGCACTGTGTGTATAGTGTAGTTCATCATAAAAGATAAAAATGATGTTAGGTTGGCTGCAGAGTTTGAGTTTTTGATGCTCTACCTAAAAGAATTCATTTGAACTAATGTCAATTAAATGATTTCAACGGTTTTGTATATTAATTTATATTATGGGCTTGGCTAAACTCTGTGAAATGTGAAATTGCGTCAGATATCTAAAACTTTTATGAAATTTCGTTAATTAAAGCGAAGGGGTTACATTTTTTTGTTGAGGAAAAGGTTAAACAAAGAATGGAATATCTAAGGAGCTTAGTACGAGTATTAAATTGATAGAATCAAGAATTATGGGTAGAGGGAAGTGTCTAACCATGGAAAAACTAGGCCAAATTCGAGCCTACCGGGATCTCGGCAGAACCATCCATTTTTTAAGCCAGCAAAATTAGAAAAAGTTAAAATTTTGTATAGAACCTCAAGGACTCAGAGAGGTATGGTCAAAACCACAAAGTCAAGAAAGCCCAATCATTTCAGGAAAGGCGAGCGATAGTGAGAACTGCTTCGAATGCTGCACGCAAGAGCCAACGACTTAATTTTGCAACAAATCATATCAGGTGGAATCGAACTTGGTATACCGTGCGTCGTCGTCTCTTACGATGAAAAAAAATTAATGTGGATAGACCTGATGGATTGGATATAGCTGCTATTTGCATGATTTAAGAAAGGAAGCAATCTATCTTGAAAAACGGCACAGCAAAGAAGGCAATGGTATAGGGAGCAATCACCCATAACGGGACCGTGGAGCTGGATCTTCAAAGCTCTAAAATGACGGCAATCACTAACAAATCAATTCTTTCCCCAGTTTTCATAGTTCTCTCGATACGGCAACAAAGATAATTCAAGAATAATTCAACATGATGGTTGTTAGATGGTGTCACGAAAACGGCTTGGTAATGGATGCATCAAAAACAAAAATGATGCATATCAGAAGTCCGCACTTCAAGCCGACAAATCAAAGGATTTATTTACAGAATCATGACTGGCACAAAAGGAATGCATCGAATTAACAAGCAACCACAAGTACATATCTATCGAACTTTTAGGCATGATACAACCAGGGGCCTATTTCATAAATATTGACAGGTGCGACAGGTGACAGGTGACAATTTGTAAATGACAAACCTGACAATTGTATAAATTCGGTCCCATAAAAAAATTGACAACTTTGTAAAATTCCCTGACAATTTTACAAAGTTGTCAAGATTTCGGATCATAAAAAAATTGTCATGACAATGAATTGTCAGGGATTTTTTTGAAAATTGTCACAAATTCCCCGACAAATTTGTAGTGACAATTTTTTTATGAAACAGAAAAAATAGTACAAATTACAATTTTGTCAGTATATAGTTGACAATTGTGACAGGCAATTGAGTTTCGGTCGTAAGGTGACAATTTTATTTGTCACGACAAAATTGTCATACCTTGACAACGACAAAATTGTCACGACAAAATTGTCGTTGTATTTAACTGACAATTATGTCACCTGTCAATACGTTATGCAATGAAAACTTGTCACATAAGTGTGACAAATTTGTAGAATTGTCACCTGTCAATGTTTATGAAATAGGGCCCAGGGTCACTGTAATATGTACCGGACATTGGCTGATAGGAGAGCATGCAGCAAAGCTGGGCAGTGTTTCCGATTCAAAAAAAAATTTATCATGATTTTTTATCATGAGATCCTCAAAAAATCATGAGATTGCTTATTCTTCATTGGGCCCTTAATAATAAATATTAGCTTATAATTCAACACAAACATTTTAAATAAAAAAATACATATGAGATTTCATTTTATTAAGTTTTAAAATAACATTTAGTGATTTAAAAAAAAAGATTCCACATCTATGAACACACTGTTGTTGAAGTTGAATCTGTAATATATTTGCTTAGCATCTTCAACTAAAAAGGACAAACAACGGCATTGAAAGCCTTGAACAATTTGTTTGTCAATCAAAACATTTTCCAATAAAAGCGCTGCTTTTTCGCCGTTATACATATTCCCATACGAAAGTTGATTTCTGGGGTTTATATAATCTATATTTTTAATATTTGTACTGTCAATATAACTTTTTTTGATATTGCAACTCAACAGTGACTTCAAGGCTGTAGTCACTTCCTTATAAATGTCTTGAATTTTGGGCTTTTTGGATTGCACGCATTTGTTAAGTTTAGTAAAAAACGGTAGCACAAAACTAAGAAAAGATAAATACATAATAATGAACAGGTTCATTGAGCATATTTAGAATAGTTTTGCTTGACAGTAAGTTGTCACTTTTTGTTACGTACTTAAAATATGCTTTTAAGGCATCATATTGCACAAGAATTCAATTTACTACTTCTAACCTCGAAAACCACCTTGTCTGTGAATAATGTAAAATTTTATTTGGCTTTATCTCCAAAAAAGCTTGAAAAGTTTTAAATGCTGCAATTCTCTTAGGACTGTTCTGAATATAATTATAAACATCTCGACATAAGTCTTCAATACTTGAGGGCAAATTGGAACATGCATATGAGGCGCAGAGATGAAAGGAGTGACAAATACACTTCATTATAAATAAGTTTGGGACATCAGCTTGTAAATAAGTGTAAACTGATGAGTTCACTCATATCGTCACTGCAGCTCCATCGGCACCAAAACCTATTAAATTGGATTTATAATCAATTTCGTTTTTATTGAAACTAGGTACTAAAATATCATAAATTGTTTTAGCATCAGATTTATCCAGTGTAAATAGACTAGACTATAAAAGAAATCTTGAATCTTAAAATTGTTAGACATTCTAACAACAACACATAAACACGTAGAGGCTAGATGGGCCATTTTCTGAATCTTTTAAAATTATAACAAGAAAGTTGCATCTTGCATGTGCTGATTATAATGGGCGAATAGGAATGTTTCCTTATTCTTTTTTGAAGGAAAATTTGAAAAATCATGAGATTTTCCATAAATTCATGAGATCATGAGATGGGGGTGAAAAATCATGAGAATCATGATAAATCATGAGATTCGGCAACACTGAAGCTGGGTATCCCTCGCAATACTCACTGCCGTAGCTGCGAAGATCAACATGAAAGGAAAACTGTGATTCACTTTCTCTGTAAATGTCATGCCTTGGTCGGTTCTAGAATGTTAAGCTTCGGAAGGACATTCCTTAATGATCTCGGTGAACTTTCCATGATGAAAATCAAAGAAATGATTTCCTTTTCTTTTTAAATGCAACGAAATGGGTCTAGGATCGCTAATTTTGTCAAAAAAAACCGTCTTAATATTATTTTTTTTTGTATTTTTATTTAAATAGGTCTAACGAGTTTATGGTACGAAAAAGGCGCTTTCCAGGGCTAATTGAGTTGTGCAGCAAGGGCTGCTTGTGACTGCCATTTCTACCTACATATCTACCTACCTATATCTATCTATCTTCGAATTCTTACTTTTATGAATTCAGCTAATACCAACCATCTCCTAAAAGTTATAATATATGAATATACTGTAATCTTTTATTTTTAATAAATATCTCCGTTTTATGCATATTACTTGTTGTCTTCCAGCGTAAAAGACATCCGACACCGAAAGATGATACATATATAGTTGTCAAAAGTCCCCAATGTGTTGTGATGGTTTTATTTCTAAGAATTGTTTTGTGGGTGAAAGCGTCAAAATCTTCCGACAAAATCGTTGGAATATTTTACATTTTTTTTTTTTTTTTTATTTCTAATTTAACATCCATATCATCCTTATGCAATGCAAATGTTAATGACCTCTCTCTCAAAACCGCTGCATCATCATAGCCGCAACAAAAAAGTTGACACTTTCCTGCCATATGCAGATGTTAACTTAGTACGTTTTTATCCAGCAATAGTTTATGATGCATCAACATCAGAATGATAACAACATGTAATGATGGTTTCTGCCCTACACCACAACCCAACGAACGCGAACGGTACAGCTACAGCACCAGAGAATCTAATGTCATGCAAAAGCAATTCGCACATGCGCTTCAGTCAATGAACCCATTTATAATAGATTCCCGCGGGATTCTGGACCGCAGGAAAAATAAAAAAAGATCTAAATTCCATAAATATAGACAGTGGGACCGTAGCGTATATAAGACGCAAGCGCGTCACGCAAAAAAGTGGCTACGAGAAAAAACCAATTTGCATGTGCGTTGTGGATGCGTTATGCGCATATTGTGCCCATCCCATCAACGTCATCCAGCTAAACAACAGATGTTGCTAAATGCAAAGTTTGACTTGGATCTCATCTCTGCGGTCGATTGCTTCTGGGCTTCTGGTTCTGGTACCACATCCATAAATATATGTTTAAGTTCCTCTGGTGGACCATGTTGTGTAGAATGTCACCCGAAGAAGAAGAAGAAGAATACATACGAACAGCACGTTGTACACAAAAATATGTATCCAAATCCGCATCCATGCCCTGCCCCAATGACTAACATCTTGAGCGTTCTGACGTCTGTCTCTTGTGTCATTCACGCGGTGGCGATACTTTACTCCTATCTAGATGCATTATTCTTTTCTGCACTCATTCGATCCGAATGCCAGCGCAGTTCCACTTTCAGTTCCAGCGCAGTGAAAAAACTCTTGCTTCGACAAAAGATGTTATCCAGATCCTGCTCCTAATGGTGACGCGACGACGACGGTGGTGGAGTGTTGGATGCACGTTCGAATATACAAAAGTTCTGCAAATGCAAAAATGGGAATTAAAATCACGGGTGAGATATCATATTAATGAGATTACACAGAGAACACGTGTTAAGATGTTCCTCGCTGCAGTTGTTTTTGTTGTTGTTTGTATCATCAACACTATAAGGCTATTAGCAATAAGCTTAATGGATGAAAATATGCTGACGGTATAATAAATTAAATTTTGTTCTTTTTTGATTTTGCTTTCATTTCCGATTTATTTCTATAACACTTTTGCTAACGCGGATATGTTGATGGAATTCTTTTTCAATTCAAAATTGTATTCCATTGATTGCAATTCGCGCAATTATTATTATTCTTTTTCTTTGTCCCTTATTACTGGTACGTAACGTATGTATGTGGCCAAGAGAATCTTTTGTTAAGCTTTATGGACTTGAAATTGATGCCTTTTTTGTAATAGGCTTCCAGAGGAGCTCAAATACCTTCATTAAAATAGATATTGGTTAATCCGAAGTCGATCACTTCCTCGAAAATAGCAAGTTTGAATTTATTGTATTCGTGCTTTTTCATAAAGACGTGTTTTAACCGTTAAATGTTTTTAAGCTACATGAACACTTAAAACTTTAGTTTGAAACATTTTATTCATAAGTACACGATAAAAGCTGCTGTTTGATTGTGCTTTATTAATAAAAAGTACACGAGAATGTTATTATATGAACACTGGGCGTGTACGTAGTTTTATTATTATAGATTTATTGGTTCTTATTTAAAGAACATTTTTGATATCTTTTTCAATTAGATGGGAATTTTTGACTTTATTTTAACCATACAAAATCAATAATTGCGGTGCACCAATTTCGTAAAGAATCTAGACTATCTAAAATAATTGATCTCTTGATTTTATCCGGGTAATACCCGAATTAGTCAATACCCGGGTACCTGATGCATTTACGGGTACTTACCCGAAACAGAGTCGGATAGCTGGGTATCTGAAAAATTTCGGGTAACCGAAAACTGGACTAGTACACGGATTTTTGTAAGTATGGTATAAATGAATCATTAACTTGCATAAAACACAGGAAAATTAATATTTTTTATTTTCATTAAATTTTTGAATTAAATGGAATTATGTGCACAGTTTCTTTCTTGTTGATTCTCATTAAAATCTCATATATATTATTTCGTTAGTAAGTCTCCCTTTTCTGACTGTCCGGATCCGGGGAGTCAATCCGAGCTTCTCTGTTAGAATCAGCATCTGTGATCCTAACAGTGATGTAGAAATTGCGGAAGCTTTCCTTGTTCGATATACCAAGTGGGGGCCCGTTATGGCAGCACATCTAGAAATCGGTCGTGTGGTGTTGAGTTGTCTGTAATTAAATTAATAAGAGTGATGGGATGGTTTGGGATTTTCCTTAACATGTTAGTGCTGGGACGATGCCAGCAGCTTCGTCAAGTCGAGTATTGCTATAAAAGGGTTAGAATTTGGTTTCTATAGAGTGAAGTGCAATCTCGGAGAACCTTATGTTCTTGAATCCTCTTCATATAAGTGGGACTTATTGCGTACCATATAGGGAAACAGTAGGTTAGAATAGGAGGAATGAGATGCTTATAGAGCAAGATCTTTGTCCTGGTTTGAAGACCGCCTCTTTTTCTAAACCATTCTGTGAGGCTGTTCTGAGACACGTTTTGGAAGGGTCCATTGGAGGTAGTGCTCTCAGAATATAAAAATGTGTTCTTTAACTCTACGGAGAGCTATTTCAGGGCTTCTAGAGGTACTATATGTTACTGAATATTCAACAAATAGCAGTATCGTTGTTTGTGCATTATTGATCGGTTGATCGAAAATGTAGAGATTGAAGAAGTCAGGTCCGAGAACCGATCCTTGAGCAACCTCCGTTAGGACAAATTTTAAAGTGGAATCAGTGTTTCCTATCGATACGTAAAACTTAAAAAATAAATAAATTAGGTGGCGCAACAGTCCATGAAGAACCAGGGCCTAGTGACTTACAACTCTCAACCATTCCTGTGTGCGTGTAATGTTGTCAGAGATGGAACGAGATGGACCTAAAACTTACCATTTGAAAGAAAATTGTGTATAATACGGACAACCTGGTTTAATGACGTTGATTTTTCCTACGTTATCCGTTAAGGATCGGCGTTCGGGGAAATTTTATAATTGGATACGATATATTCTTAAAGGAGTGAGTGTGGGAGCTAGAGCTGAGCCACTCGAAAATAGTTGCTCCTTGATTGTTGTTTAGAGAATAGAGCCATAATTGGTGCTGAGTATTAAAGTCTTACTTACTTACTTACTAAAGTCACCGCCGATTATAAATTTGGAATGGTTTTGGCAAAATGCGTTAAAAAGATCGAGGTCATAGTTAATGTCCGTTTGGGATGCGTTAAATTTGTTGTAAAGCGACACCATGAGAATGTTCTCATTGTTGTCCAAAGTAAGGATTACACAAGTCACCTCGAAGGTGGTTAAACCGGAAAAAGTTACCTTACCACAATGAAAAGATGAGTTAACTAAAATAGCAGTGTCAGTTTTAGTAGAAGTATCTTTATCCATTTGGAATAGAAGTATTTTTCGAAAAATAGCCGATGCCTTAAAGCTTATCTAGTCTCGGAGAGCATAATATCGTCGTAGTTTTATAATTATTGTTGTTGTTTATTCATAAGCTCAAAGTTAATTTTATACAATTTAAAGAAAAAAACTAGAACATTAATAAAATATTAATCTGCGACCACAGAAAGGACTCTGCTTAAATATTTTGTTAATTTGTATACAATTATATTTTGAAATATGCTGACTGTGATTAACATTTAAGGTTTAATTTTGAATGATAATAAGTAGCGGATGATGTGAGGAGTATCATGCGTCCTTGATTTGGTGTTATTATGATTAATATTTTAGGCATTAAGCTATTCTTATGATGAGAATCAACAAGAAAGAATATAAGTAAATTGGGTTATTATTCTGCAAACATTAAAGTATTAATTATCCGGTGTTTAATGAAAGTTAATGATAATTGAAGCCGAACGACCATCAAGTGCATCGCACTTTCAGTGAATGTGCCCAAAACGAGATGGCTACTGCTCTCAATTTTCACAAGAAAAGTTTATTGAATAGAAACGTTAACAAACAAAATTGTCGTATTAAGAGTGATCATAATACACAAGTCTTTGTTGAGACGATGCGCGTTACACTTGCCCGAAATTGCGTTTTATTACTTTATATTTATATATTTTATCTATATATCGATATCTCTGACTGTTATTGAGATATGCAACGACGAAAAATGGTATCCCGAACGTACGAAGTAACGAACATACATAGATTCTAAGGACCTTAAAACGTCGAGATATGTCAAAATTTATAATACGGCAAATCGCACCGATTACAATTACTTCCTTTAAGAAGTTAATAAAAACTTTAAAAAAAAAACTACTAAAATTGGTAAAAATTGCTTTTCGACTTAAAATCTCGGGAACAAAAACATTTATTGAAATCAAATTTATAACTTAACTTATAAACGTAACTTATATATTTATATATGCAAAATATTGTTCGCTTACTTTTACAAAAAAACGATAAGAAATGGTTTTCGACTTAAGTATTAGGAGTGCAAAGAAAGATATTGACTTAAAATATTGTAGACAGATCACAGCTTGTTTTTTCTTCTTGTCTAAAACCCACCCTTTACTTAAGCAAGCCTGCACATGTTCTCTAGAACTGGTGTGATCATAAATGCAACAAAGCAGACAAATTATTTTTCTAATTTAGAATCTCGACGTTTATGAAAACACAAAAACTGAACTTGAATTTGGAAACAGTACTCGATTTATCGAAATGACTGTATATGTAAGTTATGTGTTTCTTTTGAAGAATTTTATTTCACTTTTCTCTACTTTAAATTTCACCCGGAAGGTGGTTGGCCTTTGATAAATGTTCTTTAATTATCTTTCAATTAGTCCAGACTGTTTTACAATATAATATATATAATATAATAGTTATTGGTTGTCTTCTAAAGTCTACATTAAGTGCGCGCCTAAATTGATACCTAAATAGGTTGACGTCATAGGACAAAAAGTATCAATTGTTGTTGCTGCTTCGCAGCCTAATTTTTGGCCAATAAATACCTATGGTACATTCTTAACATTATTTGTGTCTACTTTAAGGAAGTTAAAAACAACATACCTTTTTGAGTAGTACCAAGTAATTTATCTATAAATAAGATCAACTATACTTTAATAAAAATATGCAAATTAAAAATGCACGTGCAGCAACTAATTGCATAATATTTAGTTTTTGCGTTTATAGATTTTAACGATCAAAATGTGATTTGATTGATTGATTTGATTGATTTGTATTCAAATCAAATCAACTTCTTCGCCTAAGCCCGGCACCATCAATATAATAAAATTGTTTTATTTTATTATATCCCGATGATTTAAAAAAAGGAGTTCTAAAAGAATATAAATGGTTGCTGCAGGTTTTGTGTTACGCATGGCAAATGCTTAATTATAATTTTTAACTCTTGTTTTGGCGTTTCAATCAACTACTAAATATGGTATTGGGATATCAACGTTATTCTAATACGAAGGTTCATAATAAATGTATGAAAGAAGAAAGAAATATACATAATTAAGGTACCTATATGAACTCGTACCTTAAATAATATTGATAAGGAACGAAGCCAGCTGTTCGTTCAAGTCGAAAAAATAAACTCTCTTTGAATGAAACTTCCGCCAAAAATATTGGAAGCTACTTCCTGGTAAAAGAGTTGGTGTTTATACCGTATACCTATCCTATGTATATATGTATGCAAGTTCATATTTTATCAATTCATAAATAATAAATAATTCATTTATCGAGTAAAAGAGCAAAATTATGGATACACCAGTTCGTACATATCTTATCTACTTATATGACATATTTACGGCTATACGTTGAATTCGGTTTAAAGACAAATATTTAACCTACCGCACCGCACCGCATCGTTAGGTTAGAGTGGGTGGTGTTGTTTTTAGCTGAAGACGACATGTATCACATGGGATCTAACATCTAAAAGAAGAAGAGTTAAAGAGCGTGCTCCACTCTTATGTATTATAAAATGATAATGTTATAAAATGATAATAAATAACCATGTAATTTTAGGGTTAAAGTATATTCGACTTATTTTTCGTGTACTTTAAGATTCAGATGCTATATGTACATGTACATATATATTTTTTTATCTTTTATAATCCTCGAACTCATAGGTAAGGCTAATGTATGTAAGAGCTTTTACATATAACTTATACACAAATATGTATATACTAACTGTTACCCGCGGCTTTGCCCGCATGGAAATAACAAATCAAAATATCACATAGAGACAGAGGCATCATTGAAATCAATCCAAAAACAAAATTTGAATGAATATTTAACTTTGTTTCCCTTTAATTAGAAATGAAAATTATATACTGATCGATAAGAAATCACACAACGAATTTTTCTTGAGAAACGAATCGTTCCACTAATTTCAGTTCCAATTTTACACAATTCCAATGACGGATTTCCCCGTGGTGAACATCGGGTGCCTAGTACCTCAACTGAAGATTGGGTTCCAACCCCAGTGGAAAGTTGTTGGGGGAGAGGTGTTTCCACTAAGGAACCTCTCCCGAATTCCCGAGATGGAATCAACTGTGGCGTCTCCGTCCTTGGAGTTATACTAAGGGTCTGGCCCTCCAGGTTGGGGGTTGTGCCATCGGGGTGACTTCCTTACCACGTAAAAATATCCTAGTTGCGAAGCACCAACAAGCCTCGGATACGGACGGATTTACTGTTGACAACCCACGCAAACGAATTAAGGACAACGAACTTCGGATATGCACGTGGAATGTTAGTTCCCTTAACACACCACGTGCAGCCGAAGAATTAGCGGAGGCCCTAGACAAGAGACAACTATAAAGCAGACATCACCGCCATCAAGGAAATACGATGGGATGGGTCGGGCAAAAAGAGGATGAAAAACTGCGATATTTACTATGGATGACTGCTACCGATAAAACCAACAGCGCTTATTTGGATGCGGCTTTGTCATTGGAGCCAGACTTAGGCAACAAGTCTTGAGCTATAGGTGCATCAAGGAGCGCCTCATGACCATCCCCATCAAGGCTAAATCCGGCAACATTAGCCTGATATGCGCGCCGCCCCCACAGACGAAAAGGATGACAACACCAAAGATATGTTCTTCGAGCTCTTAGAAAAAAACATATGAGCAGTGTCCTAGCTACGATATTAAAATTTTCCTGCTCGATTTTAATGCAAAACTAGAAAGGGAAGACATCTTTAGTGGAATAATTGGGAAGAACAGCCTGCACGACAACACTTCCGACAACGGATTCAGGCTCATACATTTTGCTGCGGGGTGAAACCTTATGGTAGCCAGTACGCGTTTTCCACACCTCAACATCAACAAAGGAACTTGGAGTTCTCCAGATCAATCTACCATCAACCATACTGACTTTATTGCGATCGACACTAGACACGCTTCCAGCATAATGGATGTCCGAACGTTCCGAGGAGCTAACATCGACGACTCGGACCACTACCTCGTTGTAGACAACGTAGCACTTCGAGTTTTGAGACCCAATCAAATCAGGGAGATGCTGAGAGAAGATACAACGTCGAACGGCTACAATCGCTAGAGATCGCCAAATCCTCCGACCGATTCACAAGTAACCTCTTTGGAAGTTCTCTGCCGCCAACACAATGTATCAAAAACCAGTGGCAACATTTAAAAGATGAGACCCCTGGTTTGATGAGGAATGTCGCAAAGACGAAAGTGGAAACGTCATAGTGTTACCGCAGTCAATGTTGAGAATATGGAAGGACCACTTCTGCAGACTGTATAGCGACCACGACGAGCCGAATTCCGCCATCAGGCAGGATGATTCATTCAAATAATATAGACGACGAAAGCCAACAATCCTTCCCTCCCGACTTAGACGAAGTAAAGATTCCCTATCTAAGCTGAAGTCAAACAAAGCTGCTGGTGCAGATGGTTTGAATGCCAAGCTCTTCAAAGCAGCTGGAGATAATTTGGTTAGGAGCATGAACCAAATTATCTGTAAGAAATGCATGCCCGATGAATGGAACATCAATGATCAATCAGCCCAATTCTAAATGACAATTCCCGGGAAAATATTTCCCTTTTTCCTTCTCTCTCATTCTAAATAAAAAATTCCCGGGGATTTTGTTCCCTTTTCAATTTCCCTTATTCGAAAATGGGAAAAAATACTCCGAAAAAAAGTAGCTATTCTAAATGTCAAAAAAAGGGAAAATACGAATTCTTTTGGCGCGAGTTTGTTCCCGACACTTGAGCTGGAGAGTTACGAAAATAAAATGTAAGTTTTTCTTTTTTTGCAATAATAATTGATAACATTTCAAATATGTTAAGATCAAACACAACAAACAAGGGTCAGCTTCAAATGCTTTTGAATTTGATGGAGGCTCAACGCGATATTGCGTGTGGCTTCCACAACAAAACAAAGGAGGAAGTGGCATTGTTTTGGCAAATAGTGGAAAATGAGCTGAATTCATGTGGACCACCAAGAAAAACACTAACGGAATGGAAAAAAGTAAACATTTAAACAAAAATTCAGTAGATTTATTTTTATTAACATAATATATATGTATTTACATGTACATATATAATCATAGGTTTGGAGTGATCAGAAAAAATATGTTCGATCAAAGGCGGCTGCAAACCTGAAAGCAAGGAATGGGACTGGTGGTGGACCAAATAAGGAGCAACCTTTTGCGGACTACGAACAGGCCATCTATGTTTTGATTGGAATGAAAGAGTCCGTAGAAGGTGTTCCTGCAACAACGTTTGGGCTGGATGCAAGGAAAAGGAAATCGAATAAAAAAAATTTAGAGCCAGCAAAAAAAAAGTGACCATTTCATCTCCATCCCCAACGGAATTGCTTGCTGAAGAATACCCCCTATCTTTGGAAATCGAATCGAACCAGCGCAACTCTTCCTTTTTCTGTGGCCGTTTGGCATACTTTTATCCATTCTGGACATAGTTGCTCCTCCAAAACGTTTAAGACTTCGGCAAGCACTGCTAAAACTAGGTTGGGCCAGTCCAACATTGTAGTCTTTTCCCACCCCCGTTTGGTATCCTTCTTCAGCGAAGAAACGCAAACAAGCACTCAATTTTGTTATTGGTGGAATCGCAAAACTTTTTTAGCTGGATCACAGGACCTAGAGAGAATATCCAGCAAATACTTGAAGACAACCTTGTTAACTCTATAATACTTTTGAAACCTAAGAATCAAGTTGTTTAATGAAACTAGAAAAACAAATTTAGAATAAATCTTTGTGAATTTACAAGTACTTACAACCATTGAGCCAACTCCAGAGGGTTAGAACTGTCCCTCAAGGATCTTCTAACAACCCTTGGGCTTTGATGTTCTTCTGACTCCTCTTCAAACAAGATTCTTGCTGCAATACTGAACATTTTTTAATTTAATTTACTTATAGCATACAAAATCATCTCCGCCGTAATATGTGAGAGTCTAAGACCCATCGTGTACGCAAAGAAAGTGAGTGGAGGAGAAGATGAACCGAAGATCTGTACGGGCTGTACAGCGACGTAGACTTAGCCAGAAGGATAAAAGTGCAACGACTGAGATGGTTGAGTCACGTAGAGCGCATGGAATCCAATGCTCCGGCCCGGAATGTCTTCGAATTCACACCCACAAGTGGAAAGTGACCTCACCCAACTGATATCTAGCTAAGGACCGCGCTAGGTGGAGATGTTTGTTGGGTGAGGCCAGAGCCGGATTTAGGGCGGGGCAACCGGGGCGGGTGCCCCGGGCCTCACGCACGTTAACTCATCTAAAATAGCAATCAACGGTGAAATTTGAATTGAAGCATTCGGTCGATATACAGAACCCAATAATATTTTATTGAATTTACAAGTTATTTTTATAAAAACATATTGCATTACACTACAATTAGGGGCCTTCTTTACAAGTTGACAATCGAAACTTTCACGAACATAGATAGCTACACCTCCACCAACACGATTGATTCTGTCAGATCTAAAAAGTTTATAACCACTTAAATTATAAATTCTGTCATCAACATCACTTAAAAACCAAGATTCCGAAACACATATCACATCAACTTTAGAACTAGCAAACAAGTATCTAAATTCATCCAATTTTTATTTAAAAATTTATGCTAAGTTGTAACAAAAAACGAGTTCGGTAGTTGTTTTATAGTATTAATATTCAACTTAAGGGACTTGGAACGGAAAATCAACCACATTAAACTCAACTTAAAACTCCCACTCAGTCACGCACGTCCGCTTAGTAACACATCACTTGTATGTCTATTCTTTTCATTTTCCATGTGTACTCCACGACTATGTTCCTATTGGTAAAGGGCTTTTTCAGACGCATGTTTTCTTAATTTTATAACGGAATCATGAGTGATCGTCACAAATCTTCTCGAGTTTTTGCTAGTGGGTCTCAGAAGAGGAAATTGCAAGCAGAACGTATAAAGAAATAAGAAGAAACTTTAGCCAAAACACCCAAATTGACCAGCCAAGTAAAGAAGAAATCCCTCAGGATCCTAACACAACAGCAGGAGATTCAACAGTAGATTTCGTAGATGGAGTTGCCGTCGATAGTATTCAAAGTCATCCTGATGTTGAGGTTTCATCCGGCAACACCACACAATTTTCTATAAACGAATATCAGACCCAAGAGGAAGCATCGGAAGCAAAAGTTTGTGGTCTCGAAAATGACATCGGTCTATGGCCTGTTAGTATAACAAAGGAAATTATCGAATATTGGGCGAAAGAAGGTTCCACAGAACTTCAAAATTGCGACCAAGTATCTCTGTAAAAATCAGTTCATCAAGATCAGCCGCGAGATAATTCCAACTTAGTTCGGAAATGTACGAAGAACATGTTTACACGCCGCAATAAAAATCAAGAGACCGTCAATCGATTCTGGCTTTGCTTTTCTCCAACTACGGGGAAAATATATTGTTATGCGTGCAAATTGGTTTCAGTGACTGGAAGCATGCATCCGATCGTCTCTATGAACATGAGATTTCGAAAACTTATTTGGAATCAGTAATGAGTTTAGTGCAACGGGGAAAAGTCACAGGACGCATCGATCAAGAGCTAGAGATGCAAGAGGCTCAACAAATCGAGTATTGGCGAAAAATCCTGAGAATTATCGTAAGTACCATTAAATTCATTGCTGAACGCGGATTAGCCTTTCGAGGTGACAATGAAATTGTTGGCTCACCAAGAAATGGAAATTTCCTGGGCATTTTGGAATTGATAGCCGAGTATGAACCAATCCTGGCAACCCATTTGAAAGAGCATGCAAACAAAGGGAGTGGTCATGTCAGTTACCTTTCGTCCACGATTTGCGAAGAACTGATCGGTTCTATGGGTGATAAGGTACTAACTGAAATAGTATCCAGAATTAAAAAATCGAAATATTATTCCGTATCAGTGGACTCTACTCCCTACGAAGCTCACATCGATCAACTAACTATAGTTGTTCGATATATGGAAGGATCGACGCCAAAAGAAAGGTTTCTCACCTTTTTACCAAACTGCGGTCATACTGGCGAAGCCACAGCAAACGCTCTGCTCAAATTTTTAGGTGACCATCAAATAGACATCATGGATTGCCGTGGCCAATCATATGACAATGCTGCAAACATGAGTGGCAAATACAAGGGGATGCAGGCTCTTATTTTGGAGAAAAATCATTTATCGGCGTTCGTACCTTCTTGTGGTCATTCTCTGAATTTAGTGGGAAAGGCAGCTGCTAACTCTTGTCCATCGGCTGTTCAATTCTTTGATTTCGTGCAGAATTTGTACACGTTTTTCACAGCCAGTACAGAGCGGCACCGAATTCTGATTGAGAAATTATCGGAGGAGAAAAGCGGCCAGTTTTTAGTCTTGAAAAAGCTCAGCGACACTCGTTGGTCTTGTCGAGCTGAAGCTACGAAAGCCTTAGCCAACGGCTATTCGGAAATCGAAGAAGCTCTAACCAGCATATCTTCCAATAAAGAGCAAAAAGACATCGTGAGGAATAAAGCAACGCACCTTCTACAGATGATGATTGGTCTCGAAACCGCTTTGTTTGCAACATTTTGGAACGATATCTTGGAGCGATTCAACGCTACAAACAAGATGTTGCAAGACCCGAAAATGATTCTTGAATCGGCAATGCGTGCACTAGAATCATTGAAATCATTCGTGGAATCCAAACGAAATGATTTTGATAAATACGAGGAAGCAGCCAAAACAAAATATCCCATACTGATGAATGTATACAATCACGCACCCGCACCAGAACGAGAAATGTGAGGTTGAATCCGCTAGATTACGGGAAAGCATAAGACGCAAAACTGTCACCCAGGGAAAAAGTATTCGTCTTCGTCCCAGTGATTGACCAGCTATTCGTTTCTCTTTGCTGAAAGATTGCATGCCTATGAAGCTGTACGTTCGAGATTTGGATTCCTGAATCGCATCGAGAAGATGGATGCTGAAAATTTGCACGCTGCAGAGGCATTGGTGAAAGTGTATCCTGATGATTTAGAGCCTAGTCTTGGTAATGAGTTGGTTCATTTTTTGTCTTTGATTGACTCATACAAAAAGGAAAAGGACTATGGAACAGGTCAATCGCCGGAACTATTTTACTACCAAATTCTCGAAAATCAAAATTTCAGAGCTACATTTCCAAACCTCGAAATTGCATTGAGAATATATTTGGTTTTGATGGTGACAAATTGCACTGGAGAGCGCTCATTTTCAAAAATGAAAATTATAAAAAATAGGCTTCGAACCACGATGGGACAAAACCGTCTATCGAAGCTTTCTCTCCTAAGCATTGAAAGCGATTTACTCAGAGAACTGGATTTCAACGAAATCATCAACGATTTTTCGACGAAAAAAGCTCGAAAGGTTCCGTTTGTTAACCCTAAAATTTAATTTAAGGTAATTCTTTTTTTTTTGTTCATATTTATATGTATTTGCTCAATACTAAATGAATGTATGTACTTGGTTTCACAATAAATTATTTATTGAAAAAAAATGGTTTACTTTATTTTGAAAATAATTTGGGCGAGAGGGCCTCCGCTCCTTTATTGCCCGAGGCCTCTGGACTTCTAAATCCGGCCCTGGGTGAGGCCCTAGTTCACACAGGACTGTAGCGTCATCTTAAATAAGTAATTTAATGATGTAAATTTACTGATTGCGCAGTATAACATTTAAGATACCTGGTGTTTCAATTTTTGCGGAAGGATTTTACTGTTATAACCGGCCCGTAAAACTGAAAGATGGGAATACAAAGATAATGGAGAGTGCGTGAAGTTAGTCCCCCTTTTTTCGATTTTCCAATTTTGGAAAGTTGTTCCCGGTTTGTTCCGCATTGTTCCAAAATAGGGGTTTTAGACCCCAAAAACTGTTTTTGACCTAGCCCTCCGTTTTTTGAAAATCGATTTTTTGAAAATTGTTCCAGGTTGCTCTGAATATTGTTCCAAATTTTTGGACCTCTATGACAAAAATTTTAAAAGATATGGGCAAAATTTGAAAAAATTCTAGCCCCCCTTTTTTCGAAATTCCAACTTTTTATATTTTTTTTTTAGATTCTAAAGTGTTCTAACCATTGTTCCAAAAACTAAGAGTCGTGAAATGTATATTTTAAAAGATATTGCCCCGACTTTTTTTCAAAAATGCCAAATACGTCTCCCCATTTTTTTTTTTGTAAATCCTACAGCAACCAAAACTTGGCTTATAACCTATTACTTACGCCGATGATCGATCTTTCAAAAAAATCTCGATGTCTTTTAATTTTGTAAATATTATTTTAGCTCCCCTTTTTCAAAAATCACAAATTCAAAAAATGTTCCAAGTCAATCCATACTTCCCACAGTTCGTGTCCAAATTTCGTCCAAAACCATAAAAAAATTAAAATTTTAAGCCAAAGCTGTATTCTTTCAGACCAAAAGGTCTTTAACGTTCCGACTCTATGAAATTAATAATGATTATGCCTACATTCAAAAAAACATCCCCAACCCCCCTCTACAAAAACCCACATTTAAAAAATATTTTTATATGCATAATCACTCAGATCAAATTGTTCCAAAGTTTCATTCAAATATGTTCAAAAACAAAGATATTAAGTCCAAATAAAACTTAACAGTGTACCATTCTGTTATCATATTCATAATTCCAAAACTTGTTCCCAATTGCTCCGGGGCTCTTCTAAATTTTTCCAGATTTGTTTCTTAAAATTGATTTTTAGTATGAAAAATTTACAAAAAATGCTGTTTATTATTGATTTTGTTAAAAATGGGCTCTTTTGGTCTTTTTGGCTTGTGAATGCAAATAAAAAACTATTCCATTCTTTCTCCCAACGTTTCGTAAGAATTCCTTACTTCCTCAGGGGATATTTTTCTTTATTCCATTTTTCATTTGATCTCTACACCTGACGGCACTGACACAAATTAAAAATACAAGTTA
Organism: Eupeodes latifasciatus; assembly: GCA_920104205.1. NCBI lineage: Eukaryota > Metazoa > Arthropoda > Insecta > Diptera > Syrphidae > Eupeodes > Eupeodes latifasciatus. The sequence goes on along the minus strand of OV049924.1, from coordinate 303,181,501 downwards.
ACTCATCATACTTTTTATTAAAACGTCACACTCCAAAATAATTAAAACCGAAAAACATTAAACCCGAAACCACTTATCCCAAATCTAATAAAATCGATAGTGTCAACAAACGACACAAACAAGTCACGTCCCCATCATTATATCATCATGTCCAGCGACAAGATGAAAACAATGACATTCTTTGTCACCCCCATCACACACTACACAACAAGAAGAACAAATAGCTGCAACAGTGGCTATATAAAGACCTAGACCGAAGTTATCCCGCCCTTCAGTTCCAGCATAACCAGCGATCATGCTGATCATTTTAATTTTGTTTTAAGATTTTGTATTAAGAATTGTATCATTATTTTAAATAAAGTTTTTTTTAAATAAGCAAACGAGCTTATATTTAATTGGGGGCTCAACCGGGATCCCTTTAGCAAACAATTTAAGATTTGAAAACATAAAGTAAAATCAGTGCTAAGTGTGTGGTTCCAGCCAAATCAAAAAAGCCAACTATTCTACGAAGATAGAAGAAAGTGCGACATACCGAGTAGAAGCAGCAGCATCAGACACCAGTCCGAGACCAGCAAAACTTCGAAAAGAGAAATTTCTTAAGTATATATTTATTTTATACTTTATATTTATATATATATATTTATATTTATATTTATTATTAAATATTTTTTTAAAAACAAATTCATATTATTATAAAGTGCGTGTAACGTGATCTGGTGCAACAGATAATATTGCGATTCCTTTTTTTCCCTACATAAGAAAAAATTATAAAAAAAAGCAAAATGAATCAAGACGCTGTGAATGGTCTTATTTCCCAAGCTATAAGCTCGAACAATGCTAAATTTGAACAAGCTATACAAGACCAACACAACATATATACCTCTGAAATTGAAAGATTGCAGAAATTAATATACGACAAAGGCCTAGCCTCGAACGTTATAGAATACCAGACACAGACCATTAATTCAAGCATTGCTTGTGATGAGACCCTAGACATAATTAAGTCATTACGTGATTTCGACGGCACTCAAACCTCCTACGTAAGTTGGAGAGAAGCTGCCGTCAATTCCATTAGACTGTATAAAATAGGAAGCAAAAGGTACTTTGCTGCCTTGACAATTTTTAGGAACAAGATAACAAAGGCAGCCAATGATGTGCTCACAAATCATGGTACTGTCCTTAATTTCGAGGCAATATTGGCCAGACTAGACTTCGCATATGCTGACAAACGACCTATGCACATAATCGAACAAGAACTAAGTGTTCTAAGACAGGGTTCTACTAGTATAATAGATTTCTACAACGCAATCAACTGCAAGTTGACCCTGCTGACCAATAAGACTATTATGACCCATGGGTCAAATTCACCAATAACGAATGAACTCAATGCTATGAACAGATGCAATGCTTTGAGAATATTCATAACCGGCCTGAACGGCCAACTACCTCAAATATTGTTCTCCCTCAATCCACCAGACTTGCCCAACGCACTCGCTAAGGCGCAAGAACTTGAAAGCAATAATGTTCGAACAAATTTTGCACTTCAATTTGCCAACCACAAAGGTGAAAACAGAAACCATCATAATCACAATACACTGAGATTGTCGAGACAACCAAATGGTAATACCAACAATCCTTCCAGACATAATGATTACAGGCAATTACCACAACTTTTTGAACCTATGGTTCTTGGTAGTTCTGTAAATCGACCCATCAATAGAGATGATGTAAACCGATACAAACAATCTCATAATAATCATTCACAAAACCCATTTAGACAGGGAAATAATAATAATTATAACAACAACGCAAATACGCCGCGTTCGCAAAAACCAAATTTCAATACATACAATAACAATACAAGACCTGTATTTAAAAGGGAAAGGGAAAGTGCACAACTTTCTATCCAACAACCCCCAGTAAAGACTGAGAGGGTAAATAACCTCAATGAGAATGAGGATTTTTTAGACCAAGAGTGGGATTACCCCACTTACGAAGAGTAATAAACAACAAAAAAATTAAAATATTAATAGATACCGGTGCCAGTAGCAACTACTGCCAACCAGGTACATTGAGTGATCCAATCACTCTACCAATTTTTAAACGCGCCCGAACGGTGAACGGGGAAATTATAATTAAAAAGTGCTACGAAGCACTCATATTCGACACTAAGACAAGATTTTATGTTTTAGAAAATCTTGAATATGGAGCTCTAATAGGAGCTAACCTATTAAGCAAAGTTAATGCTAAGATTGATTTTAATGACAATACATTAAAATACAACAATAAAGTCGAAAAAATTTATTTTGATGACAAAGAAGTTATCAACAACATTCAAGAGGATAAAACAGATCAATTAAGAGTTGCAATGATGGAGAAAATTAAAAGTATCCATAATGACATTGATTTAACTCTTCCCTTCAGAACAGATGTCATGGCGGAAATCCGTATTGCCAATGACAAACCTATCTGGAGTAAACAATACCCTTATCCCTTATCTGCAAATAACTTCGTGAACAGTGAAGTTCACAAAATGTTGGAAGAAGGAATTATCAGACCTTCCAAATCTCCTTTCAATAGCCCTGTCTGGGTTGTGCCAAAAAAAGGTACAAACGAGGACGGCACACCAAAAAGTCGATTAGTCATCGATTACAAAAAGCTTAATGAAAGCACGATTTCTGACAAGTACCCTATACCGGATACTAATGTCATACTATCGAACTTAGGAAAAGCCAAATACTTTTCCACCCTTGACTTGGAATCAGGATTCCATCAAATAAAAATGAAACCGGAAGACATTGAAAAAACCAGTTTTTCCGTTAATAACGGAAAATATGAATACACTCGATTGCCCTTTGGATTGAAGAATGCGCCTTCAATATTCCAACGTGCAATGGATGATATTCTTAGGCCTTTCATAGGAAAAATATGTCACGTTTACATAGATGACATAATTATCTATTCGCATTCAATCGAAGAACACACGAGGCATCTTGAAACAATAATTCAAGTGTTGAAAGAAGCTAATATGAAGATTTCGATAGAAAAATCTACTCTCTATGAAGAGAAAGTAGACTTCTTAGGTTATGTCGTCGGACACAACGTAATAAAAACTAATCCCGATAAAACGATGACTATAAAGGAATACCCCGAACCTAAAACCTTAAGGCAGTTAAGATCATTCCTAGGAATGATAGGATACTACCGAAAGTTTATTCAAAATTACGCAAAAATTGCAAAACCACTTACAAAATACCTTCAGAGCGAAGACGGACAAGTATCAACTCACATGGCAAAAAAGACAGCCATCGAACTAGACCAAGAAGCAAAAATAGCTTTTCAAACATTAAAAGATCACCTACTCACAGAAGTCGAACTTACACAACCAGACTTCTCAAAAAAATTCGTACTAACCACTGACGCATCGGATGACGCAGTAGGTGCAGTTCTGTCACAAGACAATAAGCCTATAACATTCATATCCAAAACTCTAAGCAAATCAGAACGCAGCTATGCCGCAAATGAAAAAGAACTCTTTGCAATCGTTTACGCTTTGAAGAATTTGAGGAATTATTTATATGGTGTCACAAATTTAGAGATCCACACGGATCACCAACCTCTCACATTTGCAGTTTCACCAAGAAATCCAAACGCAAAGATGAAGAGATGGCATGCTCTTATAGAAGAACATACACCTAAAATGATCTATAAACCAGGTCATACTAACGTAGTCGGTGACGCATTGTCAAGACAAAATTTAAATCAGATATCTGATACAAATACAGTACACTCAGCTGAAAGTAGCGAAGAAAATGACATAGACTTCATAGACAGACCAGTGAACCAATATAGCCAACAAGTTATAATAAATAAAGGCATCAGTACGATACACGATCAACTAACTCCATTTCCTAATAGGAAACGACATTTGATAACGTACGAAGACCCTAAGGACTTAATCCCTATATTTAAGGAATACTTACAAGACGGAATAATAGCGCTATACACCACGTCTGAAGTTATTTACGAAATAAAAGGTATCTTAAAAGAACATTTTAAAAACAAGTTCATCAGAACAAAGTACTTTGCCGACGATATTACAAATAAAGATGACCAAGCAGATATCATAAAACAAACTCATAACCGAGCACATAGAAATGCCCGAGAGAATGTTCAGCAGATTCTGGAACAATATTATTGGCCTAAAATGCAAGATGAATTCTTGCAATACATTAAACATTGCGAAATATGTAACATTAACAAATATAACAGACATCCTACCCTGCAGCCCATTGGTGAGGCACCAATTCCGAAAAAAGAAGGAGAATCAATTCACATTGATGTAATGTTCGCTGAAAAGCACAAATTTCTTACATGCATAGACGCATACTCTAAATTCCTTGTTATAAAACACATTGACAATAGACAAGAAATGTCAAACAAAGTTTTGGAACTACTGCAAATATTTCCAGCTTGCAAACATATAACATGTGACCAGGATCTAGCATTTACATCCGCAGTCTTCACGACTCTTATGAAAAGATCTAATATAACATTATATTATGTAACGACAAACCATAGTACGTCCAACGGACAAGTCGAACGAGTACATAGTACATTACAAGAAATAGCAAGGTGCATGAAAACACAACACTCATTATTAGAACCTGTAGAAATATTCATACGGGCGGCAAGAGAATACAATTTAACAATTCACTCTGTAACCCAGAAAAAACCTATAGACATTCTTTTTAATAAAGCATTTCATGAAGATACTCCTCTCAAACTAACTATCGCTCAAGACAAAATGATCGAATATAATAATAGGAATAGGAAAGCCAAAAATATAAAACCTAAAGAAGTAGTGTACCAAAAAGATCCTACAGTAAGAAACAAATTGCAACCTAGGTTTAAAAAGAGAATAGTTAAAGAAGATTTAGGAAATAAAGTCAAACTAACTAACGATAAAATAGTCCATAAGGATAACTTGAAATTTTAACTTACAGAAAATGGACATCTTTTTATTTATTTTTATTTCCGCTGCAACCCAGGCAGAATTAATTGATTACACTCGAGAGAACTACATTTTGATAGAAGTAGACGACGTACTCTTGTATGAGAATACATCAACCATATTTCATGTAACAAACCTTACATTTATACAGAATTTCGTTGACACAACATGGAAAGAGTTAGCAATAGAGCATGACAATAACAATTACCCTGACACTCCAAGACATACAAAATTCGACAGTCATCTTAACATCATTCAAACTTTTCTTGACCAATTAGCAATTACAAGGCCCAAAAGAGCAATAGAAACTATTGGTAAAATTTGGAAATGGATCGCTGGTTCGCCAGATCACGATGATAAGATAACAATAGAAAATAAGTTAAATGATTTGATACAAAATAATAATAAACAATTTGTAACCAATTCAAAAATATTTGACGCTTTAAAAAGTGTTAAAAGAGATATCAAAGATGATCTCATAGCGGAAAAGTGTAACTTAATTATTTTAGAATTACAAAATATAATAACTACTCTCACATTAGCAAAGCTTGGAATACTTAATCCAGCAATTTTAAACCACAATGAAATAAATAAAATAATAAAAAAAAGAAAAAACGGAACTCACAATCACTGAACTGATCGATATTTCAAAATTTAAAATCGTTCAAAATAAAAATGTAATAGCTATAATGATTGAGTATCCAATTTTATACAAAAAATGTAAATTGTACGAAACAAGAGCCCTAAGCCAGCCTGACGGCAAATTAATAATAAATAAAGAAATTGCAAAATGTGGTAATGTGTACCAAAATATTCAAAATTGTAAATTTGAGTTAAGATATAATTATTGTAAAACACAAAAAGATAACAATACATGTTTAATAGATCTACTACACAATGAACGAGCTTTGTGCAACAAAACTAAAGAAAAGGACTTGTATCTAGAAGTAATAAGAGACGGATCAATTCTTTTGACTGGAAACCATCAGGTAGAGAACCTAACCATCACGGGTACATACTTGCTCACGTTCGAGAACACAACAACAATAGACGGAAAAATATACAATAACCCCACGGGACAAATCAACACGTTCCTAAAGACGTACACGGTCAACGAATATGACATAGGTACATACTTTGAAGCACTGGATGATAATCTTAAGATGGAGAACATTAACCTTCTAACAACAATTCAAGAAGAAATAACAAATAGTCCTATTGTGTCCACATTCGGATTAATAATTCTAATAATTCTTATTATCATGATAATAATCATAATAGTGTACTTAAGAAGACCAAGGCACCCTGTCCTCACTAAAGACGAATACATGAGTCTACAAGTTCGAGATATTATGAACAGAGTGCACGCACAATCACCGTAAATATCGGGACGATATTTTATTAACAAAGGGGGAAGTTAACTCATCATACTTTTTATTAAAACGTCACACTCCAAAATAATTAAAACCGAAAAACATTAAACCCGAAACCACTTATCCCAAATCTAATAAAATCGATAGTGTCAACAAACGACACAAACAAGTCACGTCCCCATCATTATATCATCATGTCCAGCGACAAGATGAAAACAATGACATTCTTTGTCACCCCCATCACACAACAAGAAGAACAAATAGCTGCAACAGTGGCTATATAAAGACCTAGACCGAAGTTATCCCGCCCTTCAGTTCCAGCATAACCAGCGATCATGCTGATCATTTTAATTTTGTTTTAAGATTTTGTATTAAGAATTTTATCATTATTTTAAATAAAGTTTTTTTTAAATAAGCAAACGAGCTTATATTTAATTTACATAAATACAAATTATGGTGAAAACTGCACGCAAAAAAAAACTATTGAATTAAACAAAAAAACAAAGAAAAACAATTATATCACAGATGCGTTAAAGTGCTGTTTATTATATCGAGCATCGTACTAGGCGCCGGAAAAAATTTCAATTTTTAAAATTTTTGAATACCGAAGAAAAGATTGCAATTGGTATTTAAAAATTTCAAAACACATGTCATCATAGTAGGCGCCGAACAAAATTTCAATTTTTAAAAGATTATATAAAATTAAATGAAAAATTTAAAGTTGAAGTTTTGTATAAACCAAGATCAGCGCAAGAGAAAATGTTCGTACGTTCGATGATGGTTTTTAATACACAAGTTAGTGAACCAGTTGTCCGTTGTGAGAATCATAGCAGCAAGGATAAAAGTAAGGATGAGATATAACAAATTCCTTAAAATACATACATAGATAAGTGTATTAACATAAATATATTATTTCAGATATTCAGAAAAATATCAAACATAGTGTACTAAGTAAGATGTGAAAATCCCAACGTCATCTATCAGGGAACTCAGGGAAAGAATATACATACATAAGTGATAGGTTGTCTGTACGTATTCCATTAGGCTGTGTCCAGCCAAATGAGGATGATTTCGTCAAACAAAATGTCGCTCTTAAGTTTGTTTGTCAGAATTCTTGTGTCGGCCGTAGAGAAACTTCCGTAATTTTCTATTTAGAAAATGCTAATGAGTTTTATTATAAAATCATTATTAATTTGTATTTTTTCAGTGGAGATTCTGGCTAAAAGGATCACTAAAGTTAAAATATGCAGTTGACCAAAACGTGACATGCGCAAAGATGAAGAATCACAAATGCCTAAAAAAGAACCAGAAAAGGTATATTACTTTTGGGAGTTTCTGTCGTACATTTTCATTTAAAGTACTCAAGCTCTTAAAAAAACGTCCGGTATAGTCCAATTAAGTTCGTTATTGTTGTTTTGCGTATTATGTGAACTGGCATTTAACAGAATTTGAGAAAAAGCATAAGAATCTGGTTAAATATGCCGATTATATCACTGATTAACAGAAAAGTATGCGATAAAAAAAGGAAAGAGTTGTTTATTTCCCAACTATGTTTGTCAGTGTTCCCATAACGGCATTATTAATGCTAGATCTAGCATTATAGAGAAGAGAAAAGCATTATGAAATTTTAAAATAACGCTAAATGCTTTTCTGGCATTATTGTTTTTAAGTTTTGCACTCTTGAATGCCAAAATTGATTTCAAAAGATTGATTTGATTATATCATATTTGGAAAAAAATAAAAATCTTCATCTTTTTTATTTTTTTTTCAATGTGTTTAAGGAATTAGGTCGGTTTGTGATTGGACTACTTTCACTTCCCATTTCAAATGCTGAGGTTGAGCGCCTGTTCAGTCAAACGAATATAATTAAAACAAAAATTCGTAATAAAATAGGAATAGAACTATTGAACAGCATTGTCCAAATACGCGAGGGGCTGAACATGAAGTTGGAGCCTCAGCAAAGTATGAAAAACCTAAGGGCGAAGAAGACTATTTATATAAAGAAATTTGGGATAACTCATTATTTATCTAAAATTATAAAATAGATAAGAAATTTATTTTTAAAAACTATAAATAAGAATGTGATAAGTCTGAATGATTTAAAATTAAATAATTAACTATAAAACATGTTCCTATACTTAAAAACATTGTGCTGTTAATACCTATTTACATATAAAGCTTTAAGTTTTTTTATTTTTGAATTAATTTTGTTTTGTTTTTTTTTGTTGTATACCTATGTTTGTTAGGTATTTGTATGTGAAAATAAATATTATTTTGCATTTTTTAAGATGTTTGTTTTTTAATCATCGATATGGACGTTTTATATGGATTTTAAAATCTAGCATTTTGTTTTTTGAGCTCCCATACGATCTAGCATTATAAAATTTGAAATCTAGCATTATGAAATTTGAGATTATGGCAACACTGTGTATGTATATGGGAAGAGGAAAAAATTAAAATAATTTCTTTGAATACAAAAAAGAAAAACAAAACGCGTCTTTTAAAATCAAATAATTGTATATACTTTTTAAACTCTTCTTTAAAGACTTCATGACTCTAGAGTATTTAATGGCATTTTCTAGTTTCATAGCCATTTGACCGGTAACCTTACAAAAAGCATAATCAAAAACTTGATGAGCAACTTCAATATCTGAAACGTCCATTGTAATTCTTAAGCTTAGTGTACAGGATTGCCAGGTCTGACAATCATTGTCAGATCTGCAAACGTCTGACAATGTGTGAAAATGAGCTGAAAATTTTAATTTGTGTGTACACGGTTTGCAGATATCTACAAACATCTGCAAATCTGTTGCCAAATATTTGTCTGACAATTTCGACAAACTAATTTGGCCAAATAGCTAGCAATAGATTTGCAAACATTTGTAGATTTTCTGCCAACCGTGTACACACCAAATCAAATTTTGGATCTGCAAATTTATTTTCAGCTCATTGTCACACATCGCTTTAGTCAGAAAATTTGTCTGCCAATGAATAAATTTGCAAATGTTCCTCAAACGGCATCTGCAAATTTATTCATTGTCAGACGTTTGCAGAAACGTCAGAAAATGAAAAAAATTTGGTGATCTCCCAATGAATTTTGTGTACACACGATTGCCACATCTGCAAATTAATTTGTCTTCAAAATGATTGATGAACAAATTTTTCTGCAAATCAATTTGGTGTGTAGACGGTTGTCAGCTTGCGTGTACACGATTGCCAGATATCTACAAATTAATTGGCAGATATTTGTCTGCAAATTAGGAGCCAAACCATTTGTCTGCAAATTAATTTGGTGTGTACACGACATTGTATATATATTTACTATAGTACTATTATGAGACGAATTTTTTTATTTCATCTCCACAACGCCTTGAGGGCGCTGCGTGTATCAAAATATTTGGTAGGGAATTAATAATGAGGAGAAAATTACTAAAGAAAGAATGAAAAAAGTAAATTTGTTTAACTTTCATAAGCATTAATATGTTCGAGGGAGATAGCCAAATTACAAATGTCAAACCAAGAAGGAATAATTTTTGTTTGAATTTTTTTTGCTTCCACATGGCAATGCAGAGGAGGTATGTATATACATACATATGTTTGTACCTATGTATACTTTAACGTTGTAGGTATTTTGAATTTAAAAATTCTCGTTTGATTTTAAATTTTCAATTTTTGTGAAAAATGAAATGTTGGCATATTTGGCATATAGGTACAAATACATATGTTTGTAGCTATGTATACTCGTTGTAGGTATTTTGAATTTAATAATTCTCGTTTGATTTTAAATTTTCAATTTTCAATTTTTGTGAAAAATGAAATGTTGCCATATTTGGCATATGATGCATTGAAGATTTTAAATATATTCAATTATTTTGTTGTTGTTATTATTGCGTATTATTTGTTATTTGTAGGCATCAAGTATAAACACAATCAAAAATTAAAAAGTAGGTATATTCAAAACTAGGTCGATTTTTGTTTTTAACGGCTAAATAGGGTGTACTGCATTGAAATTTTAATTTTCATATAAAAACATACCTATAAATAAATAAATATAATATAATATAAAACTACGTTGAAAAATTAACCTTACAAGAGTGTCAGTGCCTAAATTGGAAAGGTATAAGCTTAATATATGTATGAGGTATTATGATGACATGGTAGTAATTTGGACAGAATGGAAGTGTTTCTTGTGTGGAGATATCATTATGATAACATTAATTGCTTCTGTGAGTCTCTTCGATTCATATAGTCCAGAAAATTTTACTTTTTTCAGTTTTAATCTTTTAAGGTCTTTTCTTGTAAAAGATTCAAATGGATATCTTATTAGAACATATAGCCCATTTGACTCTAGTATATGAGAACTTACCAAGGAATTCGTAGATAGTTTGGGGTTTAGCTGCAAGTACTGACGCAATCAAAGTTATTAACGAATAGCTAATCAAGAAAAAAATCCTTTTGAAAACAAAAGAGTCCCTTTTAAAGTAAAGGGTGATTTTTAAGCTATTATCTTTTTGGCAACACTGGTTTAAACAACTGACGCACGTTTCGTGTTTTGTTTCACTGTCAAACATCTTCAGTTTGGTCTATAATTTAACCATGAATTTTGATTGCGTCAATACTTGCAGCTAAACCTCAAACTATCTACAAATTCCTTGGTAAGTTCTCATGTACTAGAGTCAAATGGGCTATAAGTTCTAGTAAGATATCCATTTTTGAGACTTTTTTGTTGCTAAATTCCGAGACATGCTAATAAAAATGCCCTCTGATATCAAACTAATGTGGAAGCATGGTCATGTTAATGTTGTAAGTAAGACACTCTTGAAACAAGGTGCAAACTCGGCATACAATGCTCTAACAATTATGTTTGAATCTTTTACAGAAAAGACCTCAAAAGATTAAAACCGAAAAAAGTAAAATGGTCTGGACTAAATGAATCGAAGAGTCTCACAGAAGCAATTAATGTTATCATAATGATATCTCCACACAAGAAACACTTCCATTCTGTCCAAATTACTACCATGTTATCATAATACATCATACATATGTATATTAAGCTTATACCTTTCCAGTTTAGGCACTGACACTCTTGTAATGTAAGGTTAATTTTTCAACGTAGTTTTATATTATATTATATTTATTTATTTATAGGTATGTTTTTATATGAAAATTAAAATTTCAATGCAGTACACCCTATTTAGCCGTTAAAAACAAAAATCGACCTAGTTTTGAATACCTCCTTTTAATTTTTGATTGTGTTTGTACTTGATGCGTACAAATAACAAATAATACGCAATAATAACAACAACAAAATAATTGAATATATTTAAAATCTTCAATGCATCATATGCCAAATATGGCAACATTTCATTTTTCACAAAAATTGAAAATTTAAAATCAAACGAGAATTTTTAAATTCAAAATACCTACAACGTTAAACGTGAAAGCAAAAAAAATATAAACAAATATTATTCCTTCTTGGTTTGACATTTGTATTTTGGATATCTCTCTCGAACATTTTAATGCTTATGAAACTTAAACACATTTTTTTTCTCATTCTTTCTTTAGTAAAAATTTCGTCTCATAATAGTACTATAGTAAATATATACACAATGGCATAACGCCGTAACCGTAAAATCATTGCTCTTCAAGTATAATATGCATACACACATATAATGTCAAAAGGTTGTTTCTATTGTCTCCCTCGATCTTCTTCTCCATTTGCATATGTTCTTCTCTATTTTCTATTCTTTAACTATTGTTGAATTTTCCCTCATTCTCAACTCTTCCCATCTATTGAGGGGTATAAAAAAAAGAAATCAAATTCAATCATCTCCACGCCGCTCAGATGTCGTTTCGATCGTTCCTCTTCATAAGAGTACTATAAGAAATATATATACAATGTACACGATTGTCAGCCATTTTAGACAAATTTTTCAGTGACAGATCTGGCAATATTTGCAGATCTGGCAATCGTGTACACTTAGCTTTACACCATTTGGTGTTATATTCATGTCATTTGATTCAGTAGAATTTGAAAATGAATCTTCCTCTTCATCTTCTTGTTCCTGTGTAGGCTCGACTTTTATGTCACTATCAATTTTCAATATCTTCTTTCCCACTGGACATTCATCTTAGGAAGATAATAATTAAACAAAAATAAAATTATTCTACTCTTATTTATAGAGGAACCCGCAAAAGTAATATACTTTTCCTGGTTCTTTTTTTATTCATGTGTGATTCATCTTTGCGCATGTCACGTTTTGGGCAACTGCAACACATTGGTGATCCTTTTAGCCAAAATCTCTCCACTGAAAAATACAAATTAATGATAAATATAAATCAACAATGATTTAATAATAAAACTCACTTAGCATTTTTTAAATAGAAAATGACGGAAGTTTCTCTACGGCCGACACAAGAATTCTGACAAACAAACTTAAGAGTGACAATTTTTTTGACGAAATCATCCTCAGACAGACAACCTATCACTTATATTCTTTCCCTCTACAGTTCCCTGATAGATGATGTTGGGATTTTCACATCTTAGTACACTATGTTTGATATTTTTCTGAACATCTGAAATAATATACATATTTATGTTAATACACTTATGTATGTATGTATTTTAAGGAATTTGTTATATCTTATCCTTACCTTTATCCTTGCTGCTATGATTCTCACAACGGACAACTGGTTCACTAACTTGTGAATTAAAAACCATCATCGAACGTACGAAAATTTTCTCTTGCGCTGATCTTGGTTTATACAAAACTTCAACTTCAAATTTTTCATTTAATTTTATATAAACTTTTAGTGCCCGACCGAAGGTCGATTTTCAGCCAAAGCCGAAGCCTAATTATTAGGCTGAAAGAAAATCTTCGGCCGAAGCCGAAAGTCAAGAATTCTCCTTTCCAAAAACGATGCGCAAAAGGTGTCAGGCAAAATTCAAAAATTTAAAAATTCTACGATGGCACACATGTGTTTTGAAATTTTTGAATACCTACCGAATAAATTGCAATCTTTTCTTCGGTATTCAAAAATTTCAAAAATTGAAATTTTTTCCGGCGCCTAGTACGATGCTCGATATAATAAACAGCATTTTTTGTAAATTTTTCATACTAAAAATCAATTTTAAGAAACAAATCTCTGGACAAATTTAGAAGAGCCCCGGAGCAATTGGGAATAAGTTTTGGAATTTTGAATTTCGGAAACCAGAATATGGTTAACAGAATGGTACACTGTTAAGTTTTATTTGGACTTAATATCTTTATTTTTGAACATATTTAAATGAAACTTTGATCTGAGTGATTATGCATATAAAAATATTTTTTAAATGTGGGTTTTTGTATGTAGGCATAATCATTATTATTTTCATAGAGTCGGAACGTTAAAGATCTTTTAATCTTTGCTGAAAGAAAACAGCTTTGGCTTAAAATTTTAAATTTTTTCAAGGAAGGGGGGGGGGCACTAGGGATTGGAAATATTATTTTTTTCGTGTTTGTGCGCCTTTAGCTATACCTATTTGTTTATGGTTTTGGACGAAATTTGGACACTAACTGTGGGAAGTATGGTTTGACTTGGAACATTTTTTGAATTTGTGATTTTTGAAAAAGGGGAGCTAAACTAATATTTACAAAATTAAAACACATCAAGATTTTTTTGAAAGATCGATCATCGGCGTAAGTAATAGGTTATAAGCCAAGTTTTGGTTGCTGTAGGCTTTACAAGAAAAAAAAAAAAAAACAAAAATGGGGAGACGTATTTTGCATTTTTGAAAAAAAGTCGGGGTAATATCTTTAAAAATATGTATTTCACGACTCTTAGTTTTTGGAACAATGGTTAGGACACTTTTTAGAATCTAAAAAAATATAAAAAGTTGGAATTTCGAAAAAAGGGGGGCTAGGATTTTTTCAAATTTTGACCATATCTTTTAAAAATTTTATCATAGAGGTCCAAAAATTTGGAACAATGTTCAGAACAACTAGAACAACCTGGAACAATTTTCAAAAAATCGATTTTCGAAAAAGGGAGGGCTAGGTCAAAAACTGTTTTTGGGGTCTAAAACCCCTATTTTGGAACAATGCGGAACAAACCGGTAACAACCTGGAACAACTTTCCAAAATTGGAAAATCGGAAAAAGGGGGGCTAACTTCACGCACTCTCCATTATCTTTGTATTCCCATCTGTCAGTTTTACGGGCCGGTTATAACAGTAAAATCCTTCCGCAAAAATTGAAACATCAGGTATCTTAAATGTTATACTGCGCAATCAGTAAATTTACATCATTAAATTACTTATTTAAGATGACGCTACAGTCCTGTGTGAACTAGGGCCTCACCCAACAAACATCTCCACCTAGCGCGGTCCTTAGCTAGATGTCAGTTGGGTGAGGTCACTTTCCACTTGTGGGTGTGAATTCGAAGACATTCCCAGCCGGAGCATTGGATTCCATGCGCTCTACGTGACCCAACCATCTCAGTCGTTGCACTTTTATCCTTCTGGCTAAGTCTACGTCGCTGTACAGCCCGTACAGATCTTCGGTTCATCTTCTCCTCCACTCACTTTCTTTGCGTACACGATGGGTCTTAGACTCTCACATATTACGGCGGAGATGATTTTGTATGCTATAAGTAAATTAAATTAAAAAATGTTCAGTATTGCAGCAAGAATCTTGTTTGAAGAGGAGTCAGAAGAACATCAAAGCCCAAGGGTTGTTAGAAGATCCTTGAGGGACAGTTCTAACCCTCTGGAGTTGGCTCAATGGTTGTAAGTACTTGTAAATTCACAAAGATTTATTCTAAATTTGTTTTTCTAGTTTCATTAAACAACTTGATTCTTAGGTTTCAAAAGTATTATAGAGTTAACAAGGTTGTCTTCAAGTATTTGCTGGATATTCTCTCTAGGTCCTGTGATCCAGCTAAAAAAGTTTTGCGATTCCACCAATAACAAAATTGAGTGCTTGTTTGCGTTTCTTCGCTGAAGAAGGATACCAAACGGGGGTGGGAAAAGACTACAATGTTGGACTGGCCCAACCTAGTTTTAGCAGTGCTTGCCGAAGTCTTAAACGTTTTGGAGGAGCAACTATGTCCAGAATGGATAAAAGTATGCCAAACGGCCACAGAAAAAGGAAGAGTTGCGCTGGTTCGATTCGATTTCCAAAGATAGGGGGTATTCTTCAGCAAGCAATTCCGTTGGGGATGGAGATGAAATGGTCACTTTTTTTTTGCTGGCTCTAAATTTTTTTTATTCGATTTCCTTTTCCTTGCATCCAGCCCAAACGTTATTGCAGGAACACCTTCTACGGACTCTTTCATTCCAATCAAAACATAGATGGCCTGTTCGTAGTCCGAAAAAGGTTGCTCCTTATTTGGTCCACCACCAGTCCCATTCCTTGATTTCAGGTTTGCAGCCGCCTTTGATCGAACATATTTTTTCTGATCACTCCAAACCTATGATTATATAATATGTAGATGTAAATACATATTTATTATGTTAATAAAAATAAATCTACTGAATTTTGTTTAAATGTTTACTTTTTTCCATTCCG
Organism: Eupeodes latifasciatus; assembly: GCA_920104205.1. Classification (NCBI taxonomy): domain Eukaryota; kingdom Metazoa; phylum Arthropoda; class Insecta; order Diptera; family Syrphidae; genus Eupeodes; species Eupeodes latifasciatus. The sequence goes on along the minus strand of OV049924.1, from coordinate 303,165,567 downwards.
TTAGTGTTTTTCTTGGTGGTCCACACGAATTCAGCTCATTTTCCACCATTTGCCAAAACAATGCCACTTCCTCCTTTGTTTTGTTGTGGAAGCCACACGCAATATCGCGTTGAGCCTCCATCAAATTCAAAAGCATTTGAAGCTGACCCTTGTTTGTTGTTTTTGATCTTAACATATTTGAAATGTTATCAATTATTATTGCAAAAAAAGAAAAACTTACATTTTATTTTCGTAACTCTCCAGCTCAAGTGTCGGGAACAAACTCGCGCCAAAAGAATTCGTATTTTCCCTTTTTTTGACATTTAGAATAGCTACTTTTTTTCCGGAGTATTTTTCCCATTTTCGCATAAGGGAAATTGAAAAGGGAACAAAATCCCCGGGAATTTTTTATTTAGAATGAGAGAGAAGGAAAAAGGGAAATATTTTCCCGGGAATTGTCATTTAGAATTGGGCTGATTGATGTTCCATTCATCGGGCATGCATTTCTTACAGATAATTTGGTTCATGCTCCTAACCAAATTATCTCCAGCTGCTTTGAAGAGCTTGGCATTCAAACCATCTGCTCCAGTAGCTTTGTTTGACTTCAGCTTAGATAGGGAATCTTTACTTCGTCTAAGTCGGGAGGGCAGGATTGTTGGCTTTCGTCGTCTATATTGATTGAATGAATCATCCTGCCTGATGGCGGAATTCGGCTCGTCGTGGTCGTTATACAGTCTGCAGAAGTGGTCCTTCCATATTCTCAACATTGACTGCGGCAACACTTTGACGTTTCCACTTTCGTCTTTGCGACATTCCAACCAGGGGTCTCATCTTTTAAATGTTGCCACTGGTTTTTGATACATTGGGTTGGCGGCAGAGAACTTCCAAAGAGGTTACTTGTGAATCGGTCGGAGGATTTGGCGATCTCTAGCGATTGTAGCCGTTCGACGTTGTATCTTCTCTCAGCATCTCCCTGATTTGATTGGGTCTCGAAACTCGAAGTGCTACGTTGTCTACAACGAGGTAGTGGCCCGAGTCGTCGATGTTAGCTCCTCGAAAAGCTCGGACATCCATTATGCTAGAAGCGTGTCTAGCGTCGATCGCAATATGGTCAATCTGGTTAACGTTAGATTGATCTGGAGAACTTCTAGATCCTTTGTGGATGTTGAGGTGGGGAAAAAATGTAATTAAAGGTATTATAATAACCAGGTCCCTTACTTTCAATGATCAACTCTAATCTCAAATACTTGATTATAATCAGGAAATATTTATCCGTTTACAAAAATTTTCAATGAAAACTATAACCAATCTATCAAAAAATTCCAATGATTGCTCTAATTAGCCCTTTAGGCACTTAAAATCAGGGGATTAATAATTAAGACCAACACATTTAGTTTTTAAACTGTATACTTTTGCATACATATTTTTTATTTATTTCTTTTTGAGATAAAAAAAATATTTATTTTTTATCTAAACATTTGATTTTAAGAAACAAATTCTTAAATCTAAACATATCTATATACTAATTAAAACTAGAAACTATCTATTTTGTTTTTGCTTTTCCATATTACAAATACTCAACCTCATAGGTGATTTCAAAGTAAGTCCCTATTTTTCATGACGATTTTCCAAGTACATAATACAATGGTTAAGTTTTTTAAGTTTAAATCTTAACATAACATTTAATGAAGGCACATTTTTTTAAAAAGTTATATATTACTTTAGATATTATTTAAGTTTAATTTTTTTTGTTGCTTTTGTAAACAATAGTTTACAAAGTTTGTACTGCTAGAAATGATGGCCAACCAAAAATGTGCACTCGGATAGGGAGAGCAAACATGGAATGAGTTGATATATAAAAATACAAATGCTATAAATATTAGTTTTAAATGTAAATGAATTCGAAGTTGAATAAACCAAAACTTAAGTAATTGAACGCGCTTTAATTAGCATCTTTGATGCACCTATTTTTAATTGGCCATCGGTGTTTAATTTATTAGGGATGGTGATTTAGTTCATATTATTTCTATTTAAAAAAAGAAAACAAAAGACGCGCGCGTTCTCTGCCAATTTTTTGAACTTAAATATGCAGTTAATAAGTATACAATAATAAAGAAAAAGAAATCAAAATATTATATATATTTATAACTGCAAACAAAAAAGGTTAATTTTCTTATCAGATTCAATTATGATATTAATTAATAATGTTTCACCAGGAAACCTAAAATAATATGAAATCAAAAAGAAAAACATAATACATTTATAATAAACGTCAAAATAAATTAACAGCTAGTCTTATATTCTATGGAAGCTGATACAAATTGCGCCTTTTTAGGGCTTAAATAAAGTTAAAATGTGTTACAAAAACAATAATAATCGTTTAATAATATAAAGGTACTATTTTTTTATTTTAAATTTCCTGTTTTAATTTTTGTTGTTGTTGTTGTTCATTGAGGAGCCGTTTTGATTTAACTAGAAAGAAAAGAAATAAATAAATTTTATAAAACGTTGTTGAGAAATTCTTAAATGTGTATGAACATAAACAATCATCTATAGGGTGTTGAACTTTTTGTCATATTTGGATTTTTGTGTAGTCACACTTTTTTCGGTATTTTAGGACTTTCTTCAAATACATTGTTTTTGACTAGTAAAGATCTTATTGCTATAATAAGATGGTCTGGGAGTATTGTAATAGAGGAACAGTTCAGATTGCGTTTTGAAAATTGGGACAGTTTAGTGGTTGAAGATAACTCATCCAAAGCTTATGATATAACCACATAAGGTTATCCAGTTTCACAATGTCACAGAAGAAATCTGAATATAGTCTCAAACCTTGGATAAACCTGCCTCTAATAAAAAAACATTAACCTTAAAAAAAATTACGGAAAAAATGCCTGATAAACTCTTCAAATTCAAATTTAAAAATACGGTTTAAGCGACTAGAAATGAGAATGAAGAAATTTAAATTGCAAAGTATAAGTCCTACTGCACTAAATTAGCTGTATTTCAAGGTAGATAATATAAAAAAAGAGTGACAAGTTATAAATAGTATCTTAAACCGTAACATTACCAACTCCAACTCTTTTGTACTTAAGAATGATAATGCTAACATCTCGAACCCGGAAGATATTCCCAACGAATTCAGGAACTTCTTTGCGTCTATTGGACAAAATACGAGTACTTTCACTGATTTATTTCATGTCATTGTTATTTTGAGCCTAGCAATCATTTAACCTATAGTAACAGTTCCTTTTTTGAGCCAATCACTGGACTTGATGTGTTAAAAACTATGGTAAAGACGAGATTTCAAATATACTTTTAAAAAACGTTAGCCCTAACCTAGTAGATATATTATCTTACCTTTTTAATTTGAGTGTTAACTCTGGGAAATTTCCCGATCAACTTAAGGGTGGCATAGTTATTCCTTTATTCAAGAAAGGTAGTAGGCAAAATAAATGTAATTATAGACCAATTTCGTTACTTCATTCAATTTTAAAAGTATTTGAGAAGCTTGTAAAAACAAGAATACTGGCTTATCTTGTTAAAATTAATTTCTTTAATCCAATGTAATTTGGTGTTAGGTCTGGGCTTTCTATTGAAGATGATTTTTTTGACTTTTATTGCATTCTGCAAAATGGTTTAGATCGCAAAAAATATTGTGCTGGACTTTTTGTAGATATTACTAAGTCGTTTGACATGGTAAGCCATTACATTTTACTAGATAAACTTTATAAGGCTTTATAAAATTGTTCCAGTCTTATCTTAAAAATAGAACACAGTGTGTAAAAATTCAGCCAAGTTTAAGTTGCCCTAAGACTAACCACTTGGGAGTTCCACCGGGTTCCAATTTTATTACTTATTTACATTAATTCTCTTTTTCAACTTCCGTTTATAGGTAAAATCAGAGATTTTGCTGATAGTCTCGGTATAGCGTGTCTATTCTGCAAGGTTGGATACGAATGTTCGCATTCAGCTTTCTAGCTCTAACGGTTGATTTAATGCCACGTTTTATGTAATTCTACCCCACCGTTTGTCGTGGGCTTGAAGCGTGGCCTCGAAAATCGTGCGATTTAACACCGCTGGAATATTTTATGTTCACTTGTCTATGTCTACGTCTACATACGGCCCAATTGCTACAAGTGGTGGTCGGAAATTGAGCTTCTCGCCAGAATTTTATTCCAGTCAGCGGGGGGCGGCAACTTGCTCGAAATCATTTTTAAAACATAATGGCAAATCCTTGTCTTTATTTTTTAGCCATAACATTAAATCGTATGGTTTTTATTTCTTATTGAAAACCACACGTTTAAGAAAAACACATTTACTTGGAAAATTCATTGCAACAATATTTCTGTCGTACATTTTCATTTAAAGTAATCAAGCTCGTAAAAAAACTTCCGGTATTGTCCAATTAAGTTCGTTATTATTGTTTTGCGTATTATGTGAACTGGCATTAAACAAAATTTGAAATAAAGCATAAGAATCTGGTTAAATATGCCGATTACATCACTGATTAACAAAAAAGTATACGATAAAAAAAGGAAAGAGTTGTTTGTTTCCCAACTACGAGTATATATGGGAAGAGGAACAAATTAAAATAATTTCTTCGAATACAAAAAAGAAAAACAAAACACGTCTTTTAAAATCAAATATGTAATTGTATACTTACTTAAACTCTTCTTTAAAGACTTCATGACTCTAGAGTATTTAATGGCATTTTCTGGTTTCATAGCCATTTGACCGGTAACCTTACAAAAAGCATAATCAAAAACTTGATGAGCAACTTCAATATCTGAAACGTCCATTGTAATTCTAACACCATTTGGTGTTATATTCATGTCATTTGATTCAGTAGAATTTGAAAATGAATCTTCCTCTTCATCTTCTTGTTCTTGTGTAGGCTCGACTTTTATGTCACTATCAATTTTCAATATCTTCTTTCCAACTGGACATTCATCTAAGGAAGATAATAATTAAACAAAAATTAAATTATTCTACTCTTATTTATAGAGGAACCCCCAAAAGTAATATACCTTTTCTGGTTCTTTTTCTAGGGTTTTGTGATTCTTCATCTTTGCGCATGTCACGTTTTGGGCAACTGCATATTTTAACATTGGTGATCCTTTTAGCCAGAATCTCTCCACTGAAAAATACAAATTAATAATAAATAAAAATCAACAATGATTTAATAAGAAAACTCACTAAGCATTTTCTAAATAGAAAATGATGGATGTTTCTTTACGGCTGACACAAGAATTCTGACAAACAAACTTAAGAGCAACAGTTTGTTTGACGAAATCATCCTCATTTGGCTGGACACAGCCTAATGGAATACGTACAGACAACCTATCACTTATATTCTTTCCCTCTACAGTTCCCTCATAGATGACGTTGGGATTTTCACATCTTAGTACACTATGTTTGATATTTTTCTGAACATCTGAAATAATATATTTATGTTAATACACTTATGTATTTTAAGGCATTTGTTATATCTCATCCTTACCTTTATCCTTACTGCTATGATTCTCACAACGGACAACTGGTTCACTAAGTTGTGTATTAAAAACCATCATCGAACGTGCGAACAATTTCTCTTGCGCTGATCTTGGTTTATACAAAACTTCAACTTCAAAGTTTTCATTTAATTTTATATAAACTTTATTTAAGTCCTTCGAATAGAACCAATTGACTTTGTTCTTTTGTTGTGGCATCAAATTCAACTCAAAGCTCACTCCACCTTTATCATGTTCCTCCAAATCGGGAAGAACTTGATTGATCTAAAAACATACAAATTTTGTCGGAATTATTTGATAAGTGTTTTTTCGTATTAAATTAATTTTATTTACGTTTGCAGTTGCGTTGACACTTTCGTGGTCAATGTATTCACTAATCGATTGAGACTAAAATTAAATTAAACAAAATATTTCACTAGTTTATAAAAGAAATTATTACAAAATTAACATTGGTATTATTCTTACTCTTCGACTTGCCACCATGACTATAACTTTAATACTGACTGAAGCTGTCTCTGTTTGCATTTAGAAATTGCAAGTTTAGGGTTGAGTGCAAGCATATTTGATACATTTCACAATGTGATTCATTTACAATTTATAAACAAAGCCAGTTTATCTATTAAAGGGGGTTGAAATGACAAAAACAAATTAAGTTACCCTAGACATGTCTGAACACGTCTAAAAGAGATAGCTTTTTATATAGTTTAGAAGGGATGACTCATTACTTCAAGGTCATGGAATCACGAGTCATTATTGAAAGTTTAATATTGTAGGTATACAAAACTTGATGGTATTTTACGATATTTATTATAAATGGCAACCCTGTTGTGAAGCATATTGAGTACATAACTACAGATATTAGTTTGTCTCTGAGAGCGAAGAATTGATAGTTGTGTTCAACTAGTTGCGCTGGACTTTGGGCAGAAAATTGCAGCTTTGTTGTGTTCATTGAGAAAATCTATGCATTGGCTTACACTAATTAGCGTTTCGCGTTCATTGAGCTGAACTGAACCAATAATTTAATTAATAATAAATGTATAACTCATAACACTGTATAAACATCTGGAAGCGCTCGTTAAGCTGGAGTTGGGCTGCTGCTTACTAAGACAGCTATCAGAAGTCTGATTTCGTGGGCTGAACGTATTCTGAAGGACAGGTTACGGAGTAGAGTACGTAACGACGGAACTCGCCCCATGCGAAGAGAAACAATGCTTCTATTGTCGGCTAAGTGCCGCCTATAACAACACATCATAATAGTAATGGGAGACAACGAAGGGCTGAGACACGTCATTGGAAAGCATGGAGTTGGGAGTTGCAACGACAATGGTGAGAGGTTTGTGGACTTTTTCAACGCTAACCGTCTTGTGATTGGTGGCATCATGTTTGAACACAAGACGTGCCACAATATAAGCTGGGTGTCGACGGAAAGACAATTTTTTTCCAACCAATTTAATAACTTCGCGATAAGTCGACGCATGCTTCAGAAACGGTCTTTTAGATGTCAGAATCGGTCTTTTAGATGTCAGAAATAGAAGAGGTTCTAACTTGGCTTGCTCGTAATCACAATCTTTTGGTAACTAAGGTTAAGATTAAGCGGAGCCGCAGTTCGGAGATCGAATTTCAATACCAAAATGCCCCAGTTTAACACGGACAGGCTTAAGGACCATACCACTCGCCAACAATTCAGGGATCACTTTTCGCAACATATGAGAATAATGAGCACACGAAATCCGAAACCATAGAAAACCATTGGAGTGCTGTGAAAAATGTTTTCTTATGTGCTGAAAGAATAGTCGATTGTGTGCAAGGAATAAATAACATCTGGCTTCCGGAGGAGACTTGGGCAAAGATAATTAACTAAAGAAGAAAGTTAAAAGCTCATTTAGCAACTGCTCTAGGTGAAGAAAGAAACGACTTAGAAACGTAGCGTACGACGCGATAAGCACAATTACAATAACGCTTTGGCTCAAAAAGCAGAAGAAGACGCAGATAGATGCGAAAGCAGAGCTCTCTATAGGATAAGCAAAGATCTCGCTAGTTTTTAGAAATCAAAACAACACCCGGTTAAAGATATAGATGGTTCCCTGCTGATTTCGGATGAGGACAAGCTTAGAAGATGGAAGGAACATTTTGTTTTTGTTTTAAACCATGTAACGTGCAACTGACATCTTCTGTGTTGCCCGATGCAACAAATTCCCGATTATGCCCCGCACCAGCCCCCCTTCCTAAGGAAGAGATATTTACTGCGATAAAAGAACGAAAAAGAATAAAGCGGTAGTACTAGACTGCATTCCCACAGATTTGTTGCAAACAAAATGGATCTTTAAATGCTTCCCCCAACAGCTGAACAAAAGAATGGTTTTCAAGCTCCCAAAAAAAATTAAACCTGTGTAAACTGGAGAGGTGTTTGTGTTTTGCCTGCAGTGGCCAAATTATTAATTAAGATTGTCTTATTGCATTGATCGTTTAAACACCTTATGGATCGTCATAAAGCAGTACGTTGTATATCGACCACCACTTCAACTGCTGTTCATCGATTTTGAGAAAGCTTTTGACAGCGTCAACGGGGAGTTTATCTGGCTTACTTTGCGGAGCAGAGGTATCCCGGGTAAACTCATCTCTATTATCAAGGCGACTTAAGATGGGTCTAAATGTCACATCTTACACGGAAGTAGGTTGTCAGAAGCTATTGAAATACAAAGTGGAGTCAGACAGAGCTGCATACTGTCACCAATTCTTTCCATATTGGTTATCAGTAATATGATGCGGCCAGCCTTGACAGGAAACGGAGAAATAATATGGACAGCGTATCTAAAACATCTAGATTACGCAAGCGGTTTATGCTTCCCTCAAATGGCAACAAAGGTGGAGAAAGAAGTAGAAATCATGGGGCTGAAAATCAACAATAGGGGTCTACTATACAAAAAACTATACACGAAAACGGGTTAGTGGCAGTGGATTGGACACAAGCTTCAAAAAGGTAATGACTCTAATGCAGGACAGGCAATACAGTGTAATCCACTCACTCAAGAAGGCAGAAGAGTCGGTGAAAAGCACGTAAAGAAGATCAGTCGAAGAGGGGAAAGGAAAGAGCTGGAGGGAGCTGAAACAAAAGAATTCAATAAATGGTACACTATTCCTTCCCTTATATTAAACAGGCCAAAATCCAATAATCGAAACCGCATGCGTAGCTCAAAAACAACTGATAATATCTTGTGGTCTATGCTATAGAATTTGTGACATACACCAGCACATTTGCCAAATAGTCATGGAAAATGTCATGAAAAGGACCCAGGATGGCATACGACACAGTTGGCATATGCACAATATGTAATCTTGATACAACAGAGACCACCTACGACACCTTTGTATTTTTTTCTCTATTTTCAAAACGTACCAGATAAAATTTCTAGGAGCAGAATCGATAAATCATGCGGAGTTTCTCAATATATTGAAGGGAAAATGTTACTTAAACCTTAAACTTAATAATAAATGAATATAACTAACCTAAAATCAAGCTAAGAAAATATTTAAATTGTTAACCTGAAAAACAACTTGAATAAGTTGTTGTCCTAACTAAATTTTTAAATAAGCACAATCTTATTTTTTAATTATTTTATCTATCTATTAAATCCTTAAAGTTTTGTTAAAAAAATAAGTTTTTCATGAGCTGAGGTTCTTACATACATTACTTTCATGTCTTCTGCCGCAAATAGTCCTTGCTAGATGACTATGTATAACACAAATTAAACAAATCTAAAGAGTCAATATAACTTCACCCTAAATTGTTCAAACAATTAAAGTAACATTAATTAAATACACATAATCACGATATTGTCAATCAAGCAATTTAATTCGCCTTATCTGAATTCCCTGATCCTTGTTCGAGCATTTATTTATTTTATTTCTTATTTTTCTTAAACAGTCTGTTAGTCTAAAACAAAAATTCCATCAAAATGGATGTAATATCCACGGCTATTAAAGTAGTTATCATAACTGTTGTTAGCTTCGGATTGGGTGCATACGCGTACAATGCTAAAAATGATAGAATACAAAAATCTACATTCGCTACAATTTATACAATAATTTTAATTAGTACATTTTGTACTATTTATCTGCAAGACATAATCAATCAAGCTATCACTGGCGATTTCGATATTAACAATGTTGGAAAACTGTATTCGAATTTAAACATTGTGGCCGGTATACTTTCGTTTATAGTTAATATCATCTATGTTCAGCGACATATTGATTTCATAAATGCTAGCAGACCTCATTTGACTAATATTATAGACTTTTTGGACGATAATGATGGACGAATAGAGAGAGGTGTTCTTAAGGTGGCCGTAAAAGTTTTTCTATTTCCCATCGTGCTGGAGATAGTTTTGATTCTACGATCTATGCATTTCTATCCGGATAGAAATTTATTGTGGACAATTTATACACTTATTCCGTATGTACTTCGAACGGTACCAGCGACAAGTGTCTACGGCATGACACTATTATGTGCGGGTTTTATAGAAGTCATGAATTTGCGTGTCAAGTTAATTGTTGACGAAGTCAATCGAATGAGTACGCACAAAGAATGGCTTTGTACGACTTCGTTCCATCGCATGCAACGTTATTGTGATCTAAGCGATAAAATTGATAACCTTAATTATGTTTATAATGTTATTATTGATGTTAGTAATGAACTTTTGGATTTGTCATCATTGCCTTGGTTATGTTCTATGATGTGTAATGTGGTTGGTATAATGTCGGGAGCTTTTACACAATACATGAGCATTGCGGATGCAGTCATCAGTGGCAAGGAGTATGACTATTATAATGTTATGACGGATTCGGCGTTTATGCTGATTTCGTTAATGGAAATTCACACACAATCAGGATCATGTGCAGCAACAATTGAACAAGTAAGCTTTAAATGGAGCCTCTTTTCTAAGATTTTCAAAATATTTTCTATTTTTTGTTTGTTTGAGATTCGTCAAACGGGAGTCATTCTAGGTCAGGCTGATACAACAAAAGCAGATGTAAGAATAAGGGAAGCTTTTGAATTTTTCAATTTGAGCATTCTTCAGAGAGACTTCAAAATTAAACCGTTGGGATTGATTTATGTCGATTGGTCGCTCCTTCATGGGGTAAGTTGAGCTTCGAAATCATAAGTAAATGTATTCGAACTATTGCTATTGTTTTCTTTTTCGATTTTAGGTATTTGCAACAGTGACTAGTTTTTTACTGATACTGATTCAGGCAGATTTGTCAAGAAGATTCCTGCAGTAGGTCAAAGTTGCATAAAAACACCAATCACTGAAAAGGCAGCACTAATAGTTTTAGCAATAAAATGTCACCTGCCCCGCTTTGGTTTTATATTATGAAATTCGGTATGTAGTTTAAGTTTTAGTTTAAGTTTAAGTTTGTTTATTTAGTTTAATTTAAACTATTTACATTTACTTTAAGTTATATTTTTACATAATTGATTTATTTAACTTAAAACTAATTTAATAATACTGGGATTTTACAAATTCGATATCATTTTTTTTAAATATATTTAAGTTAGTTTCATTTTTAATGTGACTGTCTAAGCTATTGAATAATTTGAAGCCTTTATGTATAAGAGAATTTTGTGTATTCGTATTAAGGAAATTAGGAAGTCTTAAATCATTTCGGTTTCTTAGTGCATAGGGTTGTAAGTCTCTTATAAATTGTATATAATCAATTAAGTAATTTTGCATTAAATTGTTTACTATCTTATAGACATATTGCACTTTAAAATACATAGCATTGCCTTATTTTGTAATTTTTGCAGTCTTATAATCTTACTCTCATTACATAAAAACAAAATGGTGGAACAATACTCAAAGTGTGGTTTTACAATAACGTTATATAGAATGAAAGAATTGTTGTTAAGAAATAAAATGCACACCTTGATCATAAGAATTTGCTCTAATTTGCTATAAGAGAAATGAAATGAATAATGTCGATGCCTGCTTTTCATAAACTTAACTCAGTAGCTACAGAAGCTTTTAGATCAAAAGACTATATACGAATGAATAAATGGAACTGTTGTATATAAATACACTTCAATCTATGAACCTATTTGGGGATATCGTAAATCAAATGCCCTTACGAATTTTTCCCATCTTTGAATTTTGGACTTTATCGAAAATAAGGCATGGAATTTAAAGCTATCGACAATAAGTTTCTAAGGGACACAGCTTTCATTTCAATATGCAAAATTTAACCTCACACAAAAACAGTGAAAAAGTATGAGCGTTTTCAAATTTTGTTTGATAATTTATAGATCCTATTGTGTCCTCCTCAAGAATTACCTAATGAGGTAATTCCAACATTTAAGTATGATTTTATGGATTATTCTAAAAGTGAGTAATTTACTAAATCACTGGAAGAGGGTTTTTGTTGTAAGATGTGACTGATTTTCTTGCAATAAATAACACAAATTTCTCTACAGTAAACTTGACTCAATTGTGCTGATTTCTCGACAAATGTCTTTTTTTTAGGTTCACTAGAGTTCGGGGATTGTTGATGTAAGCTCTTTATTTGAGGTAGCGCAATCCATTAGGGTCAAATCGAGGGACCTCGGTGGACAATAGATGTTCCCAAAGCGACTGATAATTTTTTGAGGGTAAGCAAATTCATCGAATCTCTTGAAAAATGCCTCGATGTCAAACGCGCGATGCTCTCTTGACCAGTGCACCACCGTGACTGATAAATCCGCTCGATCACTGATTCCAAGGTCACCACCTCCCCCTGCACCATTTATTAATTTTTGAAATAATCGTATTTAAAAACATAAATCTGCTACCATACACCCTGTATAATGCAAATATTTTTTTTTAAGTAGAGATTTATGGAAATACAGTGCGAAATTATCAAAAATGGGTAAATACTACGTCTCCAACAGCGATAGTTTGAAGTCTATCCTTTATTTGGACTATAACTTCTAACAAGTTCTATAATATTAGGGTTCTTCATAATGTTGATGATCTACTAGGAAGTCAGTACGTCCCTTACGGTTTTGTATGGTTTTTCAAATTCTATTTGTCAAGAACCACTAGTGTTGTCGAAATTTGGTGGATTACTTTGGCAAAGAGTTCCGGAATTAAAGTTTTGAACTTTATTAGTTCTAAAGTCAGTGAGAAGTCCAAAATCAGCTGAGTTAACATGGCACTTAATACCCAACTATAAAAGCAAAACAACCGATAGATACATAGAGAGCGTATAAATGGACTAGTGCAAGCATCTTTTGGCCTTTTGCCAAAATTTCCACATCAATTTGATAGTCTACAAGTATTTTTGAGCAGAAGCCATAGTAAACTCAAAAAAAACTATCGCAACGAAAACATTGTAATTATGTTAAACAGCCAACATGCAATCAATGCACATGAATCATAATATATTAGTTCAAAAACAGAGTGGGAATTTATGGATACGAGACAATATTATTAAGAAGAAATGAGCTGACAAAAATTATTTGCAAAGAACTCCCTAAATTGAGGTAGGTAAAAACATTACTTAAGAATTATAACCAAAGACGTTTTAAAGATTGCATAAGATTAAGTACGAAGAACCAAAGAATAATAACAAGTCTAGGTGCCGGCCACTTAAAACTAAGCACACAAAAACATAAATGTTCTGCTGTATATAAAAATCCTGAGTAATAAGTCTGTTGCAAAAATTAATGACAATGAGATCTAAAAATACGCTGGGTTCAAATGTACGAAGATTTGATATCATGCTCCCTAAATCTAAGGGGCCGCTTATAGCTATCAGTAAAATTTGAAACAGGAGGAATCTTAAATGTTTTACTGATGAGCATTTATAGCAATCAGTAAATTTGCGTCATTAAATTAAATGTCACTTTGAGGCTTCGCGCCTCAGACAATTTTTTTGCAGTTGCTTTCATCAGTAAAATTTGTAATGATGCGATCGGAACAGTAAAAAATTGGAACAACAACAGTAAAACAAAATGGAATTTTTTTTTGGCTTTTGGCAGTCAGCTGTTCAGTAAAATGAAATTTCATCATTAAAAAAATTAAAATGGATTTATAAATTAAATAAAACTTTAAATGCATTGTTTCTTTTTGAAAAAATACTTGAATATATGATTCATCTTATTGCATTTATCTTTAGCTAGAAATAAATCTGTAAACTGTTCAAAAACTAAAAACAAACATTTTACTGATGCGTTTTACTGATAGCTATAACCGGCCCCTAAAATCATAATATTTCGATTTTTTTCCTTTAACTGCAGCACAAGACCTACCTTTCTGCGAAATTTCAAGACTGCGATGCCTAGAAGTGATTCAAAATTTTGATTATCGGTCAGTTACGGATTCTTGCGATTTTAGAAATATCTTAGAAACTTTTGGATACGCAGGTGAAATTTTGTAGCATGCATGTAATCAACAAGTTTAGTAAATGTTGCAAATTTAAAGTTCCTGGCTTAATTGGTTCTGTATTTATCACAAATACTCCGATTTCTGAAAAGTTTGACTTAGAGGAAGAACTATTAAACTCAAATCCTCATCGAGTTTTATAAAAGAAGGCGATTTATATTTAGGTCACAGTGTAACGACCTCAAATTAATATATATATGGGTTAGGTTAGGTTAAAGTTGCTGTCCATTATGCTAGTTTAATGGCCCATTGTGATACATATGAATCTTGAGGATTTCTTTAAGCTCAATGAAATCTAATTGAGTCCCTTACGAAACATAAGAGACTGATTATGTTCATATGATTGAGATCGTTAAGATCGTTATAGAAAAATTCTTCTAGGTAATTCTGGGTTTTTAGCTAGAGCGGGGCATGTACACAAGAGGTTAAGAACTGAACATATAGCTTCTGCAAGTCATTTGAGAATACGCCTAGCCGATTGGCGTGCTTTCCTATTAGACAGTGCCGGGTTATGACACCGATTATCGAGCTTATATGCGATCTGCTTAGATATAGCGGTTTAAATCTAGTATAGGCCAGATGTTTTCATGTAGCGATTGGTATGCCAAAATACAATCATATATTTACTCCGACCTAGGATTTCGGATGATATGCCAAAACAAGATGAAAAGCAAATGTTCATCGACTTGCCGTAGACAGAAACGAAAGTAAGGCAACAAATGGAAGTATCCATAAGAAACCCGTTTTCTTCTATATAACTTTGTTCAAAAACTCACCTAAAGGCAACACAACCGATACAAGATTTATCTAAGATTTTATCGCTATTTAGACCATTTCATGACTTGAATGTTTTGTTTGTGCCTTTTCGATGTTTTTGTGTTAATTCAAAATACCTTAATCATTAATCATAAGAAGAGATACTTATTGCCCCTACAACTAGCGCCTAAAATATCCATATCTTTCCCTTTGGATCGGGATTGTATTCATTTCTTTTTTTAATAACTTTTTACTGAAAACTTTTGGGCAAATTCTATTGTTTACTTTAAGATTCTATACTTTGCCACCATCTGCTTTAAAAAAGTGAAATTGTTCAGTGCGATTTCACTGCTTAAGAAACACTATTTAAATTTATTTTTTGTCTGACCATCCCCCTTAGAAAAATGTACTCAGGGGCCTATGCTGTTTAGTCTTAGGAAACTTTTAAGCAATCTAACTTCATGGTATATATAAAAACGTAAATGATTATTTTCGACACCGCTTTATCAATATCTAGTTTAATAAATAATAAGGGGCGACTTTCCTTTACCGCAGTACGAATTTCCTTCTAATTTTTTTTTACAGTTAGGTAGAGTAGAGGTCTCAATAGAACATGTTTTAAATATTTTGAATTCATAAAAAAAAATATTATTTTTTTTCGGACTTAACCCTACTTTTTTTGTATTTCGTTTTTTGAGCCTAAAACAATTTTTTTTGAATTGATAGTACGGCCGGTGTATTAACAGCTAGGTATGTAAGGGGGGCATGCTGTCCCCCTGCTTGGATCACTATAGGATTTGGGGTGGGTGCGAGTTTGGGTATATGCAAAGTACTAAAATCAAAGAAATCCCCAAAAAAAAAATCAAGTACGGCAACACTGAACAAAAAACAGGGAAAAATGTCAAAATCAACCATTTTTGCGTGTTTTTTTATGTGGAAAGGTGAACTTTGAAAAATAATTTAAAATAGAAATAAATGTTTCCTCGCTCTAAAATTGCTTTAATTATTATTTATTTGCACATATCTTTTAATTAAAAAAAGTGCATGTCGAAATTCGTGCTGCGGTAATGGAATGTTGAGCCAATAATATAGATAATAGATACTCACAACTTCTCCAGCTCCTGATAAAAGTGGCACCAAGTCTTCAGACTACAAAGAAAAACATTAGAAACTTATTCGCAATTAAAATAGATAAATGTTCTTACCCGAATATCATGGAGATAAGCATATTCACTACTAAAGAAAAAAGAAAAGATAACAAGGAACTGTTACATTAAACTCACTCAAAAGTTGTAGGTATTAAATTAGTATTTCAAGGTCTATCTCTGAGTTGATGCCTTAACCAACCTCACAGACAATTTCATCATAATTTCCACTTACTCTTTAAAGGAAAAGTTTTCGTTAACTGAAAGTCCTTCACTATAAGCTGGACTTTCAATGAAACTGCAAAAAAGGAAAGACAAAAAAACAACATAATTACACTTAGATTGGGTTTCAAGAAACTCCTCTCGATGACTTACTCTGGTGGGGAAGACATCAAGGGATCCGAGAGCATTTTAGATTGCACCATTTATTTAAAGGTTATGACCACTTGAGATAAGAATGTATGTATGTAAATCAATTAAAAAATCAAACATTAGCCGAAAGTTATTTGCATTTTTATAAAAACAAACCTTTTTTGCTAAACTTTCAGTTCACAATTTAAGTTTTCTTTTTTTCTTTTTTTGTACAAAATGATCGTGCAAAAACCTGTCGGGTAAATTTTTGATGAAATTCCGTGAGTCTGGGGAACAGTCTACATTTATGTTGACGATTTTAGAATACACTTCTACTTCATCCGGCAATATCATATAATTAATGTTTAGACAAAAACACTGAATTAATTAAAGTAAATGAAAAAGGAAAACAAATATGTTTGGCAGTAAAATAATTATTTTAGGAGAACAGCACCGGGCTCTTTTCTTTGCGTTTGCTTGCACTTGTACTTTTTGATTTTTGTTGAATTGTTCGTGTTCCCAACGTTTAGAAACTTAAACACAAGACTACTTGAAACGTAAACGTAACGTAAACAGGCCCCGCTAAAAAGTGGCTCTAGTGTCGCATAAGAGAATTTAAACAGAGTGAAGCTATATTTGGGGTATGGTTAGACTGTGATTTTTCTTAATAGTTTCTTTTTTTGTGAAATCGATAAAGGAATAGGAATTAAAAAACAGTGAACTGTCTGAGAAAATAAATTAAAGAGCACTTAGACCCATTGACATACTAAGTATGGACCAGAGAGAAGAACTAATCGAGAGAACCAACTTCGACGGTTGCTCTCTTTTTGCCTACAAGCTGTGGTTTGCACACCAACTTGCATATGTATTAACTCCATATAAAAAAAGGGGAACAAATCCTTATGCAAGAAGATGTGCATACTCACTATACTATTTTCCTTATAACGATTTATTAAAAACACAAGCGTTCACTTCGAAATTCAAATTATTATATATATTTTCTCTCCGTATTTATAATGTTTGATTTTAATAATAAAGTTGTCAAGGCGATAATTACAAACAATAATGATTATTATATTTTAAAGTAATAGTAGAATGATCTAAAGTAGATTTCTAATAAATAGTGAACACTACATTCTCTCCTTTTTTTTTAAAGTTTAAATGAATAAAAATAACACAACATGAAATTGAAAGAAAATAATTATTGATACTCATATAACTCAATTACACGCTGAATCAGCAAACGAGTTTGATTTATTAGTTTGAATTGTCCAATTTCCAGTAATTTTCTTTAAATGAACAATGTTCCGTCTTGTTACTTCACCAGTTGTTGAATTCTTAACTAAAACATCTCCTCCCTTCTGTTTGATAACTTCATGCGGTATTTCACCAAAGTTGAAATCTATCTTGTTTTCTTTTCGCATTTTCTTCACCAGAACTTGGTCACCAATGGTAAGTTCACTTTGAGCAGCTCGTCGCTTTTTGTCAGCATACAGTTTTCCTTTTTCTTTTTCAATTGCATCTTTTTCAGTAAATTCCTGATTAAAACCTTGATCTTGGTTAACTAGTGATGGAATTTCATCTTTAAGAAGTCTTCCGTAGAAAAGTTCAGCCGGAGCTTTTCCTGTAGTAGAATGTGGAGTGTTGTGGTACATAAGCAAATAGTCTATTAAATCTTCTTTCCAATTGGAGCCTGTAGCCTTGCTGATTTTTATTCTTTTAAGTATGTCCCGATTTTGTTGTTCAACTTCACCGTTTTGTTGGGGCCAGTATGGAATTGTGTTATATAATTTTACGTTGAACTCTTCACAAAAATCTCTAAACTCCTTACTGGAAAATTGTTTACCATTATCTGCAGTTATTGTTTGAGGATATCCTAATCTAGAAAACATTTTCCTCAGAGATTTTATAATTGACGTTGAAGTTATATTTTTTAAAATAACTATTTCCTTATAACGGCTGTAATAATCTACGACGACAAATAGATGTTCGTCACTTGGAAGAGGTCCCATTAAATCTATTGCAATATCTACCCATGGAGCTGTTGGCATTGTTCGTCGTTTCATCGGTTCAGGGACAGTTGGCGCTGAAACAAGGAGACAACCTCTGCAGTTTCTTACAACATTTTCGGCATCTTGGTCGATTTTTGGCCACCAGACTTTTGTTCGCAACCGTCTTTTTGTTCCAACTATTCCTGGATGTCCTTCATGAGCAAATTCAATTACTTTTTTACGAAGCTGTTGTGGAGTTACTATTTTGTTTTGCCGTAGTAGTATATTCCCATAAAAACAGAGTTCATTTTCAAATACTTTGAAATTAAGAACATCTTTGTTCCAATTTTGTTCATACATTCCTTCCTTAACGCGTAGTATTTCTTGATCGTTTTCTGAAATCCTGTCAATTTCTTTCAAGGTGAATGCTTTGGGAACGCTATTGCTGGCAATGTGATGAACATGTTCTTCGGAATCAAAATTCTTTTTAATTATAGGATCAACTATACAGAGTCTTGAAAGTGAATCAGCAATGTTAGATTTACCTGGTTTATATATGATTTTACAGCTTAATTTCGTACCACATAGAGAGGATTTACCCATAATATGCTCTTTGTGTAACTTAAACGAAAGGGAAGATGTTTTCCACTTTATGGGAAGATGCCCAATTCTTAAAGAAATACGGAGGAATACCTTCGGAAGCGATATCCTAACGCAAAGCCAAATTATTCTCTTTCTTAACAATATGGAAGTTAAAAAATTATATCAGTACTGCAGACTAGCTCTTCTCTATAGAAATAGAATTATAAATGAAAGTTTTTAAATATTTCAAATTGATAACTTTATTATTTTGAATGTTAATATTAATAAAATTCGTTTGATTAAGAATCTATTTTCAATGTAATAATATTTATGTTTTGTCAACTAGGCAGACGGCAATAAAGCCATGCTTTTTGTTTCTTGTAAAATTTGTAATGAAATCAACGTTAAATAAAAAAACGATCTAATCTAATCTAATCTAATCTATATGATTTTATATCTGTATGACTGTAATCGAAGAACCCATCTCTCAATTCGTGCACATGGCTTAGACTTTAAGCCAAAAATTGTTTCTAGAGGTTTATGGTCAGTAACGAGTTCAAAGTCTAATCCATACAAATATATATGAAAATGTTCAACTCCCCAAACTAAAGCCAATGCCTCTTTCTCTGTCTGACAGTATCTTTTCTCACAATCTGATAAACATTTGTTTCCATATGCAATTATTCGTGGCTTCATTTCGTTATTAAATTGTATCAAAACCGCACCCAATGCCACAGGACTTGCATCCAAAATCAGTTGAGTTCTGTCATAAGGATCATAGTAACCTAAATATTTATCATTTTGTAAAATATTTTGTAACTCTTGAAATGAACGCCGTTGTTTTTCACTTAAAGAAAGTTCTGATTTTCGATTACGATTTTCAATTTTTAATGCGTCACGTAATGGCTCGGTTAGAGTTCCCAGATTTGCTATAAATTTACCTACGTAGTTTATGAGCCCTAAGAAGCTTTCAAGCTCTTCAACAGTCCTAGGCTCTCGAAATTTTTGTATAGCATCTATCTTTGAAGGTGATGGCTTAACGCCTTCTGCAGAAAGAAGATGTCCCAAAAATTCTATTTGTCGGACATTATATACGCACTTAGCATCATTTAGTAAAATATTATTTTCGTTTATAACATCCAATAGTTTTTTAAAACGTGCGTTATGTTCTTTTTCATTTTGACCAAAAACAACTATGTCATCAATAAAATTAACTACACCTTCACATTTACATAAAATTCTTTCCATTACCTTTTGAAATATTTCTGGAGCGCAATTCATTCCAAACATTAGCCTCTTGTACCTGAATAAACCACTATTGGTAATAAATGTGGTTATGTACCTTGAGTCTGGACAAATCCAATAGTTTTTTAAAACGTGCGTTATGTTCTTTTTCATTTTGACCAAAAACAACTATGTCATCAATAAAATTAACTACACCTTCACATTTACATAAAATTCTTTCCATTACCTTTTGAAATATTTCTGGAGCGCAATTCATTCCAAACATTAGCCTCTTGTACCTGAATAAACCACTATTGGTAATAAATGTGGTTATGTACCTTGAGTCTGGACAAATTTCTATTTGATAAAAAGCGTTCTTTATATCCAAACGAGAAAAAATTGACGACTTCCGAAGCTTGGGCAAGATAAGATTCATCGTAGGCAGTGGATAGTTTTCCCTTAATATTGGTGTATTTGCTCTTCTCATATCCACACATAAACGAAGATCTCCATCTTTTTTCAAAATAGGTACTATAGGAGATATCCATGGCGAATGTCCATCTACAGCTTCGATGATGTCTAGTTCGAGTAATTCGTTTAACTTATTTTTAATTTTTTCTTCTAAAGGAATGGGTAATTTTCGACAAGGTTGTATTACTGGAGGAATCGTTTCGTCAATAGAGATTTTGATAGTTAAATTTTTTATTTTTGGAAAAGTTGTTTTTTCAATTGAATTTAAAAGTTGTAAACCTACTTTGAGAACTCCAATTTCTTTCGCCGTTTCTTTACCCAGTAAACATCTTTGACCAGTTTTTATAACATAAAATTTTGCATTAACAATTTTGTTTACTACCTGTATATCGGCGTCAAAAGATCCTAAAACGTCAAGTGCTTGTTTTGAACCGTAGGCTAAAAATATTTTATTTGGCTTTTTGATTTGGTTTCTAACCAAAACTCCTTTCTTCTTCATTTCCAGCCAAGCTCCTTCTGAAATAATATTTGATGTGCTACCAGAGTCAATTATCATTTGAATGGAAACTCCGCCAACCGAACAAGTTATTTCATCTTCCTTTTGGCTAGAAAAATGAAAAATAAACTCTTCGTCTTTTACCTTTTCAACTGACCGTATCGATTCCCTTTTCAGCTTTTTGTTTCGGAATGTGCTGTCAGTAAAACCTTGTTTTGATTTGGTGCGACATTTGGATTCAAAATGACCTTTTAATCCGCATTTACGACAGTTCTTCATTTTCGCAGGACATTTTGAGTCTTGAGCTGAGTGATCTTTTGAACCACATCGAAAACATTCAAATTTTCGAGAAGGAAATTTATTAATTTTATTAATTTCAATGGTGCTATTATTCTGTTTGCTGTTAAAATTTTCCATTTGAATGTTAACTGTTTCTAACGAATTAGCCAGAAAAATAACATCATTTAAACTTTTAGAATCATCCATCTCTAATATTTTCCGTCTAAGCTTTTCAGAAAAACATTTCTCAACCACTTGGTCTTTAATATGTTCATCCGGATTTTCAAACTTACATTTCGATGCTTGACGCCTTAACCGAATAATGAAAGCTTCAAATTTTTCGCTTCTTTCTTGAAACATTTGTCTAAAAATATGTCTTTCATATGTTTTATTTTGACACGGATTGAAATATTCATTTAACTTTTCAACGCACACTTCATAGACATCAATGTCTCTATTGGCATCTAAAATTGGATCAACATTTGCACCTGGTAAATTGTAAAAAATTTCTTGGAGATCTTGTCCACCACAATGAAGAAGAGTTGCCCTCTTTTTAATAGATTCTGTGGTTCCAGAAATCTGAAGAAAAATTTCAAAAGATTGTTTCCATTTTGCCCAGTTTATTCCCAAAGATTGAGAATCTCCGAAACAGTCAAATGTTCTTAAATGGGGTATATTTTCCATTTTCCAAATTGATCCCTGTCAATCAAATTGATATGAATCGTAAATACAGAGGCATGAATTTAATCAATATATCAATATTAATGAATCAAATCAACACAAATTATGCAATTCTTAGAATTTAATCTACATATATGAATTTAACTCATCCATTCAAATTTCATCATTACGAATTTAATCTTTACGAATTTAATCAATACGAATTTAATCATTTCGAATTTAATCCACAAAACAATAAATTCAGACATATTATACAAATCGTCTTAATAACCAATGCATCTTTATAAATCAATATGAATTTAATCAAATTAAGATTTCTTTTCCTCCTTTCCAGAAAAAGATCTTGCAAATTATGAGTATGACTTACTTAATTTTCGTTTTTTCTTGCCGAACTTAGAATTATTTTTGATTTTCTTCCTCCAATTTTTCCTTTTTGGTTTTACAAATTTTCTTCCTCGTCGCCAAAATATACTATTTTCCTTATAACGATTTATTAAAAACACAACCGTTCACTTCGAAATTCAAATTATTATATATATTTTCTCTCCGTATTTATAATGTTTGATTTTAATAATAAAGTTGTCAAGGCGATAATTACAAACAATAATGATTATTATATTTTAAAGTAATAGTAGAATGATCTAAAGTAGATTTCTAATAAATAGTGAACACTACACTCACCACCTTTGAAAAATAGCGGATCTAGTCAGCTATTCAGAGGTGTTCAAAGAAAATTCAAAATTGTGGATGAGCAACGTTTTGGTACTCTCATTGTAATCGTTTGGGAGTAATATCATTCGTATATAAAGTAAAATTAATTACTCTTGTTAGGTGCCAGAACAATGAAGATTTAGAAACAATTCTAAATTACGCATTTAGAGAAATATTAGTTAGTTATTTGAAGCCAGTTTTAATCATTAAGTAAGTAAAATAAATTAGGTGCTGCAACAGTCCAATGAGAATTAGGACCTATGTAGAAACATACAACTCTGAAAGCACTACTACTACGAGTATTATTTTTTGTATTATTAGCTGCGTTTATGCGTTTAATTTTCGCTCAGACCGTTTAAAAATGCAAAAAAAAACTCAGATTTGTTTCAATTTTCAGTGTTTATCGACTTAATATTGTCGATGCGAGAGTTGCAGCATTGAAAACGAGAGTTACAGAATGTACCTAAACATGGATCATGAACATAAAACAACGCAGGAAAATTGAAAACATTTTTATATAGGTACTCATCTTTTTTTCCATTCCTATTTTATTTGTGTGTACTCGTTGTTTATTTTCTTTACACTACTTACCACATTTCCAAAATGCTGAAAATAGACTTAATAAAAAGACCGTCAACTTGTTACTTCTGTTACCAATTTTCATTGCATAAGATTTGTGAATAGGTGATAAGCTATTCTTACTGCTTTCCACTAACCTAGTGTGTTGCATTTAAAGGCTTAACTACATAAGCCGAAAAGTACTTTTGTACAAAAGTAAAAATATTTGTATTCTCGCTAGGTCAGTGGTTTTGTGAAAAGAATATACAAATTTGTTCTCCAACCAAAATCTAAGTCTTATGCATCATTTTTATAAGTTTTCCAGTTCTTACTATTTATGTAGGTATATCTTATCTTTCAGTTATATAGCGACAAGGAAAAATCTGTGAGGGAAAGTTCTAATTACAGTTTTTCTGAAAGTGCATTGTGCCTTATTCATAGATGTTTGCTAAACTTTTTAGGCTATTCATAAATAAATGCAAATCTAAATTAAGGGTTAAACCTGAATAACTATAAACATAGAAAATGCTGTGTTCAAGTAATTATTATTGCAGCCAAATTTCATAATTGATTTTTTTGGTGTATAAAAAAGCTGACAAAGTAATTCATGACAAATAAATGTTACGTTAACACTAAGTTCCAGAAAATATCGATTGATACCGCAATTGCAGAAGATATTGATATTTTTTATAAATATTCCCGGTAAACTGTAGAACTTTATTATTTCCGCCTTTTATAATTCAATGTAAAATAATTCAATGCAGTATACCTAAATAATAATGCCATCCATCTGTAACTCAGAGAAAGAGAAGGGAAAAACAAATTCACCACTACTTATAACGTTTACCGAATTTATTGGCAAACGAGCATTTTTCTTATTACTTACTTACTTACTTAAGGTGGCGCTACAGTCCTGTGTGAACTAGGGCCTCACCCAACAAACTTCTCCATCTAGCTCGGTCCCTAGCTAGATGTCTCCAGTTTCGCGCTCCGAGTTGGGTGAGGTCACCTTCCACTTGTGCGCGCCACCTGATTCGCGGTCTTCCTCTACTGCGCTGTCCTGTGGGTGTGGATTCGAAGACTTTCCGGGCCGGAGCATTGGTTTCCATGCGCTCTACGTGACCTAGCCATCTTAGTCGTTGGACTTTTACCCTTCTTGCTAAGTCTACGTCGCTGTACAGCCCGTACAGCTCGTCGTTCCATCTTCTCCTCCACTCCCCTTCGATGCATACGGGACCGTAGATCACACGAAGAATCTTTCTCTCGAAACGACCCAAGGTGCTTTCATCCGCTTTTGTCAAAGTCCATGCTTCTGCACCGTATAGCAGGACGGGGATGATAAGGGTCTTATATAGCGACACTTTGGTCCTTCGAGAGAGAATTTTTCCACTCAATTGCTTTCTTAACCCAAAGAAACAGCGGTTAGCAAGAGTTATTCTTCGTTTGATCTCAGCGCTGGTGTTGTTTTCTGCGTTTACAGCGGAGCCTAGGTAGACGAAGTCCTTGACTACCTCAAAGTTACGTCTGTCGATGGTGACATTTTGACCAAGACGTCGGTGTTGTAGGTCCTTTCTTGATGACAGCATGTACTTTGTTTTGCCCTCATTAACCGTTAAACCCATTTTTGCCGCCTCTGCCTCAATACTCACACAAGCCCCATTGACATCACGCTGAGTTCTTCCGATTATGTCAATGTCATCAGCATATGCTAGTAATTGGACAGACTTTTGAAAGATAGTGCCTCTGGTGTTGACGTGTGAGCTTTGCACTATTCTTTCAAGTACGATGTTAAAAAAATCACATGACAGCGCATCACCTTGTCTAAAACCTTTTTTGACATCGAAAGGTTCAGTTAAGTTGTTTCCAACCTTTATGGAGCAGCGTGAATTCTCCATGGTCATCCTGCACAAACGGACGAGTTTGGCAGGGATGCCAAAACTAGACATGGCTCTATACAGTTCGTCCCTGTAGATACTGTCATATGCGGCCTTGAAATCGATGAAAAGATGGTGGGTGTCGATTTGGTGTTCTTGGGTTTTTTCCAGGATCTGCCGTAATGTGAATATTTGATCGACTGTGGACTTTCCTGGTCTAAAACCACACTGATAAGGACCTATCAGGTTGTTGACGATGGGCTTTAGACGTTCACATATTACGGCAGAGAAGATTTTATAAGCGATGTTAAGTAGACTGATTCCTCTATAATTGGTGCAGTTTAGAGGGTCTCCTTTTTTCAGGATCGGGCAAACAATACTGAGGTTCCATTCATCGGGCATGCTTTCTTCCGACCATATCTTACAGATAAGTTGGTGCATGCTCCTAACCAACTTATCTCCAGCTGCTTTAAAGAGCTCGGCATTCAAGCCATCCGCTCCAGCGGCTTTGTTAGACTTCAGCTTAGATATAGCAATCTTTACTTCGCCTAAGTCGGGAGGACGGGATTGTTGGCTTTCGTCGTCTATGTTGAATGGATCATCCTGCCTGACAGCGGAATTCGGTTCGTCGTCGCCGTTATACAGTCTGCAGAAGTGGTCCTTCCATATCCTCAGCATTGACTGCGGTTCCACTATGATGTTTCCACTTTCGTCTTTGCAGCCTTCGGTTCTAGGTTTATGTACTTGTGAATTTCGTTTCACCTGTTCATAAAACTTTCGAACTTCATTTCTGCTTTTAAACCTCTCAACATCTTCGACCGCACGCTTCTCATGTTCTCTCTTTTTCCTTCTGAGAAGTCGGTGTTCCTCTCGCCTCTTCTGCTCATAGAGCTCATGAGCAGCTCTCGTCCTTTTATGCAGCGCCGCCTTGCGTGCCTGTTGTTTGGCTGCATTTGCCTGCCGACATTCCTCATCAAACCAGGGGTTCCTTGTTGGTGGTCGCTTGAAACCCAGCACGTCAGAGGCGGCTTCTCTGATTGCGTCTTGGCAATGTTGCCACTGGTTTTCTATACATTGTGTTGGCGGCACAGAACTTCGAGAGAGGTTACTTGTAACTCGGTCGGAGAAGGATTTGGCGATCTCTTGCGATTGTAGCCGTTCGACGTTGTACCTTCTCCCAACATCTCCCTGTTTTGCCTTGGGCCTGGAAACCCGAAGTGCTACCTTGGCTACAACAAGGTAGTGGTCCGAGTCGATGTTAGCTCCTCGGAAAGTTCGGACATCCATGATGCTGGAAGCGTGTCTGGCGTCGATCGCAATATGGTCAATCTGGTTGACGGTAGATTGATCTGGAGATCTCCAAGTTCCTTTGTGGATGTTGAGGTGTGGAAAACGCGTACTGGCTACCATGACGTTTCGCCCCGCAGCAAAATCTATGAGCCTGAATCCGTTGTCGGAAGTGTTGTCGTGCAGGCTGTTTTTCCCGATTATTCCACCAAAGATGTCTTCCCTTCCTAGCTTGGCATTAAAATCGCCCAGGACAATTTTAATATCGTAGCTAGGACACTGCTTGTATGTTTTGTCTAAGAGCTCGAAGAACATATCTTTGGTGTTGTCATCCTTCTCATCTGTGGGGGCGTGCGCGCATATCAGGCTAATGTTGCCGAATTTAGCCTTGATGCGGATGGTCATGAGGCGCTCGTTGATGCACCTATAGCTTAAGACTTGTTGCCTAAGTCTGGCTCCAATGACGAAGCCGCATCCAAATAAGCGCTGTTGGTTTTCTCGGTAGCAGTCACCATAGTAGACATCGCAGTTTTTCATCCTCTTTTTGCCCGGCCCATCCCATCGTATTTCCTGGATGGCGGTGATGTCTGCTTTATAGCAGTCTAGGGCCTCCGCTAATTCTTCGGCTGCACGTGGTCTGTTAAGGGACCTAACATTCCACGTGCATATCCGAAGTTCGTTGTCCTTAATTCGTTTGCGTTGGTTGTCAGCAGTAAATCCGTCCGTATCCGAGGCTTGTTGGTGCTTCGCAACTATAAGATTTTTAAGTGGTCAGGAAGTCACCCTGACGGCACAACCCCCAACCTGGAGGGCCAGATCCTTAGTATAACTCCAAAGACGGGGAGCCGGATAAACCGCTCCTTATAGGCCTGGGCTCCGAATAAGTCGTAGAAGCCCTATAAGGTGTTCACTAAGTAGTTCAGCCTTACTGGAACTGTAGACGCCACCGTTGATTCCATCTCGGGAATTCCTCCGCTGCCGTCTGGATAAGGAGAGGTGCCTTAGTGGACGCACCTCTCCCCCCCTCTCTCGTTTGCTGCCCCCAACAACTTTCCACTGGGGTTGGAACCCAATCTCCAGTTGAGGTACTAGGCACCCGATGTTCACCACGGGGAGGTGAGAGTAGGAGTTGATAGACAGAGGTTGGTTTTGAGAAAAACCTGTGGACGCTTGTGTCCTCTTGAATGCACATGTCTACCATTTGAACATCATTTTTTCTTATTACATATATTTATTTTTCCTCTTCTTCTCAGCTGAAACTGAAGACGTTGCTTATATGGGAATACCACCAACCAAATGCTACAAAGGAAAACTAAATATGTTGGTCGCTCCTAGGCCGCCTAGCCTGCCTGGTGTGGTGATGCGTGCTGGCCTGCTGGGTGCTAATTCGGCGAGAAATGTCAAATGTCTCAATCTCTCAACTGAAGTTTTTTCTCTCTCTCTGCTCTCCGAGGTAAAAACATGTATACACCGATACGAATTCAACAGTTCAACACGATATAAAAAATGTGAGTAAGAGGTTTCGAAGGGACGGAGACGACTCTCGATTAGTTTTTTCTCTCTGGTATGGACTGCTAGTCGATACTTATTCTCATACAAAACACACTTTAAAAACTCTTTAGCTATGCTTGTCCTCATGTAATTTTGGCGGACAAAATTATAATAAAAAACACCATCTGCAGCAGTCCATATCTACTCTACAATGGTTTGATGCCTTTTGCATGCACCATTGGAGCTGCCGTTACTACCATGCTTACTAATTTGATGTTCACAAAAATTAACCAGCGAAACATCGATGATCATTAACCTACTAGATATGGGCTGCTAGAAGCCAACGTTCATATCATGTATTACTTAACGCTAATATTCTATACTTCATCTCTTGTAGGTTTGGTAAATATAGACTGCTAGAAGCCAACGTTCATATCATGTATTACTTAACGCTAAAATTCTATACTTCATCTCTTGTAGGTTTGGTGCAGAAACTAGTAATTTATTTAAAACGTCATCTCTAGTTTTTTTTTCAAGGAAACTATTATTACAAAGTTTGACAAAATAAACAAAATACAAAAATCAAGTTCCATAAGATTCTCCATATTTCCGCTGAATAGAAGGGCTAATAGGGTTGATGAATACAATGATATAAACACGAAGTTGGCTACTAGCGGTCCATATCAAAGAAAGTTGTTCTGAAAAGATTATTTGCAAAAATTAGAACATTTTAAGACAATCTGCTATTTCATAGTGATAATCTAAATCTGCATGAAATTTCAAGTTAAATAATACCAAACCAAAATAACAAGTCAAAAACATAAGACAAATTAAGTAATTTAAATAAATTGTCAATTAAACTATACCTGTTTGCTCTCTTTGCTATTGTCATGTTTCTTTTCTATTTCACCTGATACTAATGTTTCGTTTTTCGAAGATTAATTTTTCATATTTTACTTGTTGGCCCGCTCCGGAATCGTATAGATTAACAAATATAAATATAACAACAAATCAACCCATCTGAAAAATTTGGGATAGTAGAATAGCCTATCTAAATACATACTTTCGAACGTTTCGCAAGAAGTTCCCCTTATTTACTACCTATTTCATTTCATTCTTTTTGCATGGTTTTATTGTAAGGCTCTAAAATAAACAATGGCGCACAATTTCAAAGGATTTAGTAAAATGTTAAAGCCGTTTTTATTAATTTACTAAGCTTTAAAGATGATTTACCTAATTTTAAACGATTTTAACATCTTAATATCTTTAAACAATTTGCTAAAATTAATATAACGGAATGGTTACATTAACTTTTAGCAATTTGCTAAATCCAAATGACATGTTCAGTAAACAGTTGGGAATTCCAATTAATAGGTCTGTTTAAACGCATTTGCTTTGTTTATCTTAACCAACTGTCACTTTTTAGACATGTTCGGATGCTGGTTTTGTAATGAAAGGCAATGAGCAATTTCCTAAAGGGTCCGCCATCTAACGTTTTTTTCAACTAGTGCTCATTTCGTAAATGGTAACACATAGCTCATGTCTGATTTGACAAATAATTGGTTTTTATACGCTTGAACAACGCTGGAAAATATTGCGACATTACTTTGAAAATTATGATGCCGATTTTGTCAAAAAATCATCTTTTCAGATGAAGCTCATTTTGATCTTGGCGGGTATGTATAAACAAGCAAAATTATCGCATTTGGGGCACAGAAAACATGCACGCACACATTGAAAAAGTATTTTGGTCCAAAGGCATGATTGGACCTTTTTTTTTCAAAATGAGCAAGGAGTGGCCGTTAAGCATCATTCACATGAGCGCGACCAACGAACGACGAATGAATTACATTACAAAATGTGAGTTTATATACGTTTGAAGACATATTTCCACACAAATTCTTAACAAAAAGATAGCAATATAGTTTCTATTTGATTTATGATGCATACTTTTACTTTTCAATATCATATATTAATAAATTTAAGAAAACGAATTTATTCGTCGCGAAAAAAATTATAGTTGATACGAACTGTCAAACTTTATTCGCGTTCCACATTATCCACACTCGCAACGAATAAAAAAATCGCGCGTACTTAACCTAAAAAATCGTTCTTGTTTTGATTTCGGTGGTGAATGTCAAACTTAATTCGCGACGAATTAAAAACTCTCATGTGGAAGAAATGTCAAAATCGACGAATATTCGTTCATTCGTTGGTCGTGCTCATGTGAATATTGCTTTACAGTCAATGGCGATCGTTATCGGGCCATGTTGAACGAATTTTTGTTCACAAAAATTGAAGAGGAGGATATTGGCAACATTTAGTTTCAACAGGACGGCGCGCGCTACGTGCCACACAGCCGAAGCAACACTCGATGTTTTACACTCTGTTTTTGAAGATCGCATTATCAACCGCAGAGCTGATGTCGTTTGGCCACCTCGGAGCTGCGATTTGACACCGTTGGACTATTATTATTTGTGGGGTGCCTGTAAAAGATGAGTGGTACGCCGACAAGCCAGAGACAATTGACGCTTTAAAGGACAATATTTGTGAAGCAATTGGTGAAATACAGCGTGTAGGCTACTACATGGCCAGCAGAGGCAGAGGCAGAAATTTGAAAAAATATTCAGTAGTTTTTTTTTATAGCATTTTCAAAAAAAAAACAAAAATTATTTGGCGGACCCTTTAGTAAGCAAAACAATATGAAAGGTCTAACATTTTGAACTGCTTTAGTAAATTAAATGTTTTGCAAATTGCTAGCTAGTTATTTGTTAAACCCTTAACAATAGGTTGTTTAAAATTTTGGGCTAATATTTTTAGTTTTTCCTTCATGTGCAAATACAAATAAATTAGCAGGTGTCCCGGTAAATTAGAACATTTAAAAAAATTTCTAAATTACACAGATTGTCATATCGGCCATTGACAACATACAATATCGAAACTCTTGACAGATGTCAAAACTACAAAATGTTTTACAACACCGCTGGGCATTGCGTTCAGATAAAGACAATTTTGTTAAGTGTTTACAATAACGCATTGTGCATACATTTTACGAGATAACATCCAATTTGCAAAAAAAACTCTGTTCTTAGGTGCTTTGACATTTTAGAACCAAATCGTCATAAGTGATAAACGAACAAATTAAAAGCTGTAAAAAGAACCAATGTGTCCTTTCGTAAAGATTTACTGATACATTTTTTGATAAAAGACACGTTTATAAAATACTGTAGACTAAAGTTAAAAAGAAAAACAAGTTCAATTGTAAAAGAATAATAAAAAACATTTAATAAAAAAAAACAGGCAAAATAATACAATTCTAAAAGCTAAAAATATTCAATAAAAATATTATTTATATTTAATATTTAGTTTAATCAACTTCTTCAACAGTTGGCCCTGAAGGACCGCCTCGGCCACTTGCTTGACCACCAGCAGTTGCCCCACCACCACCACCGCCGGGAGCTTGTGCATGCATTTTGGCCATAATTGGTCCGCATACTTGTTGGCAATCTTTCAAATGATCATCATACTCCTCTTTTTCAGCCAATGCATTGCGATCCAACCAGGCAATTTCCGAAGAGTATTTTTCACGCACAGTAGCCTTGTCAGCATCGGTTAGCTTACCAGCAGGAGCATCTTCTGTTGCCTATAGAATAAAAGCGATGAGAATAAGTACTAAATACCATTACTTTTTTTAATTTAACAAGCTTACCTGCTTACAACTAAATATGTAACCCTCCAAGGCATTCCGGGCATCAACCCTTGATTTCTGCTTTTCATCTTCTTCCTTATACTTCTCTGCCTCGGATAACATTTTGTCGATTTCGGCTTTGGTAAGGCGTCCTTTATCATTTGTAATGGTAATTTTCTCTGACTTTCCAGTACTGTTATCCTTTGCTGAGACATTAAGTATACCATCGGCATTCAAATCAAAGGTTACTTCAATTTTTGGAACCCCTCTTGGTGCAGGTGGAATACCGGTTAAGTTAAATGTTCCCAACAAGTTATTATCCTTGGTCATGGCTCGTTCTCCTTCGTACACTTGTATGGTAACGGCATTCTGGTTGTCACTGTATGTTGTGAAAGTTTGTTGCTGTTTGCATGGAATCCTAGCATTCCTTTCGATCAATTTTGTCATCACCCCTCCAGCTGTTTCAATACCCAACGATAATGGTGTAACGTCTACAAGAAGTACATCCTGGATCTGAGAACTTCCAACACCAGTTAAAATAGCAGCCTGAACAGCGGCTCCATAAGCCACAGCTTCATCCGGGTTAATAGACAAATTTAGTTGTTTTCCCCCAAAGAAGTCTTGTAGCAACTTCTGGATCTTTGGAATGCGAGTTGAGCCTCCAACCAAAACTACATCATTGATGGCTCCCTTATCCATTTTGGCATCATTCAAAGCCTTTTCAACAGGTTGTAATGTAGATCGGAAGAGATCCATATTGAGCTCCTCAAAACGAGCTTTGCTTATTTTTGAATAAAAGTCAATGCCCTCATGCAGAGCATCAATTTCAATAGAAGCCTCTGTGCTCGATGATAGGGTACGCTTTGCCCGTTCACAGGCTGTTCGCAATCGCCGAAGAGCACGAACATTTCCATGCAAATCACTCTTGTGCTTCCTCTTGAATTCTTCAACAAAGTGACTAACAAGTCGATTGTCAAAATCTTCACCACCCAAATGTGTGTCTCCTGCAGTTGATTTCACCTCGAACAGTGATCCCTCGTCAATTGACAGAATGGATACATCAAATGTACCTCCACCCAAATCAAAGATAAGAACATTCTTTTCTCCCTTGAGATTCTTATCTAAACCATAAGCCAAAGCGGCTGCAGTTGGTTCATTGATTATACGTAGGACATTGAGACCAGCAATTGATCCAGCATCTTTTGTGGCTTGACGCTGAGAATCGTTGAAGTAGGCCGGTACTGTGATGACAGCATCGGAAACCTTTCCACCCAAGTATACTTCAGCAATTTCTTTCATTTTTACTAAAACCATGGAACTTATTTCCTCTGGAGCAAATACCTTTCGTTCGCCCTTGAATTCAACCTCGATTTT
This sequence comes from Eupeodes latifasciatus, assembly GCA_920104205.1. NCBI lineage: Eukaryota > Metazoa > Arthropoda > Insecta > Diptera > Syrphidae > Eupeodes > Eupeodes latifasciatus. The sequence goes on along the minus strand of OV049924.1, from coordinate 303,132,699 downwards.
GGGTTTTCCATTATCATTGATAACTTTGAATGGCCAGTGTTTCATATCGTCTTGAATTTTTTGATCGTCAAACTTACGACCAATCAATCTCTTGGCATCGAAGACGGTATTTTTGGCATTCATTGCTACCTGAAAGAAAATAGACAGAATTGTTTACTGTTAGTTCAGTTTATTTTATGATTTTATAAATTATGAGTACGATGATGATAAATGAAAAATTAATCTATTATACCTACAACAATGTGCTAGTGATAAAATCATATTCCTAAGTCAAAATCTTAATTAATTTTTAATGCTGCAGAATTTGAGTCAATTGCGGCTGAGTACATTGACATAATGTAGGTACTAGATATGGGCACTGCTAGTCGATACAAATTCTCATACAAAACCCCCTTAAAAGTAATTCCACCGCTTTAGCTATGCTTGCTATCTTGTAGGCTTGGCAGAAAAAATTATAATTAATTTTTAAACGCCATTTGTTATTTCTTTGCTTCAAAAAACTTCATTAAAACATCAATGTATTATAAAAAAAACATCAATGTATGTATTATAAAGTTTGACAAAATAAGCAAAATACAAAAATCAAGTTCAAAAGTTTGTCCATATTTCCGCTGATCCTACAGAAGGGCTAGTAGCGTTAAGGAACAGATGACACCAACGAGATGTTGGCTACTAGCTGTCAATATATAATATGTCAGTGTTATAGCTACTCAAGTGTGAACATGGCCTTCAATACTTCTCACGCGTCATACATAATAAAATGAAAGATTGACTAGATGCCAAGAAATTGTCTTCTAATTGATTATTAGTAAGTTAGAAAAGTACAAGTCTACTTACGTAAGTCAAAACATCAGATGTATGTACATGTTTTTTCGTTCAACTGAAATCCGAACCTCATAACTCTGTGATTTATTTATATCATTGATATATTAGATATGAACTTCTAGTGGATACTAATTCTCACACAAGACCCCCTTTAAAAGTGATTCCACCTCTTTAGCTATGCTAATTTTCAAACGCAATATCTGGTTTCTTTACTTTAAATAGCTTTCTTTCAAAGTAACTGAGAACATCTATTATTATAAGTTTGACAAAAAAAAAACAAAATACAAAAATGAAGTTCAAAAGCTTCTCCAAATTTCCGTTTAACCTACAGAAGAGCTGGTAGCGTTAGTGATTAGATGACACCAACGTTAAATTGGCTACTAGCAGTCCATCTCTTGCCATCGCTTGACAACTTTGACTTTCACTATGAATGTACCCTTAAACTAGTAACCAAACTTTCAATAATTGAGTATATCGAACATTTTGGGATAGCTTGAGATTTGTTTGTGACTATATACATATCTATACATATCATTTCTTCATTAGTTGTTATTTCCTATGCGATTGCAAAAACTCAAACCTATCAGGATAGCTTTGGATCGATCGCCGAATGCGACAAAAGATTCATAACAATTCCTCAACACTTCTTACTGTTTGTTTTCGTTGTAAATTACTGTCATGTTCAGTTCAATGGGGGTTCAATGACAGTTGACAACAATAATTGTAGAATTGACATTTACCGCCATTTGCAGAAATTATAGCCTCCATGACGTTTGTACCACCTTGTACGCTCATATAAATGAGTTTTAAAGTGTTTTTCAGTTCATATGACCTTTCCCAACTTAAGTTAGGTAAATCAATACCAATTTGAAAGCGCATGATTTACTGACAAAACAATTAAATTAATCTCGCAGACATAATTTTGCACCTTCTCTTCTCAAATGCAATCAATCAACACAAAAATATCCAAAACTAAATTCAAATAATTTTCGTCAGACATTTAATCGCTTGACTGATGATTAACTAGTGACCAAGACTGAAACTCTTGCTTTATCAAGCGAAGTAATTGAAATAACAAAATATGTACTCGCATGTTTATTTTACAACCCAAAAGCATAGTTTCAATACTTGTATAGAGATTTTAAAAGAAAAATAAATAAATAAATTTATTCTTTTCCTTTAACGGATGAAAAACGAATGTTTACAATCATCCGGACAGAAGTTAACACCATGTAGCTTTAAAAGTTTTATTTTAACTTATAAATATAGACATATGGTGGCATTGCAATTGTATATTGGATTGTGCGACTCTTTTGGATTAATGCACCTACCTTTATAATATTAATGTGGTGTACTCACGAAGACGTTAAACTGTGCACCCAGTGGACAAGTATAAAACCAAATATGCGTAAAATATGAGTTGCATTAAACAGCACCCCGTTGCCCAAAATAGGCTTTAAGGCGTCCGAAGTCTACGAGAAGAAAATCTAAACAAATTGTTAGATTAAAGTGTATAAATCTTTTGTGTGTTGCCTTTCATAAATTAATTTTGACGATATAAGAGGCATGTGATGATGTTCTCAAGCTACACTCAAGGAGATTTTTGATGACACAGTATGAGCATTAAGAAAGGGAGAGAGGGTTTGAAAGGAGGGGTCGGTGCACATTGGTTTTGAATTCCTGAATACTGCAATGACTGGGAAAGGCAGAGTGTGGTAAACCATTCGACATTCACGTTGTACGGCTCAAGAACAAATCTCTGTACTTGACAGTATGACCGAAGTTGGGCTCGAGGGTATATTAATAAGCATGAGCAGGAGGTGCGTGTATTGCAGTTGAATTGCTTGAATTTTTCTTTAGTGTAAAAATGGGTGAGACGAAAAACCTTATGACGACGTAAATGATCCAATCATTATATCATCACCAATAAATTTTAATGTTCTACGTTCAATACTGTCCAAGAGACTTAGGAAAGTTCCAGGAGCACAAGCACAGAGATGGGTATTATGCTCAAGGTTTGGACAAATATACAGTGGTTATATAATTAGAAACAACAATTCTAAGCACACTTTATTAAATTCATATGTATAATGTTTCTTGCAAGCACCAGTGTGTTTAGCTTGTACCATTAGTCTATGACAGCTGATATAGTATGTATATGTATGTTCCGAATATGAGTTTTCCTGAACACGAACAGTTTGTAAAATCGGAAGCTCATAGTCAATGGATTCCATAGCTAAATGATTTAGTTCCTCAAAAAAGATGTTATTTGATGCAATTCATGTCTATAAAAAGCAGCTTTGAAAACCCCAAAAAGAAAACCAAAAGATCAAAAATCAATCACAAAAGAAAACAGATTAATATGCCGAATTAGCAAAGCCAATTCTTTTTTGACTTCAGCAAAAATTAAAGAGGTTGTTTCATTCCAATCGGGTTCAAGAGTTATCAGGTACAACTAAAGGGTGATTTCTTAAAAGCTATAGGAAAGATTTAAAAAAAAAAAACATAAAATTTAGAAAAATGCATGAAATCTTTATTTGAATCGGTGACGTGAAATAGTGCCAAATGAAATAACACCAAATTTCAAATTTGGCCTTATTTCGTTGTTCAAAACGAAATAAAACCAATTTGGCTTTATTTCGATTTATAAAAAGAAATAAGGCCAAAAAAATAATGGAAACAACGCCGAATATTTTAAAATTCAAAAGTTAATAAAAAATTTTTAAAGTTCACTTTTTTACATACAAAACACGCAAAAATGGTTGATTTATTGTCTAGAATAGCTACTTTTGCTAAACAGTTTTTTTGAATTGATAGCACGGCGTACTAACAGCTAGGTATATAAGGGGGGGCATGCTGCCCCCTGCAACCCCCTTGCTTGGGATCACTATAGGATTTGGGGTGGGTGCGAGTTTGGGTATATGCAAAGAACTTTTGCATTTAAGCACTAAAATCAAAGAAATTCCCAAATTTAAAAAGCAAGTATGGCTCACAGTTATGAAAGAATCACAACGCATTCGTGTTCTTTGGATATACCCAAACTCGCACCCACCCCAAATCCCAAGCAGGGGGGTTGCAGGGGGGCAGCATGCCCCCCTTTACATACCTAGCTGTTAGTACGCCGAGCCGCCGCACAGTGGGGAAAATGCGGACAAAACCTATTTTTCTGAAAGTAGGATTTTTTTTTAAACTGAAAGTGTTTCTTATAGTTAATTGGTTGTAGAATCAGAAAATGAAAACCGTTTTTCAAAAAAAAAATTGTAGACCAGTAGATTTTCGCTCAAAGTTCAAATATCGTGAAAACTGATAAAATATTGGTATTCCTTAAATGATCAGTATATTGTGAAATTTGAAAGTTTTAAACAATTTTGTCTGCTTACATGATTGAAATAAATAGATAAACAATACAGTATGTTATTTTATTGAAAAAAAATTTGATAAGGTATTTTTTGACGAAGAAACACTCTATTTATGTGATTTTTTTAGTTCGCATAAGGTTTTAACTACTGCCTCTGTTTGCCTCTGTTAGCAAATATTGCCAATAGATAGTGTAGGGTCTCAGCAACATTTTGCAGTAAAAATCTCATCCGGATACGTCCGGATGCGGTTTTTAGAGCAATTTTAAGTTGGGAAGTCATATAAAAAAAATCGATATTTATGCCTTTTAACCAGTTCGGCACGAGTACGATAACTTTGGCGCCAAGATATAATAACGGTTTTTGGTAGAGGGGCTTAATACAAGCATTTTTTACTATGGCAGGGGGGTCTATCTCCCCCCGTTTGGGCGGTAGGGGCAATTTAAAAAAATTAGTATTTAAAATAGAAAAAAATAATTAAAAAATAACGGTGATACTTACAATTAAGTTTTATACATTTTTTTTTAAAGCCAACATTCTGTTTTATTAGCCAGTTTTTAATTCAAGTCAAAACTATGCGTAAAATAATTTTAAACTCAAAATTTGAGTAAAAAAGTTAAAAAAAAGTTTAAAGTGTAATTTTCAATACTTCAAGATTATCTTCCATTGTTTTTATTTCAAAATTTATTTCTCTTATTTGTTTTTGATCAAAAACTGAAAACTAGATGATTTTATGTCTTTTAGTTTTTGAAAAAACTAATTTAAATACTAATTTTTTTAAATTGCCCCTACCGCCTAAACGGGGGGAGATAGACCCCCCCTCCCATAGTAAAAAATGCTTGTTTTTAACTGTTCTATACAAATCCGTCATTAAACTTTGTCGCCAAAGTTATCGTACTCTCCCCACTAGTTCTGACGATCTTATATGGTAAACAGTAAAAGACGCTTATGTGAAAAAAAATCTTAATTAACCCAGCACTTAGTATATCAACAAGTTTCCTAGAAAGTACTCCGATTTTCTGAAATTGAAAATGAAAGTGCCTCGTAATAGGAGATTCAAAATTTCAGCTTCTACACGGTCTTTTTCTTTTCTAACTTCTTGCTGAGTTTCTTTCGAAAAGAAAAATTGAAGAGCTGTTGAATGATGGGTTGAGGATGTTCGAAGATTTTTCTTCATTTTCTCGTTGAACAAGTTTTAATAATACCAGGGATGTAAGAATTAAATGTCCATCAGAAATGCCTTAAATTGAAACTTCATAGATTTGCATATATCAAATTAAGTTTATTTGAATTATTTTGAATAAGCTTATTAAGATTAAATGATTTTTTTTTTTTATTTACTTGAATTATTTTTTTTTTATTTACCTACTTGAATTATTTTTTTATTTATTATTTAAATTTATTTTATATTACATTTAAAACAAATCAAACGGTAAGCTTTGAAAACACCAACTATCTATGTCATTATAAATCCAATGTGTTATCCTTACAACTGCAAACAAAATAAACCTAAACATGTTTTTTACTCACAACCATTCGCCTTTAAGCATATTAAAACTGAATTTTTAATAATTTACAATGCTTTTAAAATTCTTTTTTCGCTATTTATTATTATTAGTACCCGTAGCGTGATGGTTAGTGCGTTGGACTGTCATGCAAGGGGTCTTGGGTTCAATCCCTGCCTGTGCCACCTAACTTTTTTCACGGGTACTGCCTCTTGCGAAGAATTGACAAATCCTCCAAGAGTAATTCTTGTCATGAAAAGTGCTTTCTCAAACTAGCCGTTCGGATTCGGCATATAAACTGTAGGTCCCTTCCATCTCTGACAACATTACTCGCACACAGGGATGGTTGAGAGTTGTAAGTCACTAGGCCCTGGTTCTCTACGGACTGTTGCGCCACCTAATTTATTTTTTATTTATTTTTTATTATATTCGCAATATACCTTAAATTCGGTAAACAAATCTTTGTTTTCAGATATGTTTTCCGAAAAAAGGCATTTTCTCTTTTAGTGGGCGTGGAAATGGGCGGAATTTTCTGGTGTAGATTTGTCTTGCTATTGGCTATCATTCCTGAAAATTTCATTCAAATCGGTTCATTAGTTTAGATTTTATAGAGTTTTGTCCGCTCCCCCATACAAGATGCCCCACTGTGCGCCGTGCTATCAATTCAAAAAAACTTGTTTTAGGCTCCAATTTCAAAAATTTCAATCGAGCAACAAGTATCTGTCATTTTTCAACTTTTTTAATTAATAACAAAAAAAATTGTTGCAAAAAAAGTTTACGAAAAAATACACCGATTTGGTTATTTTCCGAATTTTTTTTTATGTTTTTAGCAAAAGTAGCTATTCTAGACAATTGCCGAATTTTGTAATTCCCAAAATTGAATAAAGAATTTAATTTAGCATAGAGAGAAAACAAAAGATAATTTTACTTTATGTTTTTTTCTAATTCTGCAAAGTTTTAAATCGAAACAATGCCAAATTGCTATTATTTCGTTTTCTAAAGCGAAATAAACCCAAATTGAAAATTTTTGTTTTTGAAAATGAAATAATGCCAAATTTTTTGAATTTGGCTTTATTTCATTTGGCGTTATTTCACGTCACCATTTGAATCGATAGTACGGTCCATATAATTTATCGTTTGAAGATTATTTCATGCAAATGTTGACCATGACTGCGCCTCAAATGGTTCATCCGCTTAGTCCAATTTTGGCATACTCATTCCAACATTTCGGCCGGTATCTCACGAATAAATGCTTCAATGTTGTCTTCCAATGCGTCAATTGAAGCGGGCTTGTCTGTATAGACATGAGTTTTAACATAGATTCATAAAAAATAGTCTAAAGGCGTTAAATCGCACGATCTAGGCAGCAAATTGCCAGGTGCCGAACGTGAAATAAAATGTTCACCGAACTCGCCTCTCAATAAATCCATTGTAGCGCGTGCTGTGTGGCATGTGGCACCGTCTTGTTGAAACCACATGGCATGCAAGTCAAGCTCTAGCATTTTGGGCAAAAAAAAGTTGGATATCATCTCACGGTAGCGCTCACCATTCACAGTTACGTTACGATTCGCCTAATCTTTGAAGAAGTACGGTCCAATGATGTCACCAACCCATAAACCGCACCAAACTGTTACTTTTTCCGGATGCATTGGTAGCTCTTGCAATGCTTCTGGCTGATATTCACTCCAAAATCGACAATTCTGTTTATTTTCTTACCCATTGAGCCGAAAATGAGCTTCGTCGCTCGCTGGAAGAAGCGCGCGATGAACATTCTTAACAGAGCACGTATTTTGATAGTAAAATTCAATAAGTTTTAAGAGTTGTTCGTTCGTAAGACGATTTATGGTTAAATTATAGACCGACCAAACTGAAGATGTTTGACAGTGAAACAAAACACGAAACGTGCGCGTCAGCTGTTTAAACCAGTGTTGCCGAAAAGATAATAGCTAAAAAATCACCCTTCGTCTTTTAGAACATGGTCTACGGGGATGCATTGCCTTGCCAGGTAAAAACAACATGTTTCCAAAAAGAATTTGAAGAGGCGTTTGACTTTTGCTAAGCTTCACGCAAATAAAGCTTTAAGATTCATTGAAAAACATACTTTGGAGTTATAAATCCAAATTTAACTTTAAAGACCGTTAAGCATGAAGGAGGAAACATAATGGTTTGGGGTGCATTGTCGTGGCATGGAGTTGGCCCATTAGTAAGGATAAATGGTGGAACGTACTAATATGTTTATAAAAGGCATCTTGGAAAATGTCATTGAGCCTTATTCATTTGCACAAATCTCAAATAGTTATGTTTTCCAGCACGATAAAGATCCAAAGCATACAACAAGCAGTGGTTTTTAGATACAAAAACTAGTGTTTTGGAATGGCCTGCCCAAAGTCCGTAATTATATTATATCGAGAACTTATGGGCAGATGTCGAGAGAAGACTAAAAAAAACCGGAAAACCCAAAAAATTCAGACGAACTTTTTGAAAACATAAAGGAGGTCTGGGAAGGTATTACCACCCATCAAGATGCCGCGCCTTGGTAGAAAATATAAAGGCACGTTTGGCCTCAGTGACAAAAACTAAGGGATTCCCTACAAAATATTAATCTTTTATCGAATTTGTTTTAAAAAAACATAGAAATTTGTTCTAAGTATTTCTAATTTTATTGCCAGATACGATTTATGTTTAATGGTTATAATTTTCTACTGTTAGTGTTTTTTTTAACATATTCAAAAGTGTACTTAATAGCATGGAACCACTAACCAACCTAAACAAAACAAACAAAATTGTAGTTTCTAATTCTATGGTCATCACTGTGTAAGTGTTATAAACAATAGCCAGAGCCAGATCAGAGGGGGGAAACTTCTTGCGTTGCCTGTCAATATTTTTGGCGGCATTGCGTATGTAGTCCCTACATAAGAGGTAGTTTGAGGTACATTTACCAAGGATTTCGAGGTTTTCAATCTACTTAATACAAGTGCCACTCATGGATAGTGGCAAAGGTGGTAAATTATATTTTGACGACAGGAGGCAGCATTCAGTTTCCAACGATTTAAATTCTACTTGATGTTTGATTCCCCATTTGACAATGCTGTCTAGGTCAGAATTTAATGAGTTTTTCATACATTATTTTTAAAGATCTAAATACGTGTGAACCTGAAAATGAACATGAAAAACTGAAGGTAATATCGTCTGCGAAACAGGCAAGTGAATTAGAAGTTTCAAAAAAGAGATCACTAATAAAAATGAGAAAGAGTCGAACATCAGTTTTTGTAGATTTTTATTAAAAAAAAAAAACAAAAAAAATTGGCAGCTGTATTTTTTCTTAAAAGTCAACTAAATGTTAAAACATTTTCGCAAAATTTTAAACGATTTAGTAATACCTATGTAAGTCATTTTTAGCAATTTACTAAGCATAAAATATCATTACCTAATTTTAAACGATTTTAAAATCTTACTATCTCTTAACAATTTGCTAAAGTTAAAATCACGAAATGTCTACTTTAACTTTTACCAATTTGCTAAATCTATATGACATATGTTCAAGTATTGTTATAAGAGCAGTGGACGGAATGTTTTAGTATACAGTTAGGAATTCCAATTAATAGGTCCGTTTAAGTATATTTGCTTTGTTTATTTTCACGAACTGTCACTTTTTAGACATGTTTGGATGCTCGTTCTTTAATAAAGGGGAATTAGCAATTTACTAGTTAGAAAAACGTAAAGAAAGCTTCAACATTTTGGACGCCCTTTTGTAAATTGCTAAATATTTAGCAAATTGGTAGCTAGTAAATTGTTAAACCTTTTAACAATAGGTTGTTCAAATTTTTGCGACAGGATAATATAAAAGATAAAATTAGTTTGAAGAAAATTGCATCAATTTTTCCTTAGATAGTCAATCAATCTTTACCAACGTTTAGTAATATTTGTTTGGGTTTTTATTATTTGCACAAACATTTTACCAGATGTCAAAAACGTTTTTCATACGTGATGCATACAATTATTTTTAAGTCAATGCGAGTATCAATATAATTCATTGCTTAAATTAAAAACCCACCCACTCAATTTGTTTGAGTGTTTTCTGCATCTTTTGCTATTATTATCTGTAAAACAAAATTCATTTAAAGTCAAAATATCTTCACTGGCAATATTAAATATTTCCGACATATGGACTTAGAGACATACGACGAACGGACGTAAATTAGTACATAAGCACACACAGACAACTCTTTAAACCTTTTATTTAGATTCTAAGGACTTTTGAAACGTCGAGAAATGCCAAAATTTTCAATTCGACAAATCGAACCGATGGGAAGTTAATAATGCATCCATTTTGAAAACGCGATCAATTAAAACAAAATACTTCGGTTTTTTTGAATTTCTTTGCAAAGAATGATATCACCACATCATAAAAATGAAGGAAACATAAAAAGATGAATTTTGCAATATTTGACCTTAACTGAATATTTATGACCTTTACGGAATATTTGTATGCTTAGCACACTTAATTTATTGATGTTTTAGATTTTAAAAATATCATTTAAAATTCATAATGTTTACCTGATTTTTAGCTGCATCACCGATTAACCTTTCTGTGTCATTGAAAGCGACATAGCTGGGAGTTGTTCTGTTTCCTTGGTCATTAGCTATGATCTCCACCTTGTTGTGTTGCCAAACACCAACACAAGAATATGTTGTACCCAAATCAATTCCAATTGCAGGAGTTTTTCCCATTTTATAAGTTTTTAATTTAAAGAAAAACACAAATGTAAAGATATCACACTTCAATTTAACGGTTTTTAGCAAACTGTAATTCGAATTTAATTTAATTCTTGAATTATTTTTTAAGCTTGTCAAATCTAACCAGCAAACTAAGTTTTTCTTTTTAAATATTTTATACACTTTGGAGCACTCCTTCCAAAACCCAAATTTTACGCACGAAAATATTACTCCTTAAAATCCGTCTGAATGCTATGGCCCACAAAACCCGACTAAGTATCTTACTTTAGTGATCTTGTCTATTTAATGTTTGTTTGGATTCATAATTTCTTGCATCTTGTATCTATTCGTAGATCATGTCTCGCGTCTTCAAGTAAAAGAAGGATGATGACTATTTTATTTGGATTCGGATTTGGATATAGCGAATTATGTTTATGTTTTTGTTGTAAACGATGGAGATGTGTCCATCCCATTATTCATATTTTACTTTTAATTTTTGACAAAATTAACTTGGTAGATGGCCAATATGAATGTCGACTTCGATAAAGTTATATTTAATCCAAGACGAAAAGTAGCTTGCACTATTTTATTTTTGCGCGGGGGGGGGGTAATGTGTTTCATTAATTTAATAATGAAATCGAAAATACTAGAAAATTATGTTAAACTATAGGTGGACCTATATTAATATGTTCAATGATGTCATAGATTTTTTATAGTGGGGGCGGGGGTTGGAAAATTGAGGAAAATTATATTTTTGTTTATTTATTTGAAAGTGTTACTAAAGATAAAATAAGTTTATTTTAAGAATTTCACACGCCCGCGATAAAATTGATGAGTGTACGAATATTTTGTGGTGGAATGCAACGAATTTCTTTAAAAGGTGTTTTGTTATTGCTTTTTGTTTGGAATTGTTATAAGGAAAATATTTAAATATTTGTATAATGTACTTGTATTATTTTGTGTATTCAAATAGCCATTTTTAGGCTAAAGATTAGATAAAATTGAGTTTTGATTTTATTCTTATTCTTTACTTTTAATATAATGAAATCAATAATTGGTATGAGTTTAAAGTACAAATTTTGTGCAAGTTTTTGTTTATAACCTGATGCGAAGTATCCCTTAGACCTTTAAGTCTTCCTTCTTAAGACCTTAAAAAGATTAATTGATATCCAAATAAGGGCTAGTATTGATACAAGACTTCTGTCTATGCCTCAACATGCCTACAGTAAAGGCAAATCGGTGGAAACGGCGCGGCGTTACACACATTAGTACGCACCATCGAATACACCCTCCATCATAGAGAGTGAACACATCTGCAATCACATCTGCGCTAACATCTCTGAACGTAGAGAGTTCGCTTGGAGAGTTAATTTATTGCAGAGATGGAAGGGACCTACAGTTTATATGCCGAATCCGAACGGCTAATTTGAGAACGCACTTTTCATGACAAGAATTACTCTTGGAGGATTTGTCAATTCCTCGCAAGAGGCAGTACCCGTGAAAAAAGTTAGATGGCACAGGCAGGGATTGAACCCAAGACCCCTTGCATGACAGTCCAACGCACAAACCATCACGCTACGGGTACTAGCAGAATAGTTAACTTAAAACTGGCGAACTCTTCTGCTAGGAGATTCGTTATTACCTAGAGGGACACCGCAAGGTGGTGTTCTATCCCCTCTCCTCTGGAACCTGGTGGTAAATGAAATCCTAACTGGTCTGGATGCAGAGGGTTTCAGAGTAATTGCCTATGCGGATGACGGTGATATAGCGGTTTCAGAAGAGCATCTTAACACCCTAAAAGAATAAAATGCAAAACGCCTTCGACAAACTAATACTTTGGGCTGATCGGTGTGAACTGGGTGTTAACCTAGGTAATAAGTAGGTAATAAATGGGGTGAATTGACTTAGAAAAGGCTTTAAACCACGACAAATTAAATAAAGTCTAACGTTCAGCTTGCCTATGTATAAGCGGATCGCTTCGCACGACCCCATCGACGGCAATGGACACCCCAACCTACCTTACACCTCTGGATATATTTGGCAAATAAATAGCTGTAAGCTCTGCCTTTCGCCTCAAAGGTTCATCGCAGTGGATTAAGAATAACATTGGCCACTCCGTTATTCTCTTAAGTATTTAGAATCAATTCCAAAGCATACAGACTACACCATACCCCAACTGTAAATCAACAGAAACTTCCAGATTTCTATACCTTCCCTATCTTTATGGGAGGATAGGGCATTCCTAGAAGATGAGTCAATCCATTTTTTTACAGATGGATCAAAAACATATGATGGAGTTGGTACTCTGAACGACTGAAATTAAGTCTCTCCCGCCTTCCCAATCATTGCAGCGTGTTCCAGGCGGAACTTTTGGCGATAAAAGAAGTGTGGCTTAAAGAAAACTTGTTACCAACACCTGAAATCCGTATTTTCTCAGATAGTCAGGCTGCTATCAAAACTCTGGAATCTGTCTCTACAAACTGTTATGGAGATGTCACAACAGTTTAATATTCACCTTTGCTGGGTGCCGGGCCATAGAGACAAGAAATTGTAAGGCAGATGAATTCGCCAAACCCAACATATGACCTACACTAAATTTAAAGCGCTCAAGGTGCTTGCTATTTCTAAGCAGATCGCATATAAGCTCGATAATCGGTGTCATAACCGGGTACTGTCTTATAGGAAAGCACACCACGCGGCTAGTCGTGTTCTCAAATGACTTTTGCAGAAGCTGTTTGGATGAAAAAGAGGAGGAAACAATTCTTCACCTCCTCTTTGTATGCTCTGCTCTAGCTCAAAAACGCAAGAATTACCTTTTACGTTTGTAAGGGACTCAAACTAGTTTCATTTAGGTTAGAACAAAGCCTCAAGATTCATGTGGTATCACAATGGGTCATTAAACTGGCCTAAGTGTGTCTTACTCCATCACGGACAGCCACTTTAACCTAACCTAACCTATCACTTAGAAATGTTATAATATTTGATATTTTGCCGTTTTACGATTTTCTTTGCTTTCAACAACGTAGCCTTTCGAAATTTCTCATAATTCTCCAAATTAGCCGTTCGGATTCGGCTTAAAAACTGTAGGTCCTCAATCCCTGAAAAACATTACTCGCACACAGGAATCGTTGAGAGTTGTAAGTCACTAGGCCCTAGTTCTCAACGGACTGTTGCGCCACCTAATTTATTTATTTTATAAAACAAATGTTCACTAAGACTGAACACAAGGAAAGACAAATTAACGAAAAAATGCTGGAATGCTACTAACACTGATAACTTCCCATTCCTGTCCGTATGTCGATATTTCTAAAAGTTTAACAAATTATTATTAACAACATTTTGTGCAAAATAAAAAATAAAAAGGAATCAATATCTTTCTTTGTTCTAATAATACTTTAGTCGAAAACCATTTCTTATCAGTTTGTTAAATTTTTCTAAAAGATTATCTAAAAATTACCAACAAAATTTTGCATATAAATATGTATGTAGTTTGATTTCAAAATCTTTTGTTAACTAGATTTTTAGTCGAAAACCAATTTTTACCAAATTGGATTTTTCTAAAAACAATATCTTACATTAACAGCAGAATTTAGCACAGAATGAAATCAGTTTGGAGTCAATAACTTCATTTATTCACAAGATATCAAAAATCGAACATCAATTTTCACCAATTTTGCGTACTATTTTTTGTAGATTTCATGAAAAAACTGGCTGTTGGATTTTTATAAACTACATACATATTTACTGAATGTCAAAAACAATATTTTCTCTGAGATGAAATTAGTTTGAAGCCAATATTTTTAATTTTTGAAAAGATATTTGAGTCGAAAATCAATTTTTACCAACTTGCTTCTCAAAATTTAACCAGATGCCAAAAACTTTATTTTTCGTTGCATAAACTTATTTTGGAGAAAAAATCATGTTTTGTGCGTAAAATATTCGAGGTGACAATTATTTTTTTTAGTTTTTTTGTTTTATAAAAAAACTTTAATTGATTTTTTTTTGTTTTTTTGTTTTTGTCACAATATCTTCTTAATATACATAAATTACGTGTCACGATGTTTGTCCGCGATGGACTCCTAAACTACTTAACCGATTTTAACCAAATTTTGTACACCGTGTGCAGTTTGATCCAAATTAAAAGATAGGATAGCTAATATCTCAATTTATTATCGCAATATTATTATTTTTCTATTATCCGTCATAATTATCTGTTAGCTCCAAAAGATTATAACAGATGGTAACATCTGTTGACTGGATTGAGTAAGTATTCAATAGATGGCTTTATGTCAGACTTCTAACCGTTTCATTTAAGCTACAATCAAATAGCATAACCACCACATGTTGCTGAGGCTAAAGTATAGGTTTAATTTATTTTGAAGTAAACGAAATAACTACAGTGAATTTTAGTTTTTCAGTTTTTGGTGTATAAGTATGAAGTATAAATGAAATTCATATTATAGTGAATATAATACAACCAAACACAGACAATTTCTGCACTGTTCTTCAGGAAAAAAAAATTGATTCAGAGTATTTTTCCGGATACACAGAATAATTACTTGAATCATAACTGGCTCAGTCATCGGGCTATTTTGGTAGCCAAAAACGTTAATGTTGACTAAATTAACTTCTAGATACAATAGTTGTTACTAGCCGATCTGATTTCTTTTAAATCAATCGATACTGTTGTTAATGAAAATGATAGTACCTATAAATTTTCCAATTGAATTTTTAAATTCACTAGATATACCTGGAACGCCACCACATAATCTTCGATTAAAGATTGGTTCACCTATTATTTAAATCCACCTCAATAATGCAACGGTGAACGTTTGGTCATCAAAAAGATCACCGGAAATATTCTTGAAGCAACCATTTTAACTGGAATGTTTAAAAGAAAAGTGGTCCTATTGCCACGTATTCAATTGATACCGTCAGATTCAATTGAATACCCTTCAGTAGGTAACAGTTTTCAATTCGTTTAGTTTTTACTATGACTATAAATAAGTCTCAAGGCCAAAAAATGTCCGTTTGTGGTTTAGATTTAGAAAATCCATGTTTTTCTAATGGGCAGATATAGGTTGCAGGTGCACCGATTAGTGCTAAATTAGATTGAAAGTATTTTTAATTCAAAATAATGAATATTATTTTTAGAAGATTTTAAACTATCTGCCCTACACACCCCATTTATAAATTTAACTGTCACATGTTATTAACTAAAAACTTTGTTATATACTCATTTGTTACAAGCTTAAACAAAAATAATAATATATTTTAAATTTAATTCTTTTGTATTGATTTTTGCTTTACATTAGCTGTTCGAAAATGTTGATCAATTGTGTTCAAAGTCCTTCCCCTTCAAATCCCAAACCAGTTAATTTGTATACCTACCAGCTTTAAAGGTTCCGTCTTCGTTCGTAAATAATAATTTCATTGTAATATGGGATAACGGTAGTAGAAAATCAGTCATGAAGGTCGGCATGTTTAAAAAAAAAAAGGCATCTATGTAAAAAAGCATTTTGCCCATGTCTGATGTTCTCCTACCGTTCCCCTTATATAGTTTACAACAATGTTATATGACAAAAAACGTTAGCCACAGCAACGAGTGACCGGGTCAGCTAGTATAATATAAAATTTAATTCAAGTATTTGAGAGTCCTTTCTGCATTATTATATGTATAACAAAATTAATTAAGGTATGGACGACGAAAAATGTTTCCAAACGTACGGACGTTCGAACGTACGTATACACTCACAGAGATTTCTCTAAAAATCTTTTATTTAGATTGTAGGGACCTTGAAACGTCGAGAAATGACAAAATAATAAAGATGTCCTAAATTCGAATATCACCTTTAAATTTTTCTATCACATCAAGTCTTTCAAAACGCCCTCTTTAAAAATGCTAAAAAAAAGCTTTTACCTAACAGTAGTGAGTGGTCCTTGTGTTTAGTGAAATTTAAGAGTATTTTTGAATATGAACAGTCAAATTAAATATCAAAAGTAATTATGTATACGCTCAAGTGAACCATATCATATTTTATGTAAAAATAAACTAAGTTATTTAAAGATATATAATGTAGGTTAGATTATATTAACTTACTTCTCATTAAACGTTATTGTATTATGACTTCTATGTAATTTGTATTTTTTATTCAATTCGAATTATACAAATTTATTTACATTTCTAGAACAGTTATTATGAAAGCTTTTTATTAAAATTTATTAATAAAGTAAAATTAAGTTAGATGCACTTAAATAAAATAGTTCTTACAGTACCAAATTGTTTAAATAATTATAGAAATAAAGAACGATGACAAGCTGTGAGTCAAATAAACTTTGGCGAGTTAATATCTAGCGTTTCCCTTTCTTCTTTTTCTTCTGGCCATCGGGCCATGCAAATCCTCTTGATTTAAGAACTTCCTTTTAAAAACAACCAAATTAATATCAAATTTTTATAAATTACAGTATTTAAGTACGAACCTGAATATTATGACACACATAGTAAGCATTTTCCATAGCTGCATCATTGAAGATATCACATTGAAATGATTTGCCTTTAGATGCGGCTTTCTTTTTACCACCTTTTTTCTTTGGTTCGGCATTTCCGTTTGTTTGACCAGTTGAATCTTTACTATTTCGTTTCTTTTTACCTTTTCCGGCCATCTAATTTTACATAAATGTACTCGTACGGGCCTATTTAATAATTACCTTAGAGTTTCGTATGAAATTGGTTTATTTTAAATTTTCAGAACACCAATGTAATTAACTTATTGATCAAACTATCAATAGTATTGCCATGGTTTTAATGTTTTAATAAGCTGACATTTAGTCGACAAAAATTGTTTGTAAAGAGATAGATAATCATTTGTTTTCTATATGTATACACTCAAAAATATTTGCAATGGTTTCCTTTAGATGTTACTGGTCTCATATTGAATAACTTTGAAAAAATGTACCCTCATTTAAGACAATTTTGTCTTAAAGAACGTAGCATACTGTGAAATATGGTCGTATCTACGAAGTCCATGAATGTACAAAATCGAGTCATTGAAGGCTACTTTTAACAAGCCGTCGTCGTCGTCTAGTATAACCTGGAGTAAAGCTTGCAGTCACCCATAGCTTTCGAAGGCACTCATATATCCGACCTATAACGTAGTTTGCATAATCCTATCCTAATAAGTTGCAATTTTAGAACAAAGTCCATACTTGGTACAGTTTCAACATGATTCATGATTCATGTGACTTTTTGGGATTAAGTTGGAACCCATTTGTAATAGACCATTTACTGTACTGATGTCCTCTTTGAAATATAATACAAGTTTCGATATATTTTTAACTGTCCGAGTCAAATACAGGCGTGATGCAAAATGTTTGCAAACAGATGGCAAGTCATTAATAAACATAAAGAAAAAAACAAGGCCTAGAATTGATCCCTGTGGAACACCCATAATCCTGTCTTATGTCTTCCAGTATTTTGACCATGGCAGTAGAACAACTGTGTTTTAGACCTTAAATCAGATTGGCCAGGAAATAAAAGGTTATGTAAGTATAAGTGATTTTTTCAAGGGTACTGCCTCTTTCGAAGAATTGACAAATTCTCCAAGAGTAATTCTTGTCATGAAATCTCAAATTAGCCGTTCGGATTCGGCTTAAAACTGTAGGTCCCCTCCATCCCTGACCACATAACTCGCACACAGGAATGGTTGAAGGTTGTAAGTAACTAGGCCCTAGTTCTCAACGGACTGTTCCGCCACCTAATTTATTATCCCATAGGAAGTTATTGTAATCGATTTGTCGAATTGAAAATTTTGACATTTCTCGACGATTCATGGTCCCTAGAGTCGAAGTAAAATATTTTAGAGAGATGTCTGTGCGTGCGTGTGTTTTTTCCATAGCTCAAGAACCAGTAGAGATATCGACTTCAAATAAATTTTGTTATACAGATAATATTGCAGAAAGGACTCTCAAAAATATTGATTGGGTGGTTTTTTTTACCATAGCAATTTAAAAAACGGTGAAAATTTTGGTTAACCCTAAATTTCTCACGAACCAATAACGCGAAAGATTTGAAATAAATTTTGTATTATATATTGTAACGTGATACCAAACAAATATGTTTTTGAAAACTAATGGTTTTTTTATAAATCAAAAAAACTAAAAAGAAATATTTGTCACCTCGAATATTTTAAGAACAATTAATTATTATATCTCCAAAATTATTTTGTGCAAATAACGTTTTTGTGAAAAATAACGTTTTTAACATCTGGTAAAATTTTGAGAAAAATCGAATTGACAGTTTTTTTATAAAAAATAAAAACCTACAAAAAACATTACTCAAAGTTGGTAAAAATTGATTTTCGGCTCAAATATCTTTTTTAAACTTTGAGATATTGGCTTTATACTGATTTTAGCTTATAAAAATATAGTTTTCAACATTCAGCAAAATTTTGGAAACAAATTGAATTAATAGTTTTTTTTTATAAAAAATAAAAACCAAAAAAAAACATTACTTAAAGTTGGTAAAAATTGATTTTCGACTCCAATATCTATTAAAAAATTTGAGATATTAGCTCCAAACTAATTTTATCCTATTAAAAATATTGTTGTCAACAATCAGTTAAATTTTGGGAAAATCGAATAGATATTTTTTTATAAAAAATTAAAACCTACAAAAAATAGTACGTAAATGCAACTAAAATTGGTAAAAATTTGTTTTCGACTAAAAATCTCTTTGACAAAAATTGATTTTGAAATCGAGCTATATGAAAAATATTGTTGGTAATTTTTATTGTTTTAGAATAATTTAACTAAGATTTTTTTTAACAAAACACGAAAACCTGCAAACCTTTTAAGCAAGACAAATCGGCAGACGAATTGGTAAGTTATCAGTGTGGGTCGCATTCCAGCCTCTTTTTTTTAGGTATAAGTGATCAAGAGTCTGTTTAGCTATTTATCTCTCAAAGACTTTCGATAAGTACGGTAAGATACTTTCTGGCAATTCTTGCAGACACAGAATTAATTTTTGTTGCAAAAGGTACAACTCTAGCTTTCTTTCATGACTTTGGGAATGCAATAATTAATAATATGGGCTGGACTAGGTATTGTGTAAGGCAGATTTAGCTTTATAAATCGGGGTGGTATCCCATTACCACAGCGTCTGATTTGATTAGTTCTATACAAATGTTATTTTTGACCATAAATTGAACTTTCGCAAAAATATGGAATTTTAAGTTAACAAATCGAATTCCATGCTTGGTTTTATTTATCGAAACTCTGTTGACTTACATAATCCGTATACGTTGAAGAGTCTTTTTATAAGTTACATATGTACGGTCAGTTCTAGAATACTGCTGCATCATTTGGAATCCTTTTTATAACATCCATAACCGTAGAATAGAAGCAATTCAAAAAAGATTCACACGATATATCTACACTAATATTATAAAGAGGAAAGATTTGTATTTTTGTATGTAACGAATAAACTCAAAAAGTACTGGACCGATTTCAATAATTCCTTTTTCATTAGAAAGCTACATTATCACTGAGTAACATAGGCTGTGTTTAGTACTAGATTACTAAAGAAATCTTTAGAAATTCCTATTAAAACCAACCAAAGGTGTAAAAAATTAGCCATAAAATGTCTTTCATCGCATATGCTGCGAAGAGTATTAATGATAGGACAAAAAAATGTTCGACAATATCTACATCTACACTAATCTACACTTATATTATAAAGAGGAAAGATTTGTATTTTTGTATGTAACGAATAAACTCAAAAAGTACTGGACCGATTTTAATCATTCCTTTTTCATTAGAAGGCTACATTATCTGTACCTATTTATGTCTATACCCTTGCGAAGCCGGGACGGGCCGCTAGTGTTTAATAAATTAATATGGAACATTGAAATGCCCCCTTACATTGTAAGATGTAAACTTATTGGTATTCAGTCACTAGAGAACCGAAGGAAGATGTTTGCGATAACTTTTATTTATGACATCTTATCTTACCACATAGACTGATCTTTTTTATTAGCTCTAATAGATCTCCTTCACGTTATTTGAGAAATCGTTTCAAAGAACCATTAACTCGAAGTGTTAGAGAAATTAATAACTTATCAAATTATATAGACTTTAATTTTCATATTAATAGAAATACATTAATATATATGCTCAATCTATTTTTTTTAACTTTCCATTCTTAGTTTATAATATAATATTTTAAATAAAACTTGTGTTATTCATTAGTCTATTTGAGTATACTGTTAACTCTAATTGATGTAATAAATTAATTAATGACATCATTCTCATCAACCGATTCAATTAAGGTATGGATTAATTCTTTTTGAAAAATTGTAAATTGTTCCAAAACGTTTTGGAGGGAAGTTTCGTATTCAATTTCGAGCATAGTAATTCTTTTTGGAGTTTCTAATCACATAAGTAGAATGATTTCTTGATACTCTGTAAGCATTCCAATTTGAATCGGATGGAAATTTTGTTCCATTTTGTATACAGTGTTTGCCTAGATTTAATAGCTTCGACAACCGCAGAAGTGTACCAAGGACAACTTTTGTTACGAAAAGTTACCGTTTTGTTTGGAACATATTTTTAAAAAGACTTAAAACTACTTCCTGGAAATGATTTAACTTAGCACCAGTACATATATTATATTATTTTACAAGCATTCGTATTTTGTAAGTAGGTACTATACAAAAATCTGGCTTAGTGCATTTTCTGAACTACACACTTCTTAGCACCGTTGCCAATAAAAATACAATGTATTGCCAGTTTGGCAGCTGTCATTTTTTGTCAGAAATGTACATTACCCGCAGTCGTCTTGGCGTGTTCTCTTTTATAAGAAAATAAATAACACATGAGGATTTTTGTTTCGTTGTTCGAATTATTTTTTTTAACACGTAATACAAAAAAAATTTTGAATTTCATAACTTTAAAAATTAGTTTTCATTATTGCTGGTATTTTGTGTTACAAATGGTAACGTAATGAGACCTTTAGTATAGAAAGAATAGAGGCACAAAATGTTTGCAAAGTAAATAAACTTAAGAAAAAAAGAATTGGTTGTATAAAATGTTTATGACTTTATGGGTGTACGTACATCGAATTGTGAATGCCCCTATTCTTATTTTTAACGTAAAAACTATGAAAAAATCGGTGTATCACGTCAAGTTTTTGAGGTATCACTTTTTAAAATTGGAAAAAACTCGTATATAAGGCTTTTTGAGGCTATCTAAATTTATAAAGTAGCTTTTTTCAATCGAATCCGTGATGGTTTTCCAAATCTATAGTCCTTTTTTTCAATATTCAGTTGAAATATGAGAAACGGTCTGTTATCTAAACAATTTTTTTATATCAAGTTTTTGAAATATATTAAAAATAATGTTGAAACGGGTACTTTAAAAACTGAAGAAAATAGTTAAAATTAGAGCAATAAAAATAAATAAAAATTAAGTCCAAAACTATTAAAGTATCAAATTCGTTTTTGGTTGTTTTAAGCATTTTTAAAGGTGCATATTTTGAAAACCTGATGTGATAGAAAAATTTAAAGGCGATATTCGAATTATAGATATCTTATTCCTTTTAAAAAGTATTCTTTTGTTTGTTCAACAGCAAAAACATTGACATTTGATTCTCGATATTTCGTGAAGAAATGAAGGTATTGACTTCAAAATGATTTCATTTTGTGCTAAATTTTGTTGTTATCGTAAGATATTTTTCTAAGAAAAATGCAATTTTATTTCTTTATATAAGAAATACAAATTTTCAAGAAATGCTACTAAAAATGGTAAAAATTGGTTTTCGATTAAAAATCTCGTTAACTGAAATAGATTTTGAAATCGTTTTTTAGAAAAATTCAACTGATAAACTTTGTAGTTAATGTGTTTCTACTGAAGTATTAGGAGAACAAAAAAATGTATGTTTTCTAAACATAAGCAAAAACAAGAAGTTCCGCATGTAATAATATAATTTAAATACATTTTTTGACTAAAGAGGCAATGCGGAAATGTTTTCTACAGTTTTTCTCCAATTCTATCAATTGTATTAACAAATTTTATAAATCCTTTTCGTGTAGAAAAAAATTACCTGACGTTCTTTATACAATAATTTTTAATTTAACATTTAACATTTTAACAATAATCCAATTAATATTTTTCTTAAACAAGAAATTCCAAAAAATACTATACTAAATATTTTGGAATTAATTTTCTAATTACGTTTAATTTTTAAATTTCTTTTAATGACAATTCGGAAAATATTTTGTTTATTTTAAAATTCACCAATGGGAAATAATTGGCGTGGATCGCGTCCCAGCATCTTTTTTTAAATAATTGTTAATAATAAATCCACGCTAACCTTTTAAAATTGGTTAACATCATTTTACATTTATAACGAGTAAAATAATAATTTCAGTTTGAAAACTTTAGTTTGTGTAAAAGAAATTGTAAATTTAAATTTGTTTAAATAAAATAAAATCAAAGTATGAAAATACCTAACTTAAGTAGGTATAACTAAGAAAAGTTTATTTGTAAGGTTTGTAAAAACAAAACTTTAACTTATTGTATTTAAATCATATATTATATAAATTAGTTTCTTGCCTTACGTTCCGGGGTGTGCCTCCCTCAGCTGCCTATGTAAAATAGTACTTCTCTCATAAGTTCGTAAGCTAAGAGAATACAAAATTACATGAAGAGAAAAAAAACGGTTTTTGTGTGTCATCTGTCAAAATAAAACATTCTGCAATTTTAGTTAAAATTTATTTTGGTACCAAAACAAAAAGCAATTTTCATCAAAATCATGTTTAACTTTTAAAAAAATATTGAAAAAATGAAGTTAATATTCCTTTCGTTAAACTTATTACTTCATATTAGTTTCTCATGTTCATTTACTGTGTGTAAGTTAATTGCAAAATTGACTAAATTTTCTTTGTCATCCTTATAAAATTAAGAAAATATTTTATATTTTACAGGCTTCTTAAAGTGAACTTAAATAATGAATAAAAGTATCAATAAGAATAAAACTCTTAGCATGTTAATTATAAATACGCATAAGAATATTTGATTTTATAAAACAAAAAACTATAAATATCACAATATACGTACTTTACAGATACCGTACAAACTTTCTGCCGAGATTACCTAGATTTTTCGATTCAATCTCTTTTAGTTCAAGACTACAATCAATTGGCTCAGTATTACCAAACCACTAAATTTACAATACCAAAATGGACTAACGATGGTAAAACAAAATTCAAATAAACCCCAGATCCAAATCGGTTTTCAAAATCTTAAAACAATAAATTGTTACACATTTTTCAAGGAACCTATGCAACAATAACATCAGATAAACTTCTCACAAAAGCTAGTAAGGAAGAAGGAGCTTTTTGTCGACGTAGTTTTGACAATGAAAGTGGTTATTGTCTTGTGGCCTATCAATGCCTTCATGTTATAAGGGAATATCGTTTACATGGGACAAAAATTGATATTTGTACATATCGGAAAAATATTCCCATTATTTGTTGTCCTTTGGCTGCTAAAGATATTGAGGATCCCAATACAAGGAGAATAAGTGCTCGAAGTGAGTAAAAGTTTTTATTTTAATTTTCGAGTAGTTTTTATTTTAATGGTTTTGAGTTTTTTTTTTCAAATTACAGAATGTGAGGAATACCATGAGTCTGCTAAAGGTACAAAATTTGGAATAATAAGACAATTTTCGGGAAAGTTCTGTGAGCAAAGCATTCCGATGATTGTTGGCGGAAAAGTTACTCAAAATGGTGAATATCCACACATGGTAAGATTATAGTTGTAAGTCATAAAGTTCAGACCCATAAATGGTTTCACGTCTATAAACGTTCATTTAACATTCCATTTTCCATTGGTAAAATTGGAGTTTAAAAGTTGATTTTTTTGCTGACAAATAAAATATTGATTTCTTCATCATTGGTTTGCTTATTTGTGAATGGAACTAGCGCCATTGTTGCTGTATAATTTGTGTTCGAATTTTTTTTTTCTTCAACTTCAATACGAAAATGTAAACATTTGTGAAATCACTTAAAACATTCATCAAACTGAGAGATGGAAAATGTTTTGATGTCAGTGCAAGGAGGGTAAATTGGCAGGTTCAGACGACATAAGGAACTTGAAAGTAAAGCAAGTTTCTAGCAGCTGCTGAAAAATTGCCCTAAAATTAAGGCAACTTTATTGGAAAGTTAGTTAAGAAAAATCTCCTTAACTATCAAGTCAATTCTACTTATGCCAAAATGACAGCTAACCATAAATTTTCAGTCAACTGAAAGCTGAACATTATTAGGCGCCAGTTATAGCTATCATTGGTTTTCATCATTGAAAACAAACATTCGAATTTTTTTGACAGGTCGTTTATAGCTATGATCAAAAATTTCTGTCATTGAAAAAAATTTCCTGATTAAAATCCACCGACAAATTTTTACTGACAGAAATTAGTCATTAAAATTGTTCGAAATTGGAACACAAATCAGTGGAATGATTCGTTTCACTTTTGGACATATAAAAGTATCAGCTGTTCAGGAAAATGAATTTCCGTCAGGAAAATAGAACAATACATTTTTAGAGAAGAATAAATGCGCAATTACACTTTTTCTTCTTAAAAAAAATTCTTTGTGTGATTTCCGATCAATCCGTATATAATTTTCATTTCTTATAAGAGGGAAACACCGTCAAATTTCGATTTAAAAATTTTTCCGGATCGATTTCAATGATAGCTATAACTGGCCCCTTACACTATGATTTATTTTATTTGATGTTTTATGCAAAAGGGTTACTTGTCAAATTGGAAAGGGAAAAAGTAGTATTTTTTTAAAATACAAAATTCAGGTCCAGATGGAATTGTAGCTTCCCTAAGGAGTGCTTTGTATACAATTATGTTTTTTGGAGTTTTTGCACGATCATGAAGGTAGACTTTAGTGAAGTAAAGTTCCAAGTTTGAAGTTTATGACACTTCAAACACTATCTAGTTGCCTTGGTCAAAATTCATGTTCAAAGAACGCAATTGACTGCAAATGAAGTCCCTTATACTGCCCAATCTCTCAAAAAATGTAATCTACAATTTTTTCCCAATTAAGTAGTAAAGAAAATGAAGAATCAACGTTTTGATAATTCCAAAAATAAAATCAATTTTTCGTAATCCACAAGTCATTCAGCTTATATACTCCTTACTTTTAACATAACTAAACCTATATTCTTATTTTCATTTCAGGCTGCCCTTGGTTGGTCCCAGGAAAACGGAGAACCCAAATGGGCATGTGGAGGATCCCTAATTAGCGATCAATATATCCTCACAGCAGCACATTGTACTGAATCAGGTGGGTACGTATAATAAAACATCATACACCAAACCCCTTCAACAACAATTTCAGTCAAAAATCCACAGAAAACCACCCGATATTGTTCGACTTGGTGCTCATAAGCTCAACAATGCCAACAACACTCAAACTGAAGATATAAAAATAACCATTATCATACTACATCCCAAGTACAGGGCTTCATTGTACTACCATGACATAGCTCTCATTAAATTGGAACGTCCAGTAGAATTCAGTGATACGATTCAACCAGCTTGTCTATGGCAACTTCCAACTTTAGATATTCCCCGATCAGTGGCAGCCGGATGGGGTCGTACAGAATTTATGGGATCTAAATCGGATGATCTGCAAAAAGTTGATTTGAATATAATCGATCAGAAAGTTTGCCGGGAAATTTACAATTCCGAAAGAAGACTTCCAAAAGGATTAATTGATGGACAATTTTGTGCCGGTTACATGGAAGGTGGAAAGGACACTTGTCAGGGTGATTCTGGAGGACCACTGCACGCAGAAGTGCCAGAATTTAATTGTGTGAAATTTGTAATTGGCATAACATCGTTTGGCAAATTTTGTGCTGCACCAAATGCCCCTGGGGTTTATACAAAAATCTTTGCATATTTGGATTGGATAGAGAAAATAGTATTTAAAAATAATTGATTTTAAATCGGGTGAAGATTGGGAACAGTAGTGAAATAAATGTCTCTCCTTATTTTTCTTATCATCGGAAATTATAAATTTGAATAATGCACATGCACAAAGTATCCCATGAAATTTATTTATTTTGGTAATGATGTTTCCTGGAAAGTTTTATAATACAAAATTCAAATATAGGAAAGTACAAGCGTTTTGTAATAACGTCGATGCGAAAAATTTAGAATAAAGACAACACCTGGAATCTAATTTCAAACAAAAATCTATACCCTTTGAAAAATAGTAGGTCATAATTTTCCAATATTCCATTATTTTTCAATTATTTTCCATTGACATTGTTACGTTCATAAAGCTACAATATAATTTAAACAAACTTTAGAAAAAATAAAACTATTTTTTTAATTATTCGAAAACAGTGATTTACGCAAATCCAAAGCAAGACATACAAAGGCAAGAATATTCATAAAGTTTAACTCAACTTGCAATGAGAACATCGAACATTACTTTAGGTCTGGTGTTTGTGAAACAACAAAAAAGAGAGGCAAAGGTGGTAAAAAAACCTTAGACGGTATATGCAAAAATAAAAAATTCATACATTTCATAATTTTTAAGGGTCTATGTGAAGGTTACATAGATTTGCTTCAAACTAGACTAAAAATGGGAACAAATCGTGAGAGCGATTTTCTTTAAAGAAATTATAAATATTTTTTTCAATTGAGACTTAAGACTTAAAACTTTCACGGTGAATAATTTCAATAAATGACAGCTAATTTAAAAAAAATAAAGGCTGAGATGCGACCCACACTGACTTCCCATCAGTGCTTGTCTGTCAATTCGTCTAATAGTTCAACAAAATATTAACAACAACATTTTGTGTAAGATAAAAAAGAGTTTAGTTATTTTTTTTTTCTTTTTTTTCCTAATACTTGCGTCAAAAACTACAAAGAAAAAGTCATCCTATTGGCTATTATTGTAGTCAAATTGGCTAATAAATAGTCAATTTTAGCCAACGACCGCGATAGTAAAAAAAAAACAAAAACAATTTTCGGTTGTCAATTTTAAGGTCCGAAATTTGTGTACAACTTGATAGTCAATACCACAACTGCGGTAGTCAATATGACAACTACTTTCGTCAATATTAAAACTGAGGTAGTCAATATGAAAACTACGGTAGTCAATATGACAACTACGTTCGTCAATATAAAAACTGAGGTAGTCAATATGACAACTGTGGTAGTCAATATGACAACTGCGGTGGTTACTATGACAACTGCAGTAGTCAATAAGACAACTACGTTCGTTAATATAAAAACTGAGGTAGTCAATATGACAACTGCGGTAGTTATTATGACAACTGCGGTAATCAATATGACAACTGCGGTAGTCAATATGACAACTGCGGTAGTCAATATGACAACTGTAGTAATCAATTTGAACATTTTTTCTGACAACCGAAGTCCAATTTGTTGACTGGATTGTCAATGTATGTAACAATATTCATATCAATTTTGGTAGTCAATAAACAACTTCGGTAGTCAATTGAAAAAGTGCGGTAGTCAATATGAACATTTTTTCTGACAAACGAAGTCTAATTTGACTGCTGGATAATCAATGTAACAATTTTCGATAGTCAATGTTGGTAGTCAATATGACAACCAAATTGTCACATTGACTACCGAAGTTGTTCTATCACCTAATTTTGTTTTCATATTGACTACCCGAAATTGACAATCAAAAATCTTTCTATTGACTATCCAGTAGTCAATTTTTTTAAAACAAGGTTGTTATATTGACTATTTTGGTAGTCAAAACTACAATTTGACCAAATTTCAAGTTGACTATCGACGACATAAAAAAAACACCTACTCAATTTTTTTAAAGTCCTTTCTATGTTATTATCTCTATAACAAAATTTATTTTAAGTCGATATATGTAATTATGTACTGTTTTTTGAGATATGAAAAGTTCAAACGTATGTACGTACACACGCACTCTTAGAAATCTCTCTAAAGATCTTTGATATAGGTTTTAGGGATTTTAAAATGTCGAGAAATGTCAAAATTTTCAATTCGACTAATCGGGCCGATTACAGTAACTTCTTTTGGGGAAAATAAAACATTTGGGTTTTCCATTAGTAATTTTATTCCAAACTTTGGCCAGGTTCACACGTCATAAGGGGTTTGATGGTAAGACAAGTTTCTAGTATTTTATTGGCCAGCTGTAAAAAAATTCAATTCCGATTAAGGTTACTTTATTGGGAAGTTGACTGGAAAGTTAGTCAAGAAAAATATCCTTAACTATCAAGTCAAATGACAGCTAATCATGTTTTTTTATTAAACTGAAAGCTGAACTTTATTAGGTTAGGTTAGGTTATAGTGGATGTCCAAGATGGAAACGGACACACTTAGGCCAGTTTAATGGCCCATTGTGATACCACATGAATCTTGAGGTTACTTCCTAAGCTCAATGGAACCAGTTTGAGTCTCTTACGAAACGTGAGAGGCTGATTATGCCGATATGATTTAGATCGTTTAGATCGTTAAAGAAGAATTCTCCTAGGTAATTCTTGCGTTTTCGAGCCAGAGCAGGGCATGTGCAGAGAAGATGAAGAATTGTTTCTTCCTCTTCCTCGTCCATACAGCTTCTGCAGAAATCATTTGAGAATACGCCTTATCTCGTGGCGTGCTTTCCTATTAGACAGTATCCGGTTATGACACCTATTATCGAGCTTATATGCGATCTGCTTAGAGAGAGCAAGCACCTTGAACGTTTTAAATCCAGTGTTGGCCAGATGTTTTTTGTGACTTGACACGTGGTGATGTTGTTCCACCTGGTGCCTGCCCTCCGCACAGCGTCTTGCATTAGCAAAAGTTTACAAGTAGCGATTGGTATGCCAGTACGTGCCAAACGTGGTAGGATGGGCTGTACTGTACCGTTCCTGGCGAGTTCATCTGCCTTACAGTTACCTGGAATGTCTCTATGGCCCGGCACCCAGCAAAGGTGAATATTAAACTGTTGTGCCATCTCCATTAGAGATGATCGACAGTTATGGACTGTTATAGAGTTTGTAGAGACAGAATCCAGAAATTTGATAGCGGCCTGACTATCTGAGAAAATACGGATAGCAGATGTTGATATCACGTTTTCTTTAAGCCAGGACAAGACTTCTTTTATCGCCAAAAGTTCCGCCTGGAACACGCTACAATGATTGGGAAGGCGGAATGAGAGACTTAATTTCAGTCGTTCAGAGTACACACCTCCACCAACCCCTTCTTTTGTTTTTGACCCAACTGTATAGAAATGGATCGACTCATCTTCCAGGAATGTCCTATCCTCCCAAAAAGATCTGGGAGGTATAGAAATCTGGAAATTTCTGTCGAATTGCAGTTGGGGGATGGTGTAGTCTGTGTGCTTTGGAATTGATTCTAAATAACTAAGAATTACGGAGTGGCCAATGTTGTTGTTAGTCCACTGCGACGAAGCTTTGAGGCGAATAGCAGAGCTTGCAGCTATTTGTTTGCTAAAAATGTCAAGAGGTGTTAGGTAGAGTAAGGTGTCCAGTGCCGCAGATGGGGTCGTGCGAAGCGATCCACTTATACATATGCAAGCTGAACGTTGGACTTTATTTAATTTATCTCGGTTTATACCTTTTTCTAAAGCAGTCCACCATACTGCCACACCGTATATTAAAATCGGTCTGATTACCGATGTGTATAGCCAATGCGTGATTCTGGGTTGTAAGCCCCATTTATTACCGATGGCTTTTTTGCAAGAAAAGAGAGCTACAGTAGCTTTTTTGACTCTTTCCTCTACGTTGCGTTTCCAATTTAGTTTTTTATCTAAGACAAGACCCAGGTATTTAGCCTCGTCTGAGAATTTTAATTGGATTCCTTTAATATGGGGAGGGTTGACAAATGGAATTTTGTATCTCCTCGAAAATAAGACCAAATCGGTTTTGTGTGGGTTAACACCCAGTCCACACCAATCAGCCCAAAGTATTAGTCTGTCTAAGGCATTTTGTAAGAGTTCTTTTAACGTGCTAAGATGCTTTCCTGAAACTGCTATAGCAACGTCGTCCGCATAGGCTATCACTCTGAAACCCTCCGCATCCAGACTAGTTAGGATTTCATTCACCACTAGGTCCCAGAGGAGAGGGGATAGAACACCACCTTGCGGTGTCCCTCTACTAACGAATCGTCTGCCAGAAGAGTTGCCCAGTTTTGAGTTAATTATCCTGCTAGTAAGCATTAAATGAATTAACTCCCGAAGCGAACTCTCTACATTTAGAGATGTTAGTGCAGATGTGATTGCAGATGTGTCCACGTTGTTAAAGGCACCTTCGATGTCAAGGAAAGCAACCATAGTGAACTCTTTATGATGGAGGGAATATTCGACGGTGCGTACTAAGGTGTGTAACGCTGTTTCCACCGATTTACCTTTACAGTAGGCATGTTGAGACGAAGACAGAAGTCTTGTATCAATACTTGCCCTTAAATGGATATCAATCAATCTTTCCAAGGTCTTAAGAAGGAATGATGATAGACTTATAGGTCGTAGATCTTTAGGATTAACTTGCGAGCATTTACCTGCCTTGGGTATGACTTTAACTTCTCGCCATGCCGAGGGAACATGGACCAGGTAAAGACAGCTGGTAAAAATTGCCTCAAGGATTGGTGCAATTATGTCAGAAGTCTTATGTAGCTTGGCTGGTATTATTCCATCTGGTCCTGCAGATTTAAATGGTTTGAAGCTGTTGAGAGCCCATTGTAGCTTGTCCCTTGTGATCAGACCTTGTGGATATGTTGTATTGGGACTTGAACGTATATAACCGTTGCAAGTCTCGGTAAGTTCAGCGATTCATTACTTGAATTTGTCCAGGAGCCGTCTGCATTTTTATTATTTTACTTTATTACTTTGTGATATATTTATTTTCAGAACAATTTCTTTTAATGTTTTGTGTAAAAGGGTACACTGTCAAATTAGAAAAGGAATAAATAATATTTTTTTACAATACAAAATACAAGTCGTGGTGGACTTGTAGCTTGCCTAGCAAGTTTTTTGTAGACAACAATGGTTTTTGGTACTACCAACTGAATGTAGTTATTAGTGAAGTAAAGCCCCGAGCTTGAAATTTATGACACTTAAAAAACTATCTAGTTGCCTTGGTCACAATTTACGTTGAAAGAATGCAATTTACTGCAAATGAAGTCCATTATGTTGTCTGATCATGCCCATTGACTTTTTTCGTAACCAATGGAAAACGATCGGTGAACTGTCAAAATTCCCTTTAAATTTGTTTAAGATTGGTTTTTTGTTAACGATGGATTTTCTGAGTGAATATTATTATTTAATTAAAGTGAAACTTTCAAGGTTCTTACAATTTTTACTCAGACTTCAGAGTTTATCTTAAGAAACCAATACTTTGCCCCTTATAATTAAGTGACAAATTCAAATTGTTATAATTTTTGGTAATTCAAAGGTTAAGTAGTCTGCGCTTTAATATGCAGGTTAAATGATTATGATTAGATATAAAACCAACATAGGTATATCTTATTGTTTCTGTACTTTTTGCTAAACAATATACACAACAAATTTAAACAATCACACTTTTCTATCCTAACTTCAATGAAACTGTTACATTCGTAATTTGAAAACTAATATGTCAAATGTGTTGTATTTTAAACATTAATTTAAATATCAAATCGAATTTACCAAAAAGAAAAACTATTTCATTCAAAGGCGCGAGTGTGAATAGGTAAACCCAGACAAAAATTGTGCAACTAGTAAACGTTGAACTATCGCTTAGTAGGGTACGGAAGTTGAGAGAGGCTAAAACCTAATTGAAATGGTGTCTTTAAGTAAGCTCCTTAATCAAGGTCTAAGAGATGCAAAGTGTTACGAGGTTTTTCATCCAGGACAAACATGTTCTGAGTTTCATTTTGGAAAATCTCGAAGTCTTCTAATCAAATGTATAAAGTACTTTTTTCCAATTGCTACCGTGAGTGAATATGTTTTGGAATAATTCTAAAGTTTTGTAAAGAATTTCAATTGTTTCTTATTTTGTTTGTATTGCTTTTGTTGTCCCAAAGGTTCCCCTCATACTTAAGGGAAAGAATCTTCGAAAAAAACATGTCCGTGAAGCATTCGAATATTATATGGAACTTATTTTGACGGGATTTTTAATTTCACAGCAAGTTCCTATGGCGTGGTGTGCAATAAGGTGACCTAGTTTTCAAATAAATTATACACTGAAGTGCATTGGAATAAAATTTATTAAGTAATTCTTTGTTTTAGACGACTGAATGGGAAATTTACAAAGTGTAATATTGTGTACATTCCAATGACACTTCCGACTTGGACAATTTGTTTTATATCTCCAAGAGTTGCCCGGCTTTTTGCTGCTTCCATATTTCAAGTAGTAAGTACTTTAAATTTATACATTTTATTTTGAAATTTAATTTATTTCAAAAAGACACAGTATTAAAAATGAATGAGCATTGACAACTGACAATTTATGTAGGTTTATCATTAAGCTTCATGCAATTTGACTTAAAAATTCTCTTCTATTTTTAGTTGATTACTTTATCATCCTTAGCGAGTTCATAATATTAATGTAATTTGATTATTGCAGTCAGAAAACACTGGGCGACAAGGTTTTCTTAATGGCAATAAAATTGCGACTTTCCAATGGGTTTTGGTGCCCCTAATTTTAATCCAACTCCACCTCAGGTTTTCCAAACATTGCTTTTTAAAATTCGACAAAACACGAACATGTAAGGCTTATTGAGGCTATCTAAATTTATGAAGTAGATTTTTTCAATAAAATTCGTGATGGTTTTCCAAATCTATAATCCCTTTCTTCAATATTCAGTTGAAATATTAATATTATTTCATATAATATTCGAAAAATCTTCATAAGTTCTTAGATTTCACCTGTCGTACAAAAATCTGTTAAAGCATTTATGCTTAAACGGTTTTCAATAAAAATAGTCAAAACGGTTTGAAAGTAAATTTTTCTCCTGTAACGATCTGTTGACTAAACAACTATATCAAACCAAGTGTTTGAAATACATTAAAAAATATAAAAATAACGTTGAAAACGGGTATTTTAAAAAACTTGAGCAAACAGTTAAAAATAAAATTTAAATTAGAAATCAGCACTGAAAATGCACGTATTTTTTCAAACTATGAAAGTACTAAATTCAAGGTTTGCTCAAAACTTCATATAAAACCAAGTAAAGACTCACAACCAATGCTGTCGAACGTACTGCAAATGCAATATTTGTATTGCTTTAGCAAAATATAAAAAAAGAGGCTAGGATGCAACCCACACTGATAACTTCCCATCCCATCTATCGATTTGTCTTGCCTAAAAGTTTGTCTAAATGTATAAATTCTTACCAAATTTGCGTTCTATTTTTGTAGATTTTACTTTTTTATGAAAAAACGGACTGTTGGATTTTTATAAAAAAATTACTGAATATCAAAAACAATATTTTCTGTGAAATAAAATAAGTTTGAAGCCAATATTTTTAATTTTTGAAAAGCTATTTGAGTCGAAAGTAAATTTTTACCAAGTTTTAGTATTATTTTTTTGAAAACAATATTATTTATAAGATAAAATTAGTTGGAAGCCAATTTCTCAAAGTTTTGAAAAGATATCTGAGCCGAAAATCAATTTTTATCAACTTTTATTAATTTTTTTGTTTAGGTTTTTATTTTTTGCAAAAAAAACTGTCAATTCGATTTTTCTCAAAATTTTTTCCTAAAGTTGAAAACAATATTTATTATAAGTTAAAATTAGTTGGAAGCCATAATCTTAAATTTTTGAAAAGATATTTGAGTCGAAAACCAATTTTTACCAACTTTTGTTAAGTTTTTTTTCGGTTTTTAATTTTTTGTAAAAAAAACTGTCAGTTGGATTTTTTTCAAAATTTTACTGAATGTTAAAAACAATATTTTTTGAAAGATGAAAGTAGTTTAAAGCTAATATCTCAAAGTCTTGAAAAGATATTTGAGTCAAAAATCAATTTTTAACAACTTTTATAAATTTTTTTAGGTTTTTATTTTTTGTAAGAAAACTGTCAATGCGATTTTTCTAAAAATTTTATCAGATGTCAAAAACATTATTCTTCGTTGCACAAAATTGTTTTGGAGATGAAATCATATTTTAGTCGTAAAATTTTCGAAGTGAACAATTTTTTTTGTTTTTTTGATTTATAAAAAAACCGTTAATTGGATTTTTCTCCAAAAATAGTCTCTAGCGTCATTGGTTCATGAGATATTTAGGGTTAACCAAAATTTTCACCTTTTTTTTAAACTGCTATGGTAAAAAAAACACCCACGCAATTTTCTTGAGAGCCCTTTCTGCATCTTTCTGCTTTATTATCTGTATAACAAAATTTATTTGAAGTCGATATCTCTTCTGGTTCTTGAACAATGGACGACGAAAAAAACGTCGCGAACGTACGGACGTACGTACACACGCTAGCGCAGACATCTTTCTAAAAATCTTTTATTTCGACTCTAGGGACCTTGTAACGTCGAGAAATGTCAAAATTTTCAATTTGACAAATCGGACCCATTACAATAACTTCCTATGGGAAGTTAATAAAAGTGGAGAGTTTACTACATCGAATTATGCACTCAAATAAGAAAAATAATTAAGTTCCAAGAAAAAGTTTTAGAAGAACAATTGATCCAAAAAAATAAATCCCCAAGCCTTAACCCGCTTATACAATTGTTTCCAAATTGAATTCAAAAAGAACTTGTCAATGACCTTGATGGTGAATGAAGGGCTCTTTTACATCAAAGTATAATAAGTGTAGATTTGAAATTTGAAGACTATCGCTATCTTTAATTTAAAAAACGCATTAAATGCTCCAATGTTTCCCCTTTTAAAAACATTTGTTGGGTCCATTTTATGCTTTCCGCATAGCAGTGCAAGTGCAGAGCTCATATTTTCCCAAGTAGCTTTGATAAAAGATTAAAAAAAAAACTCTTTACTGACATCCACAGTCAATTCAATTTTAATGGCAAAGGAGTTAATAAGGTATAGCTGCTCTATGTAAAATTCAATAAACATTGTTTGCCTTCCAAAATTATTAATAGTTACCTGAATTTAAAATATAATTTTGTGTTATATTCTCGTGCTAAAATTACATAATAAATGTGTTTAAAAATTCACAAATATGAATTGAAATTAAATGCGATATTTTTATTTTATTTGCATTCATTTATTTTTGTATAATAGTTATATAGCTATAATATATATTTATTTTTATTATAAAAAAGTTCCTATTTTATTAAAAGTGAAATTCATAAAAGTATTAATGTTAAAATAAGACTAAGCAATTGAACAAAAAGGCTTATAGATACTCGTATATAAAGTAGTATGTATCTAAGTTTATTTTTCGTTATAACGAAAAATAAAAATAAATATGAATTTAAAAAAAAAATATATGCGTATATTGCTTTTGTGCAAAAATTATGCAAAATTTTTTGGAATGTACTGCTTTAGACTTTTCCAAAACGACAGCACTGCTCACACACAACTAATAAGAATTTCCAAAAATTAAATATGATTGCAAAATGATTTAAATTGTATGTATCTAGAAGAGACAAAATTTGTACTTTGTATTGTACTACATAGAGTTAAATACATACCTACAATTTTTTGTTATTTGTTTTTTTTAGCATATTTAAAGGGAAATACTTTAAAAACCTGATATTTTATATTATTTAAAGGTGTGATTCGAATTTAGGACGTGTTAATCCTTTAAATAAATTAAATTGTTTTGTTTGTGGGACAGAAGAAAAGTAATTTTGGCACCCAGTAAATTCAGAGAATGTACTAAACCAAAATTTTAATTAAAGCCTAGTACGCTGCTGATGCGAAACGAAATTTTCCGGCGGTCTCCAAGTGCAAAGCGAAATGAAAACGAAAACCACAGCGGAAAAATATTTGTGGAGAGTTCTGTCTGGAAGTTGAATTTCACTGCTTGTCTTCATCACTTCTTGCACATCACCAATAACATCCTGAGTTTCCGATTCAGAAATGCAATGTTGGAACACATTAGACAAATCCATTTTATTTTAAATTTTAAATCAAATATAAATCAAAGTCAAAACACCGACAGTCACGAGTAAACAATTTTTTTTTATCAATAAAAAAATTAAATGTCAAAACTTCGCAAGCAATTAATGTGCTGGGCAATTAAATTGAGAACGAAAAGAGTGGAGAATTGTACTAAGAAATCTAGTACAGCTATCCACTAAAATGTCACATTTCGTCGTTCAGCAGCGTACTGAAAAACGAAAAGCACAGCGAAATTTTTCGTTTATGATTTCGTCATGTCATTTTTGTATGGGAAATTTTGTTTCGCATCAGCAGCGTACTAGGCTTAAAGAATTAATTCAAGCTAAGTTCTTTTCTTAATCATAAATTAAGCTATTAAATCAATTTTGGTTAACCAAGGCTATGGTCTGTATTTTTTTTTCTTGAACTATAGTAAACTATTGTTCTTATGTCAAAAAAATTTGTCGAAGTAACATTGTTACGAATTGTTGGCTAGAATCATTTAGGAACGACTATTATTAAAAATTGTTAAATATTATTAAAACTACCAATATCAAAATTTAGAACAATTTCTTTTTGGATGAAGAGCAAAGATTGTTAATGACATTTTGTGGCTCGATTTAAATGACAAATTGCTTTTTATTTTCATTGTTTCTTTCAAACCAAATATTTGTTGTTTGTAAACATATCATTTACTTCGACAGTTGAGTACTTGCAACCTGAAGCTTGAGCACTTCATTTGCAGACAAGACAATTATTTAGTTTTTCAAGTGTTATAAACTTCAATTTCGGAACTTTACTTCAGTTAAATCTATCTTTAGTTGATCGTGCAAAAAATACAAGTACATCTCGACTTGCATTTTGTATTTTAAAGAAATATTACTTATTCCACTTCCATTAATTCCAGGTGGAAAACACCATTCGTGCAGCCCATCCCCAAAAAAGGTGAATCTTCCTTACCCTCTAATTATCGACGGATTGCACTTACTTGTAATTTTTCCAAGGTAATGGAAACGCTGATTAATTATCAGCTCAAAAAATATCTCGATTCTCAAAAAAATGGTCTCATGGTTCATCTCACCGAACAGTGGAGTAAATCTTTTCATCGTTTTGGAGAAAGTAAGATTATTGCACTTGATATTTCAAAAGCATTTGGTTGGGTTTGGCATCAGGCTCTCTTAACTAAAATGCGTGCTTTCTATTTCCATGAATCCCTCCTTCATTGGATTAGTAATTACCTTTTGGATCCGTTCAACAAAAGTTGTTTTGGATGGGTTCACGTTTGAAAACCACAAAATAATTGCTGGTGTGCTTCAGTACTCTTTCCTATCTCCAAAAATCTTACGCATTTTTATTAATGATCTCCTCTCTGCAACTTCTAGTCCAATAAATTGTTTCGCTGACGATAGTACTCTAAGGTTTTCATATTTGTTTTCAGACTCACATCCCTCTTCTTCGGATGTGGAACTGCAACGACAAAATATGATAAACTCATTAAATTCCGACCTAAACAGCATTGTACAATGGGGAATAAAAAATCTTTTTGAATTTAATGCTTCGAAAACCCAATGCTGCCTTGTATTGTTAAAGCGAGATATATGCCCTATGCCATTATCCATCGGATGGCACTTGCATGTTGCATCACCGAGACTGAACATCTCGATATTCCACTTCTTGTGGAACGATCACATACGTGATGTCGCCAAAAATTCTGCATGGTGTTTGAGTTTCTTAAGGCGATGCAAGAAAATTTGTCTCCTTTTCTGATCTGGCTGTTATTTACAAGACTTATATACGTCCAAAGCTTGAGTATAACTACCATCTCGTTAGGTGTCTTATCTTAACCTTTTTCACCGTTATTTTAACGGTTTATGCTTTAAAGAAATAGCCAGTTGCATTCCTCCCCTTGAACAGTTCAACCGTAATACTCGCGCTTCTAGGAATGCTCATCTGTATACCCTCGAGCCCAACTTCGGACGTACTGTCAAGTACAGATATTCGTTTTTAGCCGTACTACGTGAATGTGGAATTCCTTACCACACGCTGTCTTTCCCAGTCATTGCAATATTCAGGAATTCAAAACCAATGTGCACCGACACCTCCTTTCAACCCCTCTCCCTTTTCTAGTGTTCACACTGTGTCTTTAAGGATAGTCTAATAAGGGTAGTAATATCCCCTTGAGTGTCATTAATTTCAAACTTGGAACTTATGTTTTCTGAACCTGCCAAAATACTCAAGAATACAATGTCCTTGAATGCATGTTTCAACCTCATACGCGCAACTGGTCTTAGAGATAAAGCCTTCTCACATCAAACACAAAACCAAGTTTTCGTCAAAAAGTTTCAAAAACCTGAAAATCGTTCACACTGAATACTTACACGTTTTCGTTTGACATTTTAATTCGTGCAACATCGACTGTCATCAGTTTTGAAGTAAAAGCTTAGTCCTTCGATCATTATTTGTGAAAATAAAATGCATTCTGATCAATTTAAATTGATTTTAATACATAAAAAGAAAGCTTAACAAAATATGTACATATGTATGTATTTTCAAAATATTTTCGTTAAGCACTATTGTGCCTTCCACAAATTCTTTCAACATACCTAAATGTAGAAACCAAAAACACTCTATATGAAGATATAAATCCTTCGTACGTATCACCCTCCAAAACCCATTTGTTTACATTGTTGTATTTGTAATGTGGACGTATTCAACGAGAAAAATTGACGAGTTTTCACGCATACATAGACAACATTACTGAGTTTTTAGGGGAAATTTCATGAATTAGAGGAGAAATTACACGCACACTAAGAATAATTTTATGAGGCTGGTTTCCGGTTTAGCTTGTGGGCAAACCAAGATGTCTACCGAGGATTTATATCTTCATATAGAGTGTTTTTGGTAGAAACTTTTTGTTGCTCTTATTCAAATACAAATACTTTTTGGCCCTCCTCTTCCTTGTACCCCACAGTTTTCTTTTCTTATAAATACATATAAGCCGTTTATTTTGAAAGTGGCATAAGTCACTTTTTCAAAAAAAATCGAGTTAATGGCAACACTAAATACAATTGAACGGTATCTTTTCATTTTTAAAAAATTTGCACTCATTAAGTTGAGAACTATTGAGATTTCTTCGAGAGAAGTATTGGTAATTAAATATCTTAAATATCTCGACTTAAAAAAAAGTGACTTATGCCACTTTCAAAATAAACGGCTCATATAAGAAATCTTTATAAATAATATTACTTAAAACAGCCAAATTGTAAGTTTAATTCTTTACATTATTTTATTTAAATTAAAA
Organism: Eupeodes latifasciatus; assembly: GCA_920104205.1. Taxonomy (NCBI): domain Eukaryota; kingdom Metazoa; phylum Arthropoda; class Insecta; order Diptera; family Syrphidae; genus Eupeodes; species Eupeodes latifasciatus. The sequence continues at coordinate 303,092,917 of OV049924.1, read as the reverse complement.
TTGCAGTTGTGGTGGTTGTTTTGAACACAATTTCAAAATAACAAAGTGAAATATTTGTTTTGACATCAGCCATCAGCTATTTTGTTCTGAATGTTTCAAAAGGTTTGTTTGTTTAGTTCATGAATTGCTAATAGTTTTCGGCATGTTTTATATAAAACTGTTGTTTACTAAAACTTGTAGCTTACGAACAATGTATTGGAAAATTTGAGTTTTCGATTAAGGTTTTCGGCCAAAACCAATAATTTCGCAAAAACCGTGTTTTGGGTTTGGCCGTATAGAGCAGTTTATTAAAATTATAGTGAAAAACACTATGGTGTATTTTTGTTTTCTATAATTCACACTTGAACTTATATTTTGAAGTTTTGCACAGATATAAATATTATTATTAAATATGCAGCTAACTAAAACAACCTTAGATTAAACCTTTTTTCTTCTTTTCTTACAGACATTTGAAGCAGCAGTACGCAATAGTAAAAACCAAATGTGCAAGACATTTTGTAAGTCAAAAACAATACAAGCTTTATTGTTTATGACATGCAGTGCATTTGTGCTGCATACAACTCAAAATTATAATGTCAAAGCATTTTGGGTTGTCAAAAGTATTCCTCGTCCAATTGAAAGTGATATTGATGCTAAATGCTCACATAATGGAGAATGTTCAAAGTTTGTGCTAAATGATCTAGCAAAAAATATCTTAATTGGACTTTCAATTGATTTATTTAAGACATTTATTGGTAGTTTTACAAAAACCAAAAGTTTGTTCAACGCTTTTGGAAACAAATTGGTTCATCTGAATTTTCCAACTACTTTCTTTCTTTCATCATATAGTTGCATTTACAAGGTAAGAAGTTACATTAAAAATTGTATGTTCTTCTATAATTTGTTTTTGCTATAATAATAAACAATTTAGACGACATCGTGCTTACTTAATCAGAAGTCAAATATGAATGGAGAATTGAAGCATATAATCGCTGCATTCTTAGGAGGAATTTCTTTTTTCACCTTACCCAAACTCACAATACTCTGTTATGCAATTTCTATTTCTATCGAAATAAGTTGGCACCTTTTCGAGCGAAAGAAATTTAAAGACAATCTCAAATATATAGAATTATTAAAGAGAATTCCATTTCATCGGATTTACACATGCCTGGCGGTGGGATACTTGGTTCAAATGTATGTTTTCCATCCAGAAGCCTTAAGCCCTTTGGGACTCGCTATAGTTTCTGCATTTACTGGAGATCAGTAAGTTTTATTTTTTATTAACTCGAAAAATGTTATTAATTTTTGTTGTATGATTTTTTTAGGGCTCCTGAAATGAAAGCTGTTTTTCATAATTATATTAAAACCATTGAACACAACAAATAAGTGCATAAGTATAAAATGTATTAAAAGAAGAAATTTTTATAAGGAAGCAAATAAATACTTAGTAAGATAAAATATTAAATGTATAAAATATGGTTTATTTTGTTTTTAAAAAGAAAGCTTATATTAAGTCTCCTTAAATCAGATCAAAATTTGTTAATTGGTCTGCAAGCACGTAGTATAAAAAGATCAATTGTATATAAGTAATAAAATTATTAAAGTTCAAGTCCAATAGTCAAAAATGTGTTTAAAAATCTTTTTTTTTTCAGGACAAATTGTGTTTTCAATTTTTGTATATGCAGTACAAAAAATTATTGTTTAAAAAATTACTTTGCTGGACATTTTTTTTTATATTTCTTATTTTTAAGATTTATGGAAAATAGTCTTTAAATCTCCAACTTTAAAAAACTTTTTAAAACTTTATAAAATCAAACTTTTTCATAAAAATTGTTTTTGACTTTTTGGTACCTACTTATTGACAGCTGCATAAGCAGAAAACCTTTAAGTAAGAGAGAATACACCATTGGTTATTCTTTTTACTTCCTATAAAATACTATAACTCTTTGGCAATACAGTATTGACTCAAGCCTTAACGAAATGGTAATGAAATAAATTAAAAAAATTAAAAAAGCTAAAACCTGTAAGAAAATTAAAAATATTTTGTGACAACCTAAAAACATTGTTTTAGGTACATGGTGTTTTCCCATAGTCTTAAAATGAGAGTTAAATGTTCTTTGAATTTTTTTTATAGTAAAAGCGCATTAAAATTCGGAAAAGCATCTCAGTGAAAAAAATTGCAATTAATTGCATGAACCTTACAATTAAAAGGAAATTTAAATGAAACGTAAAAAAGTAACATAGTAACAAAATTTAAAAATAAAGAAGAAATGTAAAGCTTTACTTCCAACATTGTGACAACACTGATGCAGACGAAGATGCTATAATAAAGATGAAAATGTTCGGTTTCACTATAATCTTAATACGATTTCCTATAATGTGCATTTTTTAAAACGTCAGCGTTTTTTATTTTCTCTCCAACCAGTGTAATTTAATTATTTTGCATCCTCTTTGCAGACTTTAAAGTACAGATACATGTTAATCTACCAAAAATCAACAACTTTCCCAAAAAAAGCACCTTTTTTTCGACCACACCAAAAAGAGACTTACGAAATTTCCTTAAAAGTGGATTTACATGTTTCTTCATTACAACACGCTATAGAAAGAGTACAAAATAGACTCCATTTTATTTCCTTTAATTTGCTATCAAGTAACATGTAAAGCTGACCATACACGACCGAGCCAAAGAGCCATGTGTTGGAAAACTGAGGCAGCTTGGTTTACCTCTGTCGATCCATTTGGATTTTTCGCAAGTCAAAAATTAACGAGTTCAAGCCACTAAACCAATTTCTGCTCTGCCGTGTGTGGAAATCAACGAGCCAAGTAATTCCGTCTGATCACACAATTTCACCATTTCGGTTATATTTTTCTAGCACAAATTTTCTTAATTTTAGCATTAAAAAAAAAAAAAACAATTCGAAGGAATTTTTTAATTTATTTTATAAAAACCCTTTTTATGTTGATCAGTATTTAAATATACATATATTTGTATATATCGTCTGCTTGGATGTAAAAGCCATTAAGTAACAAAATTAAATTTTTTCAGGAGAGCAAAAAAATGGGGATACACTCATTAAAAATAGGAAAATGATAAATCATTCAAAATATCCACTCAATTCCTTTTTTTAAACTAATTTTAATAACATAAATGTGAATACAAAATATGAATACAATCAATTTGTCAAATTGGCTCTGGATCGGTCGTGCATGTCGGGCAAATTTGGACCGTGTCCAAATGGATGTTATACAAATGGGTTGGAGCCAAATATAGCCTATAGCCGCGTTTTATTATCACCATGATCTGATCCGGATCAGATCATGATATTAAAATAGCATTGGATCATCATATTCTGTATTATTTAAAGTTTGGTAGCAGTGTCAAATTCGTTATTTCAAAAGTGACATTTCGAAGCAAAAAAAATACAAACACATTTATCGATGATGATGATTCAAGTTCCAGTTCTAGCTCCACAACTTTATAAAATGTTCCTACAAATCCCCAAAGAATTAAAAACTTTTTTGAAATAATTCAAAACTATTCCGATGTAGACTTCAAAAAACCATTTATTTGTATTTTCTCCCATTTGTGCTGCAGCTTTCTCGATTTTATTTATATTTTTTGACATTTAAAGCAGTGTTGCCCGAAGAACATTTTGCTCAATGATTTTTTTTGTTCTTTTTTTTGGGAAAAATAATACCCATCAATTAGGTCAAATATACATTTTTTTGAACTTAATTATTTTAATTTCACCAATTTTTGTCTAGTTTTGTTAAAATATCTCATTATTTCATGGATTATATACAAAATAAATAAATATGAAGCTTCTCGCTTTCTATTTAAAAAAATTTTATTTCAGTCAGATGGAAATATTTATATGGCAATACAGATTTTATATAATTTTTTTGCAATGATACCAACATTTACATGTGAAATTACAATGATAAAGCCCTCCTTGTGTGAAAAAAAGAAATACATTTTGGATCTCAAATTGAGATCCAAACACAAAGCAGGATCTTGTGTTGTTGTTGTAGTGCATGTAAATCCAAGATCCGGATCAGATCATGGTGATAATAAAACGCGGCTAATATTGTTCTATTTAAGCCTACTTCTACAACCTCCAACAAATCCTTGTTTCTAGTGTAACAGCGAATAAAATGTTGTAAATGTGAACGCATACACATTTTCCATGAACCCGAAACGCTTATCATAGACTTCATAAATTTGACACCTGATTTTGACATTTAACAAAACGTGTGCAGAGAGGTGTGTATTAGACACAGACCGCGATTTGAATGTTAATATTTCGCTATTAGTTTAGTTTATTAAATTATTTAATTAGAAGAATTTTTCCAAGAATCAAATGTTGTATTCAGTTATTCGCACCATATCAATTAGTGCAAATCGCAGCATTTGCTTTCCAAATAAGCTTTTCAATCAAAATTCCCTGCGTTACTTAACGAAATTAACTCCAACCACATCAACAATGGGCAAGGAATCTTGGATTGTTTGGATGGACCTTGAAATGAGTGGACTAGACGTAAGCCGGGATAAAATTTTAGAACTTTCTTGCATAATAACCGATAAAGACCTTAATATAGTTGCCGAAGGTCCCAACATTGAGGTGTTTCAACCAGACGAAGTACTAGAAAACATGAACGATTGGTGCATGAAGCACCACGCCGAGACTAAGCTTATTGAAAAGTGCAGAAAATCGAATATAACAGAAGATATGGCCCAGGACATGATAGTCAAATTTCTAGAATCCAACATACCGAAAGGAAAGTGTCCATTGGCTGGTAACTCTGTATATATGGATAGATTGTTCATAAATCGATACATGCCCAAGATCGATAACTACCTTCATTATAGAATAATTGATGTATCGACTGTTAAAGAACTGTGCAGACGATGGAATCCAAGTGTTGCTGCTGGTGCACCAAAAAAAAAATTAGTGCATCGCAGTGAGGATGATATTAGAGAAAGTATTATCGAAATGAAATATTACAAAAAATTTCTATTTAAAGTTTAATAGGTACATTTATATTTCTACCATTGATTCATTAAAGAATTATAAAGTTTAATAAATATATTTAGTTTAATTCTATCATTGATTCATTAAGAATTTTAACATGTTTTACTTGTATCATGATACTCATTTGACAAAATATACAACTAAAAAGAAGAAAAAAACGTCTTATTATTGTGTTATTTTATTGGCATTTTCAGAACACCATTTTGGTTGAATTCCGGTTTGAATGAAAACAAAAAAGATTTTTCTATGACTTCTATTTAAATTTGTCAAGGCCCTGTTAAATGGGATATTTATCATAAACAATATACAATAAGAGCAACCATACAATTGTATTTTTTTTTTTTGAAAATATCGTTTTCAATGTTCTTACAGTTAACGGGATATTAAAATAATTAGGTGACGCAACAGTCCGTTGAGAATTAGGGTCTAGTGATTTACAATTCTCAACCATTGCTGTGTGTGATTAATGTTGTCAAGGATGGAGGGGGCCTATAGTATTAAGCCTAATCCAAATGGCTAATTTGAGAAAGCACTTTTCATGACAAGAATTACTCTTGGAGGATTTGTCAATTCCTCGCATTAGGCATTACATTAGTACCTATATTACAAATATAAAAAAATCGAGGTGAGAAAACCTTTTAATACTTATTTCGTTTGTTGTTAAGTTTTGTCAAATTACATGCGAATTGTTGAAAATATATTGTTTATAAGTTGTAGAAGTTTTTATTTGAAAAATTGATTTAAAATTTTCAACATCAAGGTAAAACTTTTAAAATAAAAAAAATTGATTCCCAAACTAGGATACTTATTATACTTAAATTATGTATATGCGTACTACAAAATAAAATGCTTTAAAATAAAAAGAAAACTGATATGCCAGGGTGAGAAGCCACTTGGACTAAAGTAGCAAAATATATAATTTGGTAATTTCGTTTCATCGTATGAAATATCAAATTTTGAAAGAAAAAGTAAATATATAACTTGCAGTAAGTTTACGTAATTAAAAAGGGTAAAGTTAAACCCAAGTCATTTATAAGAATTATTTAACGTTAAATAGAAGCTAAACACGTTGAAAGGCTGCTTAAAGTTTCCTTTTACACAATCAAACTTGACAAGTCTGCATAGTGCTCAGAGAAGACTAATAACTAAATAATTTTACAAATCTTTTTACAAAGCAATACACATTAATATGTACGAAAGCCTATTCAACTTATGAGTGATCTCATCCATTCATAACTTATTTATTTTGTGATTTATGATCATTTTCTCTTCGAAAATATGTTCGATTCGTACTAACATGTATCAAAAGCTATACTTAGTCTATAATTTAAAGTTTTGTGACTATGTAACTTTACATTACGCTTTGTTTCAAATTCAAATTTACTTTTATTTTAGTGTTATGAGGAATTAATCACAACTCTGGTTGACAATTAGGAAAAAACAAACGAGGAAACAAAAAACGAACGATTTGCTTCATGTAACGCATAAAATGAACAAATTCGATCGCATATCGACCAACAATTTGTGTTACCGAAACGGAAAGCCATGGTGGCGCTCACTTACTTAAGGTGGCCCTACAGTCCAGTGAGAACTAGGGCCTCACCCAACAAAATTTTCCATATAGCTCAATTACTAGCTAGATGTATCCAGTTTCGCGCTCCAAGTTGGGTGAAGTCACTTTCCACTTGTGCGCGCCACCTGATCCGCGGTCTTCCTCTACTGCGCTGTCCTGTGGGTGTGGATTCGAAGATTTTCCGGGCCGGAGCATTGGTTTAAATGCGCTCTACGTGACCAAGCCAACTCAGTCGTTGGAATTTCACCCTTCTGGCTAAGTCTACGTCGCTGTACAGTTCGTCGTTCCATCTTCTCCTCCACTCACCTCCTATGCATACGGGACCGTAGATCACGCGAAGAACTTTTCTCTCGGAACGCTCCAAGGTGCTTTCATTCGCTTTTGTCATAGTCCATGCTTCTGCACCGTATATCAGGACGGGGATGATGAGGGTCTGATATAGCGGCACTTTAGTCGCTCAAGACAGGACTTTACTACTCAATTGCTTTTTAAGCCCAAAGAAACAACGGTTAGCAAGAGTAATTCTTTGTTTGACCTCAGCGATGGTCTTATATTCTGTGTTCATAGCGGAGATAGACAAAGTCCTTAACTACCTCAGTTATGTCTGTTCATGGTAACGTTTTGACCGAAACCTTGGTGTTGTAGGTTCTTTCTTGATGACAGCATGTACTTTGTTTTGTCCTCATTAACCGTTAAACCAATTTTTACCGCCTCTGCTTCAATACTCACAAAAGCCCCATTGATATCACGCTAAATTCTTTCCATTATGTCAATGTCATCACCATATGCTACGCATCACCTTGTCTAAAGCCTTTTTTGACATCGAAATGTTATGTTAAGTTGTTCCCAACCTTTATGGAGCAGCGCACATTCTCCATGGTCATCCTGCACAAATGGACGAGTTTGGCAGGGATGCAAATACTAGACATGGCTCTATACAGCTCGTCCCTGTAGATGCTGTCATATGTTGCCTTGAAACCAATCAAAAGATGGTGGGTGTCGATTTAATGTACTTGGTTTTTTTCAGGATCTGCCGTAACGTGAATATTTGATCGACTGTGGACTTTGCTGGTCTAAAACCACACTGAGGGCTTATATTTGGTGTAGTTTAGAGGGTCTCCTTTTGGTCTCCTTGGCCTTTCCTTAAAAAATAAAAAAAAAATCCATTTGTCTCTGTTAAAAAATATTTGTTTAATACAAACATAAAACACGTATTGCAAGAAATCCTTGCAGAATATTTAAAGAATTTTTAATTAAAAAGATACAAACCAAGAGAATAACAAAGAAATACTTCATTTTAAAAAACGATCATAATCCGAAGAAGGCAAATTATATGTACGTATATTCTTGGGTTGAAAAGAAAGCGAGTTTTTGCTGTTGAACAGAATACCACATAAATTTGAACACACCCAATGCGAACGCTGCAACTGCATCGTGATTTATACCATCTACACAAATCGAACTCATCGGAAATAAAAATTAAACAGCTGTTGTCAAATGTCATGATTTTGTTTACAAAACAAATCTTGTTATTATTAATCTAAAATCTACAAAGTTTAAAATCCGAATGCAATTCCCTGCAACTGATATTGTATTTATTTATTTGTGCATTGTTGTGTGAAATATGGCAGACGGAATTGTTTGTCCTGTTTGTTCAAAGGCAATAAATAATCAAAATCGCCTCATAACTGAAGATTGTGGTCATTCTAAATGCCGCCAATGTTTAATATCAGAAGACAATGGATGTGAAAAATGCAAGGAAAATAATAAAATTCTTGTAAATGATTTAAAACCAACTAATCAACAAAACACTGTCGACGAGTATCCAAAATCAAGCTCAATTCCTACAGAAAAAGGATCCAAATCACGGAGATCTAAAATTCCATCGCATATTGTAAGAACCCACGATAATGACAATGAACTTTTCTACCATTGCACTATCTGTGATAAACGATTTAAGAGCCGGACTCAACAGTACTATCACTTATTCTGCAACAACTCCTCAAGCAAGCCCTTTAAGTGTAACGAATGCAATTCTGTAAGAAAAGTCAATAGTTCTAAGTTACAGCTTTGAAAAACCTACCAACACTTTTTTTCAGTATTTTTCTACATCAGCACATTTGAAATATCATAAAGCTGGACACTTGAAACAGTCATTTCAATGTTCGGTTTGTAGTAAGAACTTTTCCAAAATTCAAGTTCTTCGAAAACACGAAAAGCTACATGGTGCCGTTGGCGAGCAATGTGTCGAATGTGGAACTAAGCTGAGGAACAAAGAGGCATTGAGTGCCCACATGATGCGACACCAGAATATATTGCCTTTTGAATGTGATAAGTGCGACAAGAAGTTCTCGCTTCGAACTTCTTTGCGAATGCATCAGCAAATTGTTCATATTGGTAAGTCATCTTCCTCAAAATAAAGCTGTCTCTGGTCAACTTAAATCATTTCAGCTGCCAACAAATTTAAGTGCGATCTTTGTTGGAAAGTATTCAATAGAAATTCATCCTTAAAGACTCACTCACTGAGTCATTCGAATCAGAGAGAATACACTTGTTCCAAATGCTCTAGGCATTTTATCGATAGAAAATCCATGTTAAGACATAGCAGAATTCACGATGGTAAGCTTAACAGTTTAAAAAATTGAAAATACTTTTTACACCCCGCTTTGGTTTACAGTCAAATCTAAGTTCAAATGCACTCTTTGCGATACTGCAAGCATTCGAAAGGACAACATCCTCCGACACATAAGAAACATGCATCCAGATGAAGATAAATCATGTTTGGAAGAAGTCAATGGTGATGACTTTGAGCAATCAGAAAGTGAGAGTTCGAATGGGAGAGATATTTTAAAACCATTACCAGAGGCAACAAGTGCAGCTGGAGAAACAAGAAATATAGTTCCTGATACGTCTGTTATAGTCCCCAATAGCTCAGTTATTCGTTGCATTGGAAATGTTAAACCTGTAACAATTGTTGAAGAAATCGGAGCAAAGCCAAAAACTGTAGAAAAAGAAAAGAATGCTGTTGTAATCCAGTCGGTTGTTAAGATACACAAAAAGTTGAAAAAAGCATACGATCCACGTGAGATGTATCGAAAAATTCTCTTAGATGATGATAGCACACAAGACAATGATACTAATAGTAATAATGATGAGATTACAAGTCCAGAAAATGACGGCCAAGCAAAGCAACTTGTACAAGAATCTAGTGTGATTTGTAATGGTCAACAATCTAATTTCTCCGAAACCCATTGGCGGAAAAACTTCAAACATAATTATCAAATACAATTCGATTAAAATAATAAACAAAAATACATTTCTAAGTAGAAGTATTTTTAAATATAACTATAATGTAATTTTAGTACTTATTATCTAATGTAATAAAAATAAATAGTTTAACCAATCGAATTTCTTATAATTAGCATGAACTCAAAGGTTTTTGTGTATGCCAGCGAACCTATGTGGGCATCAGGAAAAAAGTTGGGGTTTGAAAGGAGATATCGTTGCACATTGTTTTTGAATTATTGACCAAGAAGCTGTACTGATTTTGAGACATTGCAGTATTTGTATTTTTTGGTCATACATAAATTTGTCCTTCGAATTTGAGAAACGCAGGCTTGTTTAAATCTTTTTCGGATTTTCTCAGTTGGATTTTTTTCAAATTCTAAAACACCGGAAGCTTACCTCTTTTTCCTTGATAACCTCTTTACAGTTCAAATCGAACCTTGATTTGGATATGGGTCTGATACTATTGACCCTATTCGGGATAAGTTTTCATTTACAAAAGAATCGTTTTACTTGTCATATTTGCGCTGGAGTAAACATCACTACCAAGAAAGCATAGTGACTAGTTGATGATCTTGAACAAATTATTTAAACTGTCCATGTTAGCTTTTCCGTATTGCCAAACGGTTATATTAGGAGCTTTTTCTCTAGCTAAATTTGTTTGGTCAGATCTACCAAGAAATAGCGAAAAATGTTTAGAAAAAAAAGATAGTTGAGTTGAGTTATCTGGCTCCTGATCCTTTTAAGGTCTCAACCTGAGTTCAAAGATTTTCTTTGCTGGAGCGTTGTTGTCCATTCGCTCGAAGTGGCCGAGCAAGTGTAGTAGGCGTGTTTTAGTTCTTTGGACTACATCCACATCTTGATACGCCTTCTTCGCGTATAGAGCCAAATAACCACCGAAGGATTTTTCTCGCGAAAGTTCCCAGTATCAATTCCCCTTCAGCACTCGGCACCTTAGAGTATAACTAGTAAAACGAGTTTTGTATAACGAGCAGTTTGTCTTTCGAGAAAGAAGTTTTAAACTCATTTGTTTGGCAATTCTTTGTCAGATTTCAACTAAGGTGTCGTTCGTGAAATTGATATCGAAATTACTTACCAACAGTGACGTTTTCTCCTAGGCGGTAGACAGATGAGGCTTTGATTTTTAATGGCGTATACTTTGTTTTGTCCTCATTCTCTTCAAGACCAACGCGCACCTGTTCATCTATAAGTGTAAATGCTTCTAGAACAGCTCGCTTGAAGCGGCCGATAATGTCGATGTTATCTGCATAGATAGCCAATTAATCGTGAAGACCTGTTAAAAATAGTGCCTTACATGTTAGCACCATTCTTGTACATTATGTGCCATAGGACTATGTTGAAAAAACGTCATGCGGCATAGCTGGTTCAGTTTTTTTCGAAACAATAGAAGCTATTGGCGACTTATGCTTTCATATGCAGCTTTGAAGTCGATGAAAAGTTGGTGTGTCTCACCTTGAAATTCTTTGGTCTTTTCAAGGAGCCTTATTGTGAATAATTGATCTATCTATGATCTGCCGGGCCTGGTACGTGTCGATCATAGTGTTGCAGAAATTTTCAAGACGCTCACATAGTACGTTGCCGATAAAAAACATACCTACATATGTAAATAAACTCATGATAAAGAATTTACACAACATTATACATTTGTGAATCCCGGAAGTTTAAGTTTAAAACTGGTATGGCCCGATTCACCACCGAAACCTCTTAACGTATTTTTCAAATACAAAAAATGTCCTAACCCCTTTTAATATGTATATGCACAAGAAACTGTTGCAAATAGTGCTTACGGATCAGCTAGAACGGTTGCTGGGAAATCAGCTACACAGTACATGCAGGTTCTACAGAATTACATAGGAAACAATGTAAGCACAGACTACATGACACCCTGTCGGAACATCAATAAAACACTCAATCCTACCAACTCTTTTAGACTCTTTAAACTCCTGAGCAGTGACATACGCTGCAAAACAGATCTCAATGATGGCGCTATCACGAGCTGATATCACCATTTTCATTGATAGGCAAGCATCAACACAATCGATTGCTGCCACAATAATCGAATCAAAGCTTGTAAATTACTGTTGCCAAGAACTAACGGCTCACAACATAACATTAGATTCTGAGAAAGCTATTGAGCTGGTGAGGATAGGTACAAGTATGAACACCCCATCCTGTGAACTAAAACAAATTATTGGTAACACAATACTACAAGAAATCAATGAAAGATGGAAAAGCCTCGAAACCTGTGCCACAGAAAGGAATGTATTTCTTTGGGAACCACCACCTTTTTAACAATTGTATTTATGTTTTCAAAAGAAATAAGGACCCTCAAATAAATTCGTATAGCTTCAAAGTATGGATCTTATTTAAGAACTTGAATACCAAGTATAGACATTTTTAATTTAAAGAATCAACAACTAAAAGTAATATTAATTTAAAACGTATTATGTAAAATACAAACAATTCTAAATAGACTATAAAATCAGTTCTTTTACATTTACTAACTAAATCATCGTTTACAACACTGGTCTCCTCCAACAAGTCTTCCTACCTATCTTAATCGGTATCCAAAGCAATTTGATCCATCTATTTTATTTCCACTTTTTAATCTAAAGATCTAGTCTAAGTCTGTAGAACCCGTGGCATGATGCTTAGTGCGTTGGACTGTCATGCCAGAGGTCTTGGGTTCGATCCCTGCCTAAGCCATCTAAAGTTTTTTCACGGGTACTTCCTCTTGCGAGGAATTGACGAATTCTCCAAGAGTAATTCTTGTCATGAAAAAGTGCTTTCTTAAATTAGCCGTTCGGATTCGGCTTAAAACTGTAGGTCCCCTACATCTCTGACAACAGTACTCACACACAGGAATGGTTGAGATTTGTAAGTCACTAGGCCCTAGTTCTCAACGGACTGTTGCGCCACCCAATTTATTTATTTTATTTAGTCTATGTCTATATTTCGCTTTTTTAACGCTTTAAAAACCTAACCTTCTGTAGAACCTACATACATATATCTATTCGCTGCAGCAAAGAGACATACACAATATAAAATCCCTTGCTTTCGACCCATCCTGTCATATAAAGGAGACTGTTTTTAAAATAATTCTTCTGAAGCTCTGTTTTTAAATGCATCGTCTTATAAATGTTTGTACGTATTTAGCGCCAAAAAATCCTCACACGAATTAATTAGTTTTCTTTACATTTGATCCAACTTATTCTATCATAAATTAAATTTACACTGAGGAAGTAAATTCTCTAATCGGCTTTCAAGTTCAACAACAGGAAGTAAATCGTAATCTCTGTCGTCCTTGAACTTCGACTGCTCTAAATATAAACATTATTTTTGTGCAAAAGCAAATAATTTATACAACAGATAAATCAAACAATCTACCTTCGCAGCATTCTCCAAATACATAATTTTTATAAGATAATTTTATTTATAGAAATTTTAATAACACGAGTCAATCGAAAGGCGTACAAACCCAACAGCTTCGTCGACGACGCACGCCCCATTCCGACATAAGGGACACCTCAGACAATATTTGAATATTATCAGAGAACCTTAACGAACAAAAAAAAAGTTTTGGCATTAGTCCATAATTTTGTCTTAAATGCTGTTTCTACGGCTAGGGAATTTCTGTTCGCCAAATATTGTGTCAGAACACGTTAAATAATGGTCAAAGATTCATTTGAAGAACAACTCTTAGTTCTAACACAAGCAAAGGACTGGAAAGCAGTTCTCGAATTGAGTGAATCTCTGCCTTTGGATAGGAAGAGTAAATACCTCTGGACATGGCCAACAAGAGAAGCTTTGGAAAATTTGAAATCAACTTTACATCAACTGGGAATTGAAAAACTTCTCAGCATTGGCTGTGGAACTGGACTTCTTGAGTGGATTATTGAAGAGAGCATAGGTAAAGGGTTGTGAAATTTAAGCTATGAATGGAATTCAATGAAAGTAAAAATTTGTCCTAAAGGTGTTTCTGTTTATGGAATGGAAGTTGACCGATCGTGGTGGGAGAGTAGTTATTCCCCAACAAGTTATATTAAGTTGAATTTCATCAATGAAATTTGCATGCAACCAAGTTTCCTGCAAGAATGCTGTGATACAAAAAAATGGGATTTTGCGCTGGTATTTTGTTTCTTTAATAATGGAAAAGCTTTCCGTGAGTACCTGAGACTTTATCATGGATCCGTGGTGATAATAGTTGGACCATCCCCGGAAGTAGGAATACACACAGATCCAGCACCTCTTAAGGCTGATTTCTGCGAATCAGGGTGGAAGCTTTTGACGTACTTTAACATATCCAATGATGATATAATTTCATTTTATATAAAATCATAATATTTGTTTCATTTTTATTGCAACATTAATAAGAAAAAAATAAGAAATAACTATGGTTTTTTTTTTTTTTTGTATTTGATTTAATTTAATTTAACTTGGACGTGGAACTTACAAGAAGGAATCGATTGCACTTCCGCAGTTACTGTGCTGTTAATTCCTAAATTTGCCAAGGCACCTCGTACTAGTCCACACGTGAAGGCAACAAACTGAAATTCAATTAAGTTTAAGTGTTGATACTGTTTTTTTAACTTTCTTACCTTTGGGGCATGTTCCAGCTGTTTTGATCCAGGTGAGATTCGTGTTAGAAAACGAAAAGCTTTATCCTGTAACACATAAACTCCTTGATGGTTTGTTCTTAGATTGTCGACTTGTTTTTTATATATCAGTGTCCAAAAATCTGTACAAATAAATTTCATAGTTTCCAATTCATCTTTAAATCGTGGCCATTCCCGGGTAAGTCTCTCGATGAGACGATAGCCAGTTGAGTAGCCAATGTATTCAAGGGTGGAGAAATCATTTTCCTAATATAAATGATTTCTTAAAGTAAGATGGATTTTAGAATATAACAAGTGGTTATGATTTACTTTGTTATCCAGGAGACAATAATTAACAATTTCGGAATGTAAACAATCAAATACAATTTCCTCAGACATGTTTTCTTTTATTAATTTTCAAAATCACAAAAACTACCCACAACAATGAAAACAAATATATTTTGTGCAAAATGTCAAATGCATGACGTTTGACGTTTTGGTAGCGCTGTTTGCTTTCGATCACCTTTCAACATGAGCTTCGTTCAATGGAAACAAATACAAGAGGAGATCGAGGAATCGAATCGAATCGAATTGAGATTTCGATCCAGGTATATGGTGGCACTGAATCGAGGAATCGAATTCTAATGGAATCGAAATGACATTTGGGTTTTATTTGTGTGCGTACAATGCTCTTAACACAAAGACGCGCGCCAAATTAAATTCAGATTAGAGCAAACAAGAGGGAAAAAACTTATCGCACGCACACAAGCAAAACCTCACACACCAATAACTCGATTCCCCGATTCAGGTTTACAAACAAATTTTCGATTCGATTCACCTCTTTCAGTGGGATTGGATCGAGTAATCCTATTTCGATCCGATCCAGGTCTATACGGCGCTAAATCCTGATTCAATTCGGATTCAATTCTCCTTGTAAACGCGGTAAAAGATTCAATTAGACATTTTATTAAATTAAACAAGCTCAAATAAATCCAATGAGAATGACTTCCTAATAGGCTTTTCACACCAAACCCAAAACCGGGTTTTCGGCAAAAAGTTTTCGAAAACACGAAAATCGTTCACACCGAACATTTACACGTCTTCATTTGACGTTTAAATTTGTTTGACACCGGCTGTCAAATTTTTTTTTTTTTTTTTTAATTTATTTATTTCATCTGTCGACTTACATCTATCAGACTAACATTAACAATAAGTATTATAATAATGATAAAAATAAATTATATAATGTAATTATGTATAACTTAAATTAAAACTTAGTTTCCAAGGTGCAAAGCACCAATATAATTGCTTGGTCCGATAATTAAAACTTATTCACACTTCGTAAATAAAAACACAAATTTTCTTTATTTAAATCGATATAAACTTATTTATTGAACACTCAATTATAACGTTTCAAACACAGTCTTTACTTTACAGCAATTCACAATCCATAATGAACCGCTTCGCTTCCAAGCGCCTATTTATATACCTCCAATCGGTTCGAGAATCTACGAGGTTGTTCTCGATGCTTAACGAAGTTCTCCACTTTATCACTAGATGCTTACCCCTTTCGAGGTTCTTGTATGCGCTGAATGAGTTCCCCTCTAAGCCACTAGATGTTTCTCGATGCTTAAGAAGCGAGTTCTCCTATTAGCCACTAGAGGTTTCTCGATGCTTAAAGAAGCGAGTTCTCCTATTACTACCACTAGATGTTGCCCCTTATTATTGAAAGAGATAAAGAGTGTATACACATTACATTGCCCCCTCCTTAGGATTGATCGTCCCGAACAAATCCATCGTTCTCATCACCACTGTAGCGATGTAGCCGGTCGCGATGTACAACTTTAGGTTTTCCTCTGACTCCCTTTTGTATCCGGTACACGACATCGTTGATTTTTGTAATGACTGTATATGGACCTTCCCAGTCCCGTTGAAGTTTCGGTGACAATCCTTTTTGTCGATGGGGATTGTAAAGCCACACCCGATCCCCTGCTTGGAACTCTGTTGTTGTCGCTCGTATATCGTAGCGTGTCTTCATTCGGTCACTGAACATCTTTATTTTCAACCTGGTATTGTCGTTTATACTTGCTTCCACGGTCAGGCTCTTGTTGTCACGTTTCGTTTGAGAAACCTGGATGTCGTTTCTGGGGCCATCGATACCAGAAACCAGCTTCTGCCCCTCGAAGTTGGTTCTTATTCGTTTCCCGGGTGGGAAACAACTTCGGAAGCAACGTTGTTGGTGTTGCTTTGAACGGTTGAATTACTTCTATTTCCACAGTGTTGGCATGTGGTTCTTCTTCGTGGTAATCTGCACTGTCACGCTGTAGATGCCCAGTCTTATTGCAGTTCCAGCATCGTGCTGGTCCGTCTCGCTGACTCCTTTCCACAGTAGCCTTCTGACAAGAACATTCTTGGACTTCTATTTCTCTTACGCGATGCACGTTTTGGGAAGCTTGTTCTGCAGCTTCCATCGTCAGAGCGAAAGCCAATGCTTCTGGTAATGTTCGCTTTCCGGCAGTGCGGATAGCCCTTTGGAGATTTATATTGCCCACAGCTCTCACAAAGGCTTCAACAGCAAGTTGATTTATTATCTCGTTACCAGCTGTTGGATATGCCAGGTGAACCAATCGCTCGATATCTGCCTGAAGCTACTGCAGAGTTTCACCTCTTTTCTGTGTCCTGTTGTTAAGCTGAACTCGGAAGACTTCTGTCATGTGGCTATCCCCAAACCGCTGTTCGATTGCGTTTACCAGAACTGTGAAGTCACCACTTTTCTCTGCTGGGATGGTTTGTAGCAGTTCAGCAGCAGATGCTCTTAAAGCAAGCGTAAGAGCAATGTATTTTTCGTGATCGTCCCAGCCGTTTGTTAACGCTGCTGCTTCAAACTGTTTCCTGTAGATTGACCACGGAATCTGCCCGTCAAAGCTTGGAGGATTCACTTCTCTCTTCCTTGAGCACTCACCAGAAGGTTCTCGAGCTTTCATCTTTCGCACTTTTTCTAGTTCATTTGTGATGGTTTCGATTTGTTCGTCAATTTTCTCGAAACGTGCATTTTGTTTTTCGACGCGCTCGTCGACAGTTTTGATTTTCTCTTCGAAGTCCGCAAACCTGCCTTCTAAAAGGTTTTTCTGTTCGTCGAATCGCTCTAGGACATCATTCCTTTGAGTTTCTAGTTGTTTGAGAACATTCTGCTGCTCTTGTTTTTGGTCACTTCTTTGGGCTTCTAGTTGTTTCAGGACATCATTTTTATTTTCTTCAAATTTGTTTAAAAGAAGTGACATCATGTTAGATAAAGCAACATTTGCATTTACCTCTTCCACTTTTGCTTCTAATTCGAAAGCAAACGTATCTGGGTCTTCATTTTGCTGCTCCAGATATTCCTGCAGCCGTTTAACGAGTTCGGTTTTTACGCCTGTCCCACTTAAGCCACGTTTGCTTAGTTCGGCCTTTAGCTCAGGGACAGTTAAGTCTTTCAAAACTTTACTCATTTTTTATTTATTTTTAACTTCACTAATTCACACAAAATAGTTCAATCACTGCTCACTGTTTTTATTCTCAATAAGTTTTAATCCCTTATTCTGACACCAATGTAATATTCGGCTTGGTCCGATAATTAAAACTTATTCACACTTCGTAAATAAAAACACAAATTTTCTTTATTTAAATCGATATAAACTTATTTATTGAACACTCAATTATTACGTTTCAAACACAGTCTTTACTTTACAGCAATTCACAATCCATAATGAACCGCTTCGCTTCCAAGCGCCTATTTATATACCTCCAATCGGTTCGAGAATCTACGAGGTTGTTCTCGATGCTTAACGAAGTTCTCCACTTTATCACTAGATGCTTACCCCTTTCGAGGTTCTTGTATGCGCTGAATGAGTTCCCCTCTAAGCCACTAGATGTTTCTCGATGCTTAAGAAGCGAGTTCTCCTATTAGCCACTAGAGGTTTCTCGATGCTTAAAGAAGCGAGTTCTCCTATTACTACCACTAGATGTTGCCCCTTATTATTGAAAGAGATAAAGAGTGTATACACATTACAATATATAACGTATAGAACATTTTGTTTAAAAATTGATCTCACTTGACTAAAGTCGATTACATTGGAAATGGAGTTGAACGCAGTACAAGATTTGACTATAGTATCATTACGGGCATAGTTTGTTCTATGATACTCAATATAAAATAAATCTCTAGATCTTATAGATCTTTCAGGTGCATAAATATTAAAAAGAGAAAGAATAGGAGGACATACAATATGGTTCATAAAAACATCTCTAGCAAACATTATTAAAAAATATTTTCTTCTAGATTGAAGATTCATTAGCCCGAGAAGATTACAAATTCTCTGAACAAGCAAAATACTTGGGTCTCATTTTAGATAAGAAATTAAGTTGGAAACCTAATATTCAAGAGAGAATAAACAAGGCCACAGTAGCCCTGTTCTCCTGTAAAAAGGACATTGGTAATAAATGGGGCCTACAGCCCCGCATTACACACTGGCTATACATCTCGGTCATAAGACCGATCCTTACTTATGGAGTAGCGGTATAGTGGACGGCGCTAGATACAGCGACAAACCGCGATAAACTCAGCAAAGTCCAACGAACAGCCTGCCTGTGTATGGGAGGAGCACTTCGCTCCACCCCCTCCGCCTCACTAGATGTTCTGTTCCATCTAATACCGCTGGACATTTTCAGCAAGCAAACGGCCGCTAATACTGCCATACGGCTTCAGGCCTCCTCTCTGTGGATCAATAATGGAATTGGCCACAACACTATTTTGAACTCGTTCAGAATTATAAACAGTAATATTGACTACACCATACCCCATCCTCAGTTTAATACCTATAGCTTCAAAGTGACTATACCTCCCAGGTCTTCTTGGGAGAATACATCATTTTTGAACGATGGTCCTATAAACTTCTATACAGACGGATCAAAAACGGAGGATGGGGTTGGTGGAGGCGTATACTCAGATAGACTAAACTTAAGTCTCTCCTTTCGTCTACCCGATCATTGTAGCGTGTTCCAAGCTGAAATCCTGGCTATAAAAGAAGTCCTATCCTGGCTTAGAGAAAACATTATATCAACTAATGATATACGCATCTTCTCGGATAGCCAAGCCGCGTTAAAGTCCCTAGACTCAGTCTCCACAAATTCATTAACAGCCCTAAATTGTCGATCATCTCTTACGGAGATGGCTACACAGTTCAACAAATTGCAAAGCTGACGAACTTGCAAAAAGCGGAACAACTTTACCTCTGTTGGCTCACAATGCTAGCATAGGTATCCCCTTAGCTACATGTAAGCTCATGCTAAAGCAAGATACCATAGAGAAAACAAACTCCAGGTGGAATAACACCACCACTTGTGTCGCAACTAAACTAATTTGGCCTATTCTTAGCGCCAGGCGCTCAAAACAATTAATCTCTCTGAGTAGATTGCACATTAGCTACGTTATAGGTGTCCTGACTGGGCACTGCTTAATAGGAAGGCATGCTATTCGACTCGGAGCCCCTGCAAATGATTTTTGTAGGAGTTGCATGGACGAAGAAGAAGAAGAGACAATCTCTCATCTTCTGTGCACATGCCCTGCCTTATCACAAAGACGTAGAATCCACCTTGGAGACTACTACTTTAACGATACCAGTGATCTAAAAATTCAGACATCACTTGTCTCCTACGCTTCATTCGAAGCTCCAATTGGTTCAACGTGTTAAGCTGATTAACTGATCCATGTGGTATCACAACGGACCATACTTTGGTCTAAGTGTGTTGGACGTCCCAACAGCCACTTTAACCTAACCTAACCTATATAAAACTTGTGGTTTACGAAAACTTGTGGTTTGCCAAAAATGTATGGGAAAACTTGAGTTTTCGATGTAGGTTTTCGGCGAAAACCGATATTTTCGCGAAAACCGTTTTTGGTTTTGGTGTGAAAAGCGTATAAACTAGCTTGCTTTTTTATTTATATAGAAATAAAAATTTGTATATTAAAATCAAAAATTCTTGAAAAGGCGAAAACAAACACTAAAACAATAATTTTATTTGGATGCATTGGCAGCTTGAAAATCTCACGTGAATTCGTGTCGTCCCTAATCCGGAAATTTTTCTTATTCACGTACCCATTCATACATAAATGGGCCTCATAGCTATAGATGATTTTTCGACCAAAATTGGGATCAACTTTCAACTGCTCCAAATTAAAATTAACGAACACACGACGCTGCATGGTCGCTTGGTTTCAGCTCCTGAGTGGAGGCTTAAATCATGACGACAAATTCGTCATACTGAGGTCTGTGACAGGATAAGTTCTTGTGAGCGACGTGGAATTGACTAGGATTCTGCTGCACACTTTCACGTACAGCAGTGATGTTGTCGGCAGATCTTACCTTCGTTGGCTGATTATTTCTTGGGCCGGTGAAATTGAATTTGATCAACAAACGTTGAATACTCGACTTGGAAGGACGACTGTGTACCCCATAAAAATAGCGGAACGCGTTCATCGCTGCTTCTAGAGAACACCCATTTTGACAATATAGTTTTATCATTTACACGAGTTGTTCGAGGCTGAAACTTGCCATTATGATTTGTCATTAATGACTGTTTAAAAGAAGATATTTTGACAGAAATTACAAAAAAAAATTCACTGTGCTCTGGTTCTCTACGAGATGCTGTGCCTCCTAATTTGTTTTTTAGTGACTGATTTCATTTTGATATTTTAAAATCAATGAGTATTTTTTAAAAGAAATTATTTGTTTATATAAAGAACGAGGTATTTCTTTAACAATTGGATAACGATATCAGGGAAATCGTATTATATCCACATATCCTTTTATCAAATTTTTCATTATCAATTCACACAATTGCGGTTTTATGTCTTCGATAACTTCACGAATTCCAACTTTAAGGTCTTGAATGAACTGTATAATATCGGAATAGACGTTATATCACACGTTGTCTCAAAGAAAAAAGTGAAAATGTTTTAAATAAAAAAATCCCTATGGTTATGTGGATGTTTATATTTCCACGATTCTACAAAGTAAGAAATACACGTCTGGTTAGTTTCGTTGTCTTTTCTAGAATGTTCGTTTATTTAAAATTAAAAGCTATTTACAGGGGTTCTCAACATTAAAACATAAAAATACAGGATTATTAAATCCGGGATGGTTTGTAGGATTAGATTGTTTTCTTGATTGATAGATGTCGTGGAGTCGCCACAGTTAATTGTGATTGACTCTTAAACTGATGACGATGAGTATTTCTAGAAGTTTACGGTTAACTTGTTTGAGAGAATAAATGCATCTGGCTCACAAAAAATTTGTCATCAAACGTACCCTTTTTTATTTTTGCAATTTTAAAACAAACATGCCCACAGAAACTGACGTTTCATTTGTCAATTTCTACGCATTTGACATTTCTCAACAAAAATATTTTTGTTTACGCCACATCTTCGTGTTTGTCCCTGTTTCTGTTCTTTTTAAATTAAAAAAACACAAAAATGTATATAAATTATTATAAAATGAATTTTAATTTAATACACTTTGCAAGCTTTACATTGATTTTTACTATCATCTCATATTATCACTCTCTTCCTGGAACGTTTGTTTTCGACGATACCGTGGCCATAGTCAAAAATAAGGATGTGACAAAATCACCACTTTCTCTGCATTCCATATTTACCCATGACTTCTGGGGAGCTAATCTCACAGATGTCGATAGCCATAAATCCTATCGTCCGTTCACAACCCTTTTATTCCATTTCGAATACAGTGTGTTCGATTTTAGGAGCTATCACATGAAGACCATTAATTTACTCCTTCATTGTTTGAATAGCCTCCTAGTTTTGTATATTTTTCATAAAATAACTAGAAATAAAAATACTGCATTTATTGGAGCATTACTTTTTGCAATACATCCAACTCACACTGAAGCAGTTTGTGGAGTAGTTGGAAGAACTGAGTTGCTTTTCTGCTTGTGCTTTCTGCTGGCTATTATTTTGATGGACTCCAGTGAAGATGATTGTTCGTTGAATAGATTGAAGTATCTAGGGGTCATGATCCTCGCCGCAATAGGCCTTCTATGCAAGGAGAGTGCAATAACTATTCTACCGTCTTGTGTACTTTACGACATCATCAAAAGATCAAAAACAAAAACTATTACCTGGGGTGATATTATTCGAAAAATCTACGTTGTTTTTGGAATAACAGCTTCGATTTTATTGTACTTTCGGCTTTGGATTCAAGACTTCCAAAGTCCGAAATTCAATGCAATGGATAATCCAATTGCTGCGAACACTGATGTTCTAACCAGAATGCTGTCACAGAATTACCTTTACACTCTGAATTGTTGGATTATCTTATGTCCCCTTTGGTTGAGTTTTGATTGGGCGTTGGGATCTGTAGAGCTTATAACTTCTGCTTTGGACAAACGTGTCATCGGAATTTTCTTAATGTACTTTATTATTTTTAAAATAATCCATACTAAGTCGAAGAAATTACTGACTGGACTTGGATTTATCGTTGTACCATTTCTCCCAGCGAGTGGACTCATTAAAGTTGGGTTTGTTATAGCCGAAAGGGTGTTATATGTACCATCGATTGGAGTGTGTCTTATAGTCTCTACATCATATCAAAGTTTTGGACGGAGGATGGGCAACTATAAGAAATTAGTATTCTTAGCTATGGTAGCTCTTATGATACTCTTTACACTACGCACTCGGCAAAGAGCAAGTGAATGGATGACTGAAGAGCTTTTATTCTCTTCTGCTCTGAGAGTATGTCCCAGCAATGCTAAGGTCCACTACAATATCGCTCGATTGGCTACTGACAAAGGAGAGCGTAAAAAAGCTTTTCACCACTATCACAAGGCAATCGATCTCTATGAAAACTACGAAGCGGCACTCATGAATTTGGGAAATCTTTATAGGGAAATCGGTGATTATCAAACTGCAGAAAACTTCATCAAAAGATCCATCGAAGTTCTCCATGAATTTCCTGCCGCTTGGATGAATCTGGGCATTGTTCAAGCAATTAGAAAGAAACATTCCGAAGCATTACAAAGCTATCGTAATGCACTGAAATATCGTAAACACTTCCCAGTGTGTTATTACAACATGGGCAATCTGTTTTTGGAAATTCAAGAATACTCAGAGGCAATTAAGCACTGGCAGGAGTCTGTTGCTCTCAATCCGTACCAACCCAAAGCATGGGCAAATATTTTAACTCTATTAGACAATCAACAACTCTACGATGATGCTATTCGACTATCAAATCAAGCTATGAGGTACCTGCCTAATGAAACATCGATATTATTTATCAGAGCTAATGTTTTTGGCAAAATGAAGAACTATGTGGAAGCTGAAGAGCTGTATAAACGAGTATTGAAGGCTGAACCTATGAATGCATTGTATCATAGCAATTTAGGAGTTCTCTACCATCGATGGGGCAATGTTGAATTAGCTACTCGAAGCTACCTAACTGCCATTAAAATAAATCCAAAATCAAAGACTGCACGAGATAATCTAAGTAAATTAAGAAAAAAATAAGAAGCGATTGTGTTTTATTTAAATTTTGTGTGAATAAAAATTATTTATTTATTTTGTACGTAAATATAATGGAAGCTTTTTCATTCGTTCACGTCACATGAGCAATTAGAGTTTATAAACAAGATTTTAAGGAAGATGAGCGGCAAATCTATCAAAAGTATAACGACGACCAAAAAAAGTAATAGCACAGCTTGATACTTTTTCAATTTTGCACTTAAGAAAAGATCGATTGTCAAGATACAACCCTTCGTAAGGATTGTTTCAAATTGATAAATTTGTAAACGCAACAAGAATTTGGTGATTCGTTGATATTATCTTCATCTTTTCCATCCAATAATGTCGGGATGAACTATCCAGCCTCAACATCAACCTCCGTGTCACTCTTATTTGGATTCCAGGTCATAGTGCCATTGATGGAAACCAATGGGCTGATAAGTTGGCCCAGCAAGGTTCGGCCCCTCATAGCTCACTTGCGGAAAGGGTAAATATTCCTCTTGGAGCTATGAAGGGCAACATTTTCTCAATTTTTCTTACAGAATCCAGGCGCAAGTAGAAAAATCTAGCGGACTGTACCATATCCAAGAAGATATGGTCTACTTATAACAAATACCGTTCTATCGAATTCTTAGGCATGATATAGCTAGGGTCACTGTAATATATACCGGACATTGGGCGATAGGAGAGCATGCTGCAAAACTCTTTGTCCCTCACGATACTCACTGCCGTAGCTGCGAAGACCAACATGAAAGGGAAACTGTGTTTCACTTTCTATGTAAATGCCCTGCCCTGGCAAGTTTTAGAAAGTTAAGCTTCGGAAGGGCATTCCTTAAAGATCTTGATGATCTTTTCGAGATGAAAATTAAAGACCTGATTTCCTTTCTGAACACGACGAAATGGCTCTATGATCGCAAATTTTGTCAATATAAATTCGTTATAATATTATCTTTTTATTTTTCAATACATACATACTTCGGTCGAACAAGTGTATGGTATCAAAACGGCGCCTTGCAGCGCCTTGTCGCGCATCAAGGGCTGCTTGTGACTTCAATCTCTACCTACCCTAACTATTCGAACTCGGGCTCCTAACTTAAAACTGAAAAACTCGAAAATAGATCCTTTTTCAATTGAAGGCTTTTTTAAACCTGATGGCTTATACCATAACTTTCTGTATAAGTCCAAGGTCACAACCAACGTTTAAGTTTAAGAATTATTACTTTCTGAAAGTTGTATTATTGACCTGAACCCACTCCTTAGCATTTTTGCTGGTGTGCTTTGGGTCATTGTCTTGTTGGAAGACCCATCTGATTGGCATATCCTCCTCTGTGTAAAGCAGCATGGTTCCCTGAAGAATGTCAATGTAAATGTGCTGATCCATCACACCGTTCATTCGGTATATAGGACCTACACCATAGTATGAGAAGGAACCTCGTACCAAAATGCTAGATCCACCATATTTTTTTTTGGTTTTCCGGGAATACCAAGGAAAGTATTCTGCATTTGGTGGTCGTTGAACATATTCACGAGAACCAAGGCTGACATATAAAACAATTTTGGTTTCATCTGTCCATAAAATTGTAACGAGTTATTCTGCGATGAGGTTATTGCTGGCACACAAAATATCCCTCGCTAGCTCAGGAGTGGATTCTTTGACCTCCTCGTTAGCAAAAAAATATGCCAGGCTTTGCATCTAGTTGGTGATGATGCGCGAGATGATCTTTACCCACCCTACCTGGTTGTTTCCGTGCTAAACAACCCCTTTTATTACCTCCCTTTTTCCTCCTTCTTACCCTTTCATCTCCCCTTCCTCATCGTCCCATTTTTGAAGGCAAATTCAAATTTCATATTTCTAATTATAATTGCATGTAATTCAGAATATCATTATATTAACTAAAATTAATTTCAATTCATTAATATTTAAAAATATCTTTTAATAATTCAAAATCAAGATGTAAATTTAAAAGTGAAAAAGGGGGCAATGCTTGAATGATATATACATATGTATGTCAATTGGGACATGGACGACCTGAAAAGACTTGCCCCAAAATTCCCGACGTAGTGGGTACTTCCTTGATGAATCCTGGAGGTTTTTGATTGGCATTAAGCACTTTTTTTTACACAGTTTGTTTTGAAATCAAACAAATATTACCACCTCTTTTCTTGAAAAATTACTATTAAAATTTCATATATAAGTATATGTATGTATATATAAAGGGTGTCCCAAAATAAACGCAAGATTTGAATTAAATAGAAAACGCCGTTTTTAGTCTTTTGATAGTTATATTTTTATTGACTCGTAAAGTACATAGGATAGGGTTATGTATGGAATAACACATCGGACAAATGACCTCCATGGCTTTGCATGCACATGCGCACTCTTTTGTTGAAATTTTTCATGACCATTCTGCATAAATGTGGCTGAATTTCGTTGATGCAGCGTTGAATCTCCTCCTTTAATGCACGGGTGGTTGTGGGCTTGTTGACATAGACTTGTGATTTCAAATAACCCCATAAAAAGAAGTCTAATGGTGTTAAATCACACGATCTAGGAGGCCAATTTTGATCACCGAAACGAGAGAGTACACGACCTGGAAATGTCTCATGCAGTAATTGAATTGTTTCACGGGCTGTATGACATGTGGCACCGTCTTGTTGAAACCACATATTGGACACATCAATATCATCCAATTTTGGCAGAAAGAACTGTGTAATCATGTCGCGATATCGAGCACCAGTAACAGTCACTGGTTGACCAGCATCATTTTCAAAAAAATATGGCCCAATTATGCCTCCAGCCCAAAATCCACACCATACAGTCACGCGTTGTGGATGCATTTGTTTTTCGAAAATCACATGTGGGTTCTCCGAACCCCAAATGCGGGAATTTTGGCGATTGACAAAGCCATCAAGATGAAAATGTGCTTCATCGCTTAGGATGATTTTGCTCGAAAAATCAGGGTCCATTCGTTGATGTTCAATAATCCATTCAACGAACTCTCTTCTCTCGTGTAACGCTCCATTTTTAATAACCCTATACTGTTAGCTGTCAAATTGCTTTTTTTTCAGGGTTGCCAACA
Source organism: Eupeodes latifasciatus (assembly GCA_920104205.1). NCBI lineage: Eukaryota > Metazoa > Arthropoda > Insecta > Diptera > Syrphidae > Eupeodes > Eupeodes latifasciatus. Next base: position 303,065,801 of record OV049924.1, on the reverse strand, counting down.
CTTCACTGCACAAATGGCGGCAAATTCAAATCTTGCGTTAATTTTGGGACACCCTTACATATATCTAATCTATGTTTGTATATGAATATACATACCTATGGGTACTGATATATATATACATATATGTATATGCACTATTTTGTAACAAAATTAATTATTTAAAATTGATTTTTTTTGTATGAATAAATAAGAAAAATGAAATAAAATGAATTTTTTAACCAAAGAAACTGATTTATATAAATCACTTGATGTTGAAACTTTTGCTCTTAAAAATTAAAAAAAAACACTTGATATTGAAGAATCACTGCCGCTAACGGCGACGGGACGTTGCGTCTAAATTTCACTAAAATTTAAATAGTTTCTTTTTTATTCCTTTACACATTTCTTTATCCGTGTATTTTACTTACGTATTCGAAATTTTAATCTTCTCTATTAATTTAGGATGGCGGATGCACTAAGTCTATTTAATAAGTAGTTTAAGATATATAATTACATATATATACTATTAAGGTTTCTGTTGCTCGCACTTCTTGTCTCCGGGGTGTCTTTGTTAAAAAGAAACCTCCTACCGACGGATTTTCTTTCAAAACTTCAGATTCACAACCACACACATACTCCTACTTTTCCAGCCTCTGTTTCATCATAAGATTACAACCATATTTCACACACGCATTATCAATGATATATGTAGCTTTGGGTGAAAAGTTCCAGGTTTTTCACCCATTTAACGTTCTTCAAAAACTTACTGGATAATACCCTGTATGCAACATGAATATGTTGCCATATGTTGCAGCAACAAAGTTGCGCTTCTCCACCCCTGATAAATCCTATAATCAAGTACTGAAATTCACTCAATTATAGCACTGTCAAGTGACATTTATTACAGGAAAAGGAAAACATTATACTTATACATACACTACACACACATAAGACAAATGATCTTCTTTTAATAGTAGCGGTACACCTATCCTAGCTTTAGAGCCAGGAAACAGGCATACAAACAAAACATAAACTCGAAGTGTTCGTCGTCGGTCGGTGTCAAGTGGGTTTCAAAGTTTTCTTTTCGATTTTGAAAATTTTTAATCGATTAGAATGAAATTTGTGAAAATAAAAGCCCATTCGGTTACAAAATATTTCGCCAATCCTGAAGAGGCCTATGAATATGTGTCTTGACAAACTGATGGCAATGGCAATGTGCTTTTTTGTAAAAGGTGGAATTTTTCTTGGGCTTCTGTCGTTCATTTAAATATGAAAAGGCTCAAAAAACAGTACACAATTACCATAAGCTAGCTAAAACTGTTATTGTTGTACACACTTTAAGAGCATTCGAGTAATATTTGGAAAAAACCGTTATGCCACAGATTTTTTTTTCGGAAACGGAAGTCAAAATGTTCTAGTACCAAAAAAGTCATAGAGGAAATATATTATGAATATAATGTTCCAATAGTTTGTAAATATTAGAATCGTTAGCAAAGAAGATCAATAAATATTTACGCACACAAATAGTGCACAAAGTATTGTATTGAAAATGTATTATAAGTATGCATAGCTCAAATATTGAATTGAATTAAATAGCATAAATAGCTCAAAACAATTTTAACTAAAATTAGTCTTGAAACTCACATTTCAAAAAGAATATGGAGCTTATTTCCAATTTTATAATTTTTTTCAATGAATTTATACATTTTTTCATTTAACAACCTTTTAGGTAATTTACGCCGTAATTTGTTTATTAAGAATATTATAAGTAAGTTGAACTTAGGTCACCCCAAGTACAATCTTTTATGTACCTTTTTAGTAGATATTAGATTGTAGAAATTCACTACAAAATAAAACATTAAAATACAAACAATTTAATTTGTTTAAATATTTGTTATATAAATATTTTATTATTGTTTATATTGCTAAACATTTTTCAGATCATTTTGTTTGTTATAAGAATAATTTAAATTAAATTTTTAATGTACTGTCGCCGAACAATAATTAGCAAAAATATGAATTATAATTAATTTTTACAATTATGTAATTTCAAATAACTTTTGTGTTATTTTTGTGTTTAAATTTGAATGAGGTTTATATAATTTATATATATATATATATATATATATATATATATATATATTTATGTATGAACTTAGAACCTATTACATGTACACATATGTAAATATTCGCAATTAAAATAATTATTTGGAAAACCGCATTTAAAAAAACAAAATTAATGTCATAAAAAAGTTCACGCGGAATTTGTTAAGACTAAATAAGAAAAATATGTTTAGAATGACATGATATCAATGTGAAATTAGTTCTACACTTAACTAAGAATACTTTTTTGCTTATAATTATTAAAAAAAAAAAGAAAAAGAAAACCGTTAACAACTTAAAATGAGAACTCGATGAGATTTTGAGTTATTTTGTTTGCCTTTTTGTGATTTTATGACCGCACTAAGGTAGGTAGAGTAGATCAGTAATTTATTAGATGGGTGATAGTTTTTAACGCACATATGTAGAATAAGCTTCTTTCTTTTCTTGTTTCCATTACAGAATCACAAACTCTTCGGTTTCACCGTCATCGTCGTCAGCGGCATATTCGCGACTTCCACATAATTCATGTTGAAGTTGAGCCAATTGCCGTTGCAATGGTTTATAAACTGATTCATGGGGTTCGTCTTTTTCTTGGTCTACATAACTGCCCCGGGAGAATGTGAACAATGGATAATTCATTTCGGGGCACTGTGAGGGACTTCCTTCGTGAGCTGTTTGAGGTGAAGCAAATCTTATTGGATGTAAGTACTGAAATAAACATTATTTGATTTTTACTTAATAAATAAACAAAATAAAACATTTTTGTATACCATTTGAACATTTTCAACGAAATTATCAAAATCTGTTTTGGTCTGGCAATAGAATCCAATGCAACAACTTGGATCCATTTTTGCGGTTTTTAATTTTCTTGGTGATTTACAATGAAAAGAATTTACACAGAAGTTTTCTTGGTTAACATCAACCATTTCCTGACAATAATGTGGATCCAAGTGTATAAGTTTGTCCTCTGGAAAAAAAAGTAAATTAAATTATTATTAAAAAGTGCATGAGTAGTTTTATAGAATTCTTAAAAGGGCGAATGTTCCTTTTGAAAGAAGTTTTAAATCCTTTGGAATTAACTTTTAAGAAATCATTATTCGTCTACAGTGTTGGCTGAAGAACGATCCTCTTTAGAAAAAAAAATAATCATTTTGTATCCAAAATTTTAGCAGTTTGTCCTCTCTTTTATAGGTTTTCAAAGAAAAAGGAAATTTTTAACTGTTGAATCATTTATTTGTAGTCCTATATGTTTGAATGCGAATGAAGTATTTAAGTAGAATGCCACACATTTTGTGATTCACGCATGAATCATACTGAAACGACGTATAATAAATATGGTCACTGATCCTGTTGGAATATTTTTGCCATAAAAGTGTGCTTTATTTAATAAAGATCACGAAATGATCAGCTTTCCAAGGAAGAGGTGCTACCGCTTACAGCTACCAAGCATAGAGAAGAGGTAAAGCATACTTGAATTCAGCCGATAAACAACAACACTACGGCATATTAGTGGAATTTATTCAACGCGGGGGTTCAGTTATACATGGAGATAATAGTGTAGTTATACGACACGAGAAAATAGAAGGGAGATGTCACATCAAGCTGCAATAATAGGAGAGTTGGGTACAAAAGGCTCTCTTTTAACCTACAAGATGGAATAGCCCTTAGCTTTAACATTAATATCAGTCTAATCTCATTCCCTTAAGCAGGGGATAGACATTTTTTTGGAATTTAACATCCCAAATTACCATCTTAAAGACCAATCTACGATTGTTCCGCTCCAATGTTGAATCTGCGCTGGTTTATGGCACAACAATTGGAACGTCGTAAAAAATGTGCAAACTTCTGTAAATAGATCTCTTTGCAACATCCTGAGAATTTAGTAGCCCAACCGTATCTCTAGTGCTGAGATACATGCGAGAACAGATAAGGAACGTACTAGACGAAGAACAGTCAAACAGGAATCATTACGACTAGTAGTGGAGGTCCTTATCCCGTAATGGTTTGGTCTGCCTCTTCTTTGATTTTGCACACTAATGAGAGACTAACAGCATCAAGTTTATCCCGATACTGGCTTACGCTTACTTTTATTGATGTAATCCATTCCTTCATTCAGGTTGTGTAGATTACACAAAATCTAATGCTACGCCTAGGTAAGGAAAAGGGTAGTAGTGACATTGGTCATTCCTCCCCTTAAACAGTTCGACCGTGAATTTCGGGTTTCTAGGAATGCCCATCAGTTTACCCATGAGTCCAACTTCCCAACTTCGGTCGTACAGTGAAGCACGATTCCTTAGCAGTACTACGCGAATATGAAATGCCTTATCTAACTCTATCTTTCCCTGTCATTGCAATGTTTAAGAATTCAAACCCCTCCCTCTTTTCCTAATGCTCAAACAGTGTCTTTGGCATATAAAAGGTATACAAAACCCTTTGCGTGTGCGCTAAGTATACAAAAAAAAAAACCATCAGGTAAATCATAAATTTTAACGATAGGAGTATAAATACCAACATTGAAGAAGAAACACCATGCTACGAGTATACTCTGTCAAACCTATTTCATCCCAGAAACCTTGCAATAACATTTAAAATTCTGTTGCACATGTTTATGCTTGACCCAAAGCGTATTTTTATGCTTATAAAAAGGATAAAGAATTTTGTCTAAAAACAATTACAATTATGTCTATATAGTCTACCTTCAATAAAATATTGTGTCAAAAATCAAGATCGATAGACTTTGATGGGTAGGTTACCGATGAAGAGATGGCGTAGACCAAAATGCCCAAGAATAATTTTTTTAAGTGATCGCATGCGAACTACAAACAATATGCTTGGGGATTGCTATGCTGCTGATGTTGTTGAAGAGTTCTCGAAAAGAGAATTAATGGCTCTGGATTTCCACCAGGTACATAAAACCTCTATTTGATTAAGACTTCAAGACCTGAATAATTTTCAAATATATGTAAATAAATAGGAACTATTAGTTACTAACAAACACATCATTTTGGATGGACAAACCGATTTAGATAAAAAGTGTTCGTTACCTGATTCTGTTATTGTCGCAATGAATAATGTTTTGAATTCTGTTAATTTACACAGTGGATTAACTAATAATAATAAAAGCTTTTAGACGTTTCAAAGTCAAAGACCAAAATACTCACAAAAATTAGAACTTAAATACTTTATCGCTATCCCGAATTTTTTTTAGAAAGTAGCACTATTCACACATTTTAAATTTTATATATTTACGCCTACCTAATATAATTATAATAATGAACGGATGGTCACCGTATTCAAAGACCAAAATACTCACAAACATTAGAACTTAAATACTTTATCGCTATCCCGAATTTTTTTTAAAAAGTAGCACTATTCACACATTTTAAATTTTATATATTTACGCCTACCTAATATAATTTTAAGTGCTTTTCATCTTAACTATACTGTTAGTAGGTACCTACTCTACAATACTATTTTATGTATTATTTACAATTATGTTTTTTCTACTATTTATGCCATAATAACAACAAAAACATATATTAAAGTTAAGTTATCCAATTAAAAAAATAAAATTAAATATCTATAAGCAGACAAAAGAAAAAAAGCAAATAGAATCCAGAAACCTTTTTAAATTTCAAACAACAACATGAGATGGATGTCAATTTTTCTGAATTTATAACATCAAAATTTAGTGTTTTTTCCATTGCGTTAAGTGTTAAGAAATACCTTTAAATTATGTACCAAATTTCCTGTATGTTTATGAAAGTAAAGTTATTTTCCATCTTAGGCATACATGAGATTCTACTCAGCATTGAAAAATTAAATCAATTTTCTTAAAAAAAAAACACCCTTTTATCTTCAATATTTGTATGACTTATTTGGATAATTAAAGGTAGCAAATAACTTTCATAAACATGCCACCTAACTGATGGTTACCGCTGACCATTCCAATCATAAAAGTTCATGAATTAAATATTTTGACTTTAGTTTGGCTCTGTCTGCCAATATACAAAACATTTTTTAATTATAAAAGCAAAAGTTTACATATATCTAATGATGTCGTCAAACAAAACGACACATTGATTGCGCTTAATTATTTACAAAAATCACGACCTAGACAATTTATAAAAAACACAATCTTCCACAAAAATTTCAACAAGATGATTATCACGTTTTATCTACATATGTACATAAAATACAATAACAAAAAAGCATTTCTCTAAATTAATATTCGATTCTATTAATCGCTGATTAAATCTTCATAAATACACACTAAACATAACAATGAGTCATTTATGAGAATAAGAATTTTTACCTCATTGCCGCCACGAGTGAACTTTTGGTAAAACCGTTGGTATTTTAAACATTCAGACGAAATCATTTATATGACGAATCAATTGTTTCTCAAAAATTAATCTGGCTGTCCCATTGATCATGAAAAGATTTGCACATTCATACATAAATATATAGACGTATGTATGTTTATAATGAAATCAACAAAAATAAAAACCTGATAAATTATTATTCCACTCCTCAGAACAACAAATTAAAGAAAATTTATTATTAATCAGCAAAAAAATGGAAATGAAAATAAAAAATTCCCATGTGCAAAAATAAAAATCAAACCATTAAATTACATTACTCAATGTCAATATGCAAGTTAAGATGTTGTTGTTTTTGGTCTACATGCTAAAATCATGTGACTTGAAAAAAGTAATGTAAAAAGTGCTTTTCTATAAGAATTTAACACTGCCTTGTAATAGTTTGAGGAACACAATATGTGTTGGGTAAATAACATTGTTAGCAACATTTTTATTTTAATAATATTTGTCGACGGATATGATTAGAACTCGCAGTAAAGTACTACTTACCTTGAAATCCTACAAAGTAGAGGGAATGTTTTGGTCTTCCCCCAATAACTCCAATGCAATATTCGGTGCTGAGGAGAAGCTTGTACCTAGTACCAAAAAAGTCATAGAGGAAATATATTATGAATATAATGTTCCAATAGTTTGTAAATATTAGAATCGTTAGCAAAGAAGATCAATAAATATTTACGCACACAAATAGTGCACAAAGTATTGTATTGAAAATGTATTATAAGTATGCATAGCTCAAATATTGAATTGAATTAAATAGCATAAATAGCTCAAAGCAATTTTAACTAAAATTAGTCTTGAAACTCACATTTCAAAAAGAATATGGAGCTTATTTCCAATTTTATAATTTTTTTCAATGAATTTATACATTTTTTCATTTAACAACCTTTTTGGTAATTTACGCCGTAATTTGTTTATTAAGAATATTATAAGTAAGTTGAACTTAGGCCACCCCAAGTACAATCTTTTATGTACCTTTTTAGTAGATATTAGATTGTAGAAATTCACTACAAAATAAAACATTAAAATACAAACAATTTAATTTGTTTAAATATTTGTTATATAAATATTTTATTATTGTTTATATTGCTAAACATTTTTCAGATCATTTTGTTTGTTATAAGAATAATTTAAATTAAATTTTTAATGTACTGTCGCCGAACAATAATTAGCAAAAATATGAATTATAATTAATTTTTACAATTATGTAATTTCAAATAACTATTGTGTTATTTTTGTGTTTAAATTTGAATGAGGTTTATATAATTTATATATATATATATATATATATTTATGTATGAACTTAGAACCTATTACATGTACACATATGTAAATATTCGCAATTAAAATAATTATTTGGAAAACCGCATTTAAAAAAACAAAATTAATGTCATAAAAAAGTTCACGCGGAATTTGTTAAGACTAAATAAGAAAAATATGTTTATATGATATCAATGTGAAATTAGTTCTACACTTAACTAAGAATACTTTTTTGCTTATAATTATTAAAAAAAAAAAGAAAAAGAAAACCGTTAACAACTTAAAATGAGAACTCGATGAGATTTTGAGTTATTTTGTTTGCCTTTTTGTGATTTTATGACCGCACTAAGGTAGGTAGAGTAGATCAGTAATTTATTAGATGGGTGATAGTTTTTAACGCACATATGTAGAATAAGCTTCTTTCTTTTCTTGTTTCCATTACAGAATCACAAACTCTTCGGTTTCACCGTCATCGTCGTCAGCGGCATATTCGCGACTTCCACATAATTCATGTTGAAGTTGAGCCAATTGCCGTTGCAATGGTTTATAAACTGATTCATGGGGTTCGTCTTTTTCTTGGTCTACATAACTGCCCCGGGAGAATGTGAACAATGGATAATTCATTTCGGGGCACTGTGAGGGACTTCCTTCGTGAGCTGTTTGAGGTGAAGCAAATCTTATTGGATGTAAGTACTGAAATAAACATTATTTGATTTTTACTTAATAAATAAACAAAATAAAACATTTTTGTATACCATTTGAACATTTTCAACGAAATTATCAAAATCTGTTTTGGTCTGGCAATAGAATCCAATGCAACAACTTGGATCCATTTTTGCGGTTTTTAATTTTCTTGGTGATTTACAATGAAAAGAATTTACACAGAAGTTTTCTTGGTTAACATCAACCATTTCCTGACAATAATGTGGATCCAAGTGTATAAGTTTGTCCTCTGGAAAAAAAAGTAAATTAAATTATTATTAAAAAGTGCATGAGTAGTTTTATAGAATTCTTAAAAGGGCGAATGTTTCTTTTGAAAGAAGTTTTAAAATCCTTTGGAATTAACTTTTAAGAAATCATTATTCGCCTACAGTGTTGGCTGAAGAACGATCCTCTTTAGAAAAAAAAAATAATCATTTTGTATCCAAAAATTTAGCAGTTTGTCCTCTCTTTTATAGGTTTTCAAAGAAAAAGGAAATTTTTAACTGTTGAATCATTTATTTGTAGTCCTATATGTTTGAATGCGAATGAAGTATTTAAGTAGAATGCCACACATTTTGTGATTCACGCATGAATCATACTGAAACGACGTATAATAAATATGGTCACTGATCCTGTTGGAATATTTTTGCCATAAAAGTGTACTTTATTTAATAAAGATCACGAAATGATCAGCTTTCCAAGGAAGTGGTGCTACCGCTTACAGCTACCAACCATAGAGAAGAGGTAAAGCATACTTGAATTCAGCCGATAAACAACAGCACTACGGCATATTAGTGGAATTTATTCAACGTGGGGGTTCAGTTATTCATGGAGATGATAGTGTAGTTATACGACACGAGAAAATAGAAGGGAGATGTCACATCAAGCTGCAATAATAGGAGAGTTGGGTACAAAAGGCTCTCTTTTAACCTACAAGATGGAATAGCCCTTAGCTTTAACATTAATATCAGTCTAATCTCATTCCCTTAAGCAGGGGATAGACATTTTTTGGAATTTAACATCCCAAATTACCATCTTAAAGACTACGATTGTTCCGCTCCAATGTTAAATCTGCGCTGGTTTATGGGACAACAATTGGAACGTCGTAAAAAATGTGCAAACTTCTGTAAATAGATCTCTTTGCAACATCTTGAGAATTTAGTAGCCCAACCGTATCTCTAGTGCTGAGATACATGCGAGAATAGATAAGGAACGTACTAGACGAAGAACAGTCAAACAGGAATCATTACGACTAGTAGTGGAGGTCCTTATCCCGTAAGGGGAACTTCAATGACGTAATATTTTAGAGGACCTAACTAATTATGTAAGTAAATTATCATCGTTTTATAGAATTTGAAATTGCCTACATTAACATAACCAGAGTAGTACTATACAAAACCATGAGATAATTATGCATTTAATATAACTAATACTATAAAGGAATATACAGTTTCACGATGGCCAAAATAACAAAATTAAGCTGAAGTAACCTCGATATTGGGATGGTTTGGTCTGCCTCTTCTTTGATTTTGCACACTAATGAGAGACTAACAGCATCAAGTTTATCCCGATACTGGCTTACGCTTACTTTTATTGATGTAATCCATTCCTTCATTCAGGTTGTGTAGATTACACAAAATCTAATGCTACGCCTAGGTAAGGAAAAGGGTAGTAGTGACATTGGTCATTCCTCCCCTTAAACAGTTCGACCGTGAATTTCGGGTTTCTAGGAATGCCCATCAGTTTACCCATGAGTCCAACTTCCCAACTTCGGTCGTACAGTGAAGCACGATTCCTTAGCAGTACTACGCGAATATGAAATGCCTTATCTAACTCTATCTTTCCCTGTCATTGCAATGTTAAAGAATTCAAACCCCTCCCTCTTTTCCTAATGCTCAAACAGTGTCTTTGGCATATAAAAGGTATACAAAACCCTTTGCGTGTGCGCTAAGTATACAAAAAAAAAAAACCATCAGGTAAATCATAAATTTTAACGATAGGAGTATAAATACCAACATTGAAGAAGAAACACCATGCTACGAGTATACTCTGTCAAACCTATTTCATCCCAGAAACCTTGCAATAACATTTAAAATTCTGTTGCACATGTCTATGCTTGACCCAAAGCGTATTTTTATGCTTATAAAAAGGATAAAGAATTTTGTCTAAAAACAATTACAATTATGTCTATATAGTCTACCTTCAATAAAATATTGTGTCAAAAATCAAGATCGATAGACTTTGATGGGTAGGTTACCGATGAAGAGATGGCGTAGACCAAAATGCCCAAGAATAATTTTTTTAAGTGATCGCATGCGAACTACAAACAATATGCTTGGGGATTGCTATGCTGCTGATGTTGTTGAAGAGTTCTCGAAAAGAGAATTAATGGCTCTGGATTTCCACCAGGTACATAAAACCTCTATTTGATTAAGACTTCAAGACCTGAATAATTTTCAAATATATGTAAATAAATAGGAACTATTAGTTACTAACAAACACATCATTTTGGATGGACAAACCGATTTAGATAAAAAGTGTTCGTTACCTGATTCTGTTATTGTCGCAATGAATAATGTTTTGAATTCTGTTAATTTACACAGTGGATTAACTAATAATAATAAAAGCTTTTAGACGTTTCAAAGTCAAAGACCAAAATACTCACAAAAATTAGAACTTAAATACTTTATCGCTATCCCGAATTTTTTTTAGAAAGTAGCACTATTCACACATTTTAAATTTTATATATTTACGCCTACCTAATATAATTATAATAATGAACGGATGGTCACCGTATTCAAAGACCAAAATACTCACAAACATTAGAACTTAAATACTTTATCGCTATCCCGAATTTTTTTTAAAAAGTAGCACTATTCACACATTTTAAATTTTATATATTTACGCCTACCTAATATAATTTTAAGTGCTTTTCATCTTAACTATACTGTTAGTAGGTACCTACTCTACAATACTATTTTATGTATTATTTACAATTATGTTTTTTCTACTATTTATGCCATAATAACAACAAAAACATATATTAAAGTTAAGTTATCCAATTAAAAAAATAAAATTAAATATCTATAAGCAGACAAAAGAAAAAAAGCAAATAGAATCCAGAAACCTTTTTAAATTTCAAACAACAACATGAGATGGATGTCAATTTTTCTGAATTTATAACATCAAAATTTAGTGTTTTTTCCATTGCGTTAAGTGTTAAGAAATACCTTTAAATTATGTACCAAATTTCGTGTATGTTTATGAAAGTAAAGTTATTTTCCATCTTAGGCATACATGAGATTCTACTCAGCATTGAAAAATTAAATCAATTTTCTTAAAAAAAAACACCCTTTTATCTTCAATATTTGTATGACTTATTTGGATAATTAAAGGTAGCAAATAACTTTCATAAACATGCCACCTAACTGATGGTTACCGCTGACCATTCCAATCATAAAAGTTCATGAATTAAATATTTTGACTTTAGTTTGGCTCTGTCTGCCAATATACAAAACATTTTTTAATTATAAAAGCAACTTCATGCGATCTAGCAGTGTACTTATTTTTTCATGTTATCCACATTTACATACATACATACATCTATGTATGTAAATGATATGTTTTCAATTAGTTTACATATATCTAATGATGTCGTCAAACAAAACGACACATTGATTGCGCTTAATTATTTACAAAAATCACGACCTAGACAATTTATAAAAAACACAATCTTCCACAAAAATTTCAACAAGATGATTATCACGTTTTATCTACATATGTACATAAAATACAATAACAAAAAAGCATTTCTCTAAATTAATATTCGATTCTATTAATCGCTGATTAAATCTTCATAAATACACACTAAACATAACAATGAGTCATTTATGAGAATAAGAATTTTTACCTCATTGCCGCCACGAGTGAACTTTTGGTAAAACCGTTGGTATTTTAAACATTCCAACGAAATCATTTATATGACGAATCAATTGTTTCTCAAAAATTAATCTGGCTGTCCCATTGATCATGAAAAGATTTGCACATTCATACATAAATATATAGACGTATGTATGTTTATAATGAAATCAACAAAAATAAAAACCTGATAAATTATTATTCCACTCCTCAGAACAACAAATTAAAGAAAATTTATTATTAATCAGCAAAAAAATGGAAATGAAAATAAAAAATTCCCATGTGCAAAAATAAAAATCAAACCATTAAATTACATTACTCAATGTCAATATGCAAGTTAAGATGTTGTTGTTTTTGGTCTACATGCTAAAATCATGTGACTCGAAAAAAGTAATGTAAAAAGTGCTTTT